>SJYX01000127.1:136596-185355 GCA_006410675.1 Oreotragus oreotragus
ACAAACTCCAAAAACATAATGGCATAAGGATGAAGTGTTTCTTTCTTTCCCTATATAATGGTTCTGGGTGGGTGTTCAGGCTGGTGGCTACTCTGTTCCATGCAGTCGTTCAGAGACCAAGGCTGACAGAGACTCTGCTATTTCTAGCACATGGCTTCTAAGGTTGCCTTGCTTGATTTCATCCCACTCAACTGGAAGAGGGAAAGAGCATGGAGGCATGCGTTGGCCAAATCTAGAGGTGGCCCTTCTTATTGTTAGATTGAACCACAGAGATTGCTATTTTATATGGTTCAGCCAAATATACTCCGAATATTTTTCTGTTTTATCCAAGGCATAGATCTAACTTTTTTTTTTAATAGACACCACATTTTACCAATTCATTTTATTGAATGTGGCCATCCTTTTCCTGCTGATTTGCAGTGCCTCCCCGGATTCCCATGAATATGGAATTGTTTCTAGATACTCTGTATTCTGAAATTGAGCACTGATCTTTTCCTTAGCCAATTCCAAACTATTTTGATTGCTATAGATTTATAACATGTGGTTATATCTTGAAAGTAATTCTCCCTTTGCTCTTCATTTTCAGAAAATGTTGGCCTCTTTATGCACACTTTTTTATTTGAATTTTAAAATCACCTTGTCAAGCTCTGTAAAAAAAACTCTGATTTATTTTATTTTTATTTATTTTTATTTTTTAATATAAATTTATTTATTTTAATTGGAGGCTAATTACTTTACAATATTGTACTGGTTTTGCCATACATTGACGTGAATCTGCCATGGGTGTACATGTGTTCCCCATCTTAACTGAGAATAACTGCTTACAGTTTGATTTGGAGAAGAATTTCTTTGCCATCTTTGAAATTTTATACATATGTTTATATATATTATTTAAGATTTATGTTATAAATGTTATGTCTTTTATGTAACATATCAATAAATATAAATATATTTCCAAATTTTTAACAAGCTCTTTAGTGAAGTTTCATAGTCTAAAAGTGACTTTGTATATGTTTCTTATTAGGTCCTTTGTGGGTGGAATATTTTCTATTACACTTTCTAACTGGATACTACTGGATATGAATGTTACTAATTTTGTATATGACCACCTTTCTGAATTCTCTTTTTAGTTCTGTTGCTTTGTCAATTGAATCTCTTAGATTGTGTAAGTGGACTATCAGTATCTCCTGAAAATCATGTGTCTCTTATCACTCTTTTTTTTTTCTGATGGTTTTGAATATTTTGTTTCTCAGGCAGTTTTAATAGATTTTATTATTTATTTCTTTATTTTTATGTATCTATCTTTATATTACTTTATTTCTTTTTCTTATGTTATGGTAAGGGCTTCTAATGTAATAGTGGTCAGAAAGTGCTTGTCTACTAACCTTAATGGGAACATTTCTAACTTTTAAGTGCAATGCCTGCTATTTTTCTGTTAGATATCCTTTTACAAATTAAAAGAAATCCCTTCCTATACCTTGTTTTATAGAAGTCTTTATTGTTAATTTTATTGTGAAATTTATCAGATGTTTTGTATTCTTTGTATTCCTCAGATAGACTTTGGTCATTTTAAGTAGTACACCAGATTCAACTTGCTAATGTTTTATTAGTATTTTTGTATTTCTAGTCATAAATAATATTGGTCTGTTTTTCATATACTTTCTTGGTCTAATTATGATATTGGAGTTAGAACAGCATTATCAAGTGATTTGAGTAGCTTTCTACTTTTTTTCCCATTCTCTGGAATAGTTTGTATAAAATGGAAATTCTCCATTTCTTTAAAAAGGATTTGATAAACAACCCCCTCCTCCCCTCCCCCACATACATTTAAAACTACCTGGGTCTGATGTCTGTTGCAGAGTTGATTCTTTCCTGTTGTTTCAAGTTCTTCTATGGTTATCCGTCTTACCAGGTTTTCTACTTCTTTTCAGGTATAGATTTAATAAATTATATTTTCTTGGAAAACTGTTTATCTAAATGTATAAAATTATGTAATATTCTACTTTTTAAGTTTCTTCTGATTTTTGCATTATAGTCCTATTTTATTCCTAATGCTGTATGTTTGTGACTTTTATCTTTTTTCTTGATCACCCTATCCAACAAAATTTCTGTTTTATTAACATTTCCAAAGAATCAGATATGGTTTTATTGATTTGACTCTGTTATTTTGAGATAACATTATACTTTATTTTATACCTATACGTTTTATAAATTTAGGATTTGACCAATTTAGAATTTTATTCATTCCTCCTTGCTTCATTCAGTTTTATTTTTCCTCTTTTACTTTTTTTAGTTGGAAGTGTGGTTTATTTCCTAGTTTTTTCCAATATACGATGCATTTGACCATAAATATTCTACTGTGTACCACTTTGACTACATTGCATTGATTTTGATATACAACTTTCTCATTATTGCTTAGTTGTAAATATTTCTAATTCCATTTTGAACATATCAACCAAAGGGTTTTCTGCAAGAATATATGTATTTTCCTGTTTTTTATTTCCAGATTGTTTTGTCTTTTATTTATTTATAGATTGTTTTGCATATCTTTTTGTTGCTAACTTTGAACTTTATTTCACTATGCTCAGTAAATAAAGCTTGTTGAGATTATCTCTGTGACCTTGTACCTATTGTGAGTGTTTCATGTGTTAGTAAAGAATATTTTGTTTTCTGGGTTTTGGGGGCAAGATGGGTAAAATGTTCTTTAAATTCGTACTAGGTCAATCTAATGGTGTTAGTAAAGTTTATGTTTTTGCTATTTAAACTGATTTCTAGGTGATAAGCAGTTTGTCAATTTTTCCCTGTATTTCTATCATATTTATGTTAGATGAAAAAACATGCATGATAGATTGCCTTGATAGACTGCTCCTTTTATCTTTGTGAAATATTTATATTTGCCTCTTTGGATGTTTTTAACTGTATACTTTGATTTTTATATTAATATTTTTGCTCTATTTCCTTTTGTTAGCTCTTATTTACACGTCTTTTTCAACTGCTTTATTTCCAACTTTATTATGTCCCCTAATTAGTATAGAGTTGGACTACTTTCTTTAAATCCAATCTAAGAGTTTTAATGGGTGAGTTTAGCCACATTTACTATAGTTATTGATATGTTTAAACTTAATCCCTGCCATTTTACTTTGGGTTTTCTGTTAATTTCCAAGTTTTTTTCCTTCTCCGTCTTCCCTATCTGTTTGGATTGCTTTTGCATTTTTTGTTATTATTGTTCTTTTCTTTCTTTCTTCTTTTTTTTTTTTTTTTCCTTTCCCATTTTGGGACTTTTCTTTTTTTTTTATATTTTTTTTTTTTTNGGATGGCATCACAGACTCAATGGATGTGAATCTGAGTGAACTCCGGCAGTTGGTGATGGACAGGGAGGCCTGGCGTGCTGCGATTCATGGGTCGCAAAGAGTTGGACATGACTGAGCGACTGAACTGAACTGAACTGATGTGTCCTTTGTCTCTGAATCTTATGAAGCTATAAAGTTTTAAAGATATTTTTACTATAGAAATATTCAAATATACATATAAATAGAAGGGATAATTATCTAATCTAATCACCAATAGTGTTTCCTATACACCATCCACTAGGACTTCCCCGGCGGCTCAGTCGTCAAGAATTCGCCTGCCAGTGCTGAAGATGCAGGAGACTTGGGTTTGATCCCTGATTTGGGAAGATCCTCTAGAGAAAGGAATGGCGACCCACTCCAGTATTCTTCCTTGGAGAATCCCATGGACAGAGGAATCGTGGGGTTGCACAGAGTTAGACAGGACTGAATGACTGAGCATGCATGTATACACCATCCTCTCCCATGCCCCTCTCACCATGCACATATACAATATCCTCCAAGATATTTTTGTGAAAAATATCCTGGATTTCACATCATTTCACCTTTAATTATTTAAGTATATGTATCTAAAAAATAAGAACTCTGAAAATGCTTAAGAAGAATACCATTAGCATACCTAAATATCTGTAATTTCTTAATATCATTGCATATTTTTGTTGTTTTTAGATAAGTAAGCTTTTATGAATTAACCCTCTAATCTAATTCTTTGCTTGACAGTTACATTTAGATAAACAGAATATCTGTTTTTTATTGGTTGCTGTCTGAAGAGACTCAAGGAAACATCTCGTTAAAGCTTAATTGTTTACTCATCTGCAACCTTTCCTACTTGAAAATTCAGGTTCTTGACATGATGGAAGAAAATGAAGCGGTAGATGATATTGCAAAATTAGAGCAACAAGAATTTGGCCTGGATCTTGAAGAACTGGAAAGGCTGCGTAATGAAAATGAGCAAGAAGTGGAAAAGGTAAAGAAAAACTTTATTTAAGCACCAGAAAGATTTAATAAAGAAAGTAAAAAGAAAATGGGAAGGAGAACTTTTCCAGAATAATGCAAATAAAATAAAACTTTTCTACCATAACGTGAATAAAGCAAACTTAGTGCATATAAATGAAATGAGTCAGAGAAGTATGGGGAAGAGGAGCATCTAGACCAGCCAGACAACTGTTGTCTCTTCACCATGACACTATGCCAACCATCTTCCGCCATATATCTGAACATTTTTGAAAGTCTCCTCAGCCACCTGAAACCAACTTCAAACATTTTTTGTTTAGTAAGCCCTTTCTTAATTCAAGTTGAAATCATTCTCCCTGTACTCACTGATTCTTCTAATCTTTGAGCACCATCTACACTATAGCCGTTGTGAAAGTGGTTGGAGACTAGCGGTGTATCCCCTTTTCTTTTTATAACAGATAGGAACCAATCTAGGGCCTTTTTGAATGTTGTTTGATTGTTGTAACAACCCAAAAAGTAGGTTATTATTTTCCTCACTTAAGGAAACTAAGTCATAGACACCCAGTCTCTTGATTAAGTCACTGTATTCACTTAGTTAAGAGAATACAACTTGAGTCAGAGCCAGGAAGCAGTCCTGGTCTTGCCCTCAGTGCTTCTAGCTCATCCTCCTTGGCCCTGGCCTCACTCGGGCCTGGGATACCACCAGCTTCTCCCAGCCCGTTCATCTTGACCACCCTAAAATGAGTTGGCTTAGATGCCTGCTCCCGTGCTCATCCTCTCATTGCTTCTTTCTTTAAGCTCACATCTGACCGCTCAGCCCCATGAACCTGCCCCTCTGGCCTCCTGGCCACTGATGCAGCCACTATGCTCCCGACTCCAACCCATGCCTCTGCCCTAGAGGCCCCACTCCTTGTTTCTTATCAAATTCCTGTGCCTCCCTCGAGGAGCTTCCTTGATCCTCTGACTCGGACTTTGGTACAGAGATAGGCTCTTCACGTGCTCATTTCCCTCATGCTGTTTATTTTTCCTGAACTCTGGGCTTTTGAGGAGATATCAGCCCTACACGGGATATGATAGTAGAACCCGACAGTCCAGGACAGAACGCTGTTAGCAGATGGCACCGTAAATCCACATGGGAGCAGAATATTTGTCCCTGGGGAGAACAAGGGATCCCTGTCCTAAAGAAACCACGCTACTAGCCAGCTCTGGCCAGGATCCCACCAATAAGGAAGAGACCAAAGCCCAGTAATGACTACCTGGACATTAATATTAATTAATGCATAATAGTAATACTGTCCAACAGTATTAATATTTTTCTGAAAGGGTTGATCAAGTAGCCTCAGAAGTAATAAAGGGAAAACCTGGAAGGGCCCTGGAAATCAGTCAGATTCTGACAACTGATATGCCAAAAGAGCTGTTTATTTAAGAAAAAGTAATTTTAAACTGTTTTAGCCATTAACTCAATGGACAAAATAAAAAACAAAATGCAAATTAAACATGATATTTGTTCAGACAATGAATAAAATAAAAATAAATAAATGAATGGGTGAATGAATGAATCTGAGAGACACTATTCTCAGCTAGTTTTCTAATAATTCTTCCAACAAAGTGAAATTAGGAAAAAAAAGAAAAGAAAAGGTCTGCACAACACTGTAAATCAACTACACTTCAGTAAAAAATAAATTTTTGGAAAAAGATTCTGAAGAGGACCCTAACAACTCAAGATTTTTGGATGTCACTTTCAGGCTAGCTCTTGGTAAATTTTATTGAAATAAGAATACTTCATCACTTAAATATTAGGTAATAGAATCAGTTAAGGAGATAAAAACTAATTGAGGTAACATATGTTTCTAAATGGGAAAAAGTACATAATACGATCCCCAGGAGTAGTAGAACATTCATTTCATGGTAGATGTAAATAAAAGAAGAATTTAGTACAGTAAAGACCCCAAGACAGAGGTCACAAACTGCCACTTCGGATATACATTGACAAGAATTAAGCCAACATTTTTAGCTATTTCAAACTTTTCTAATAAAACAAGAGTACTTGGCATGGTGGGTTTGCTTCACCGCCTTGCACCAGCCGGCCGGCTCTGTGAAGTGTGTCAGGCTATCTAGCTAACACAGCTGTGCAACAGCCCGTACGCCTGCCTTGGCTCCTGTGTAGGACCTGCCTGCCCTTAGTGGTGTTCATGTTGACACCCTGGTCCTCAAGGAAGGAAATCCTGAGCCTGCTAAACCTTAAGGTGCTCAAAGATAGGGGAATACCCCCTCCAAGTGCGTCTGGTTAAGGAATTTACAGTCAAGCTATTTTCTTTGAGGCCACGTTTTCAACATTATTTTTCCCTTCTGTGTTCTTTAAGATAAGAAAGGATGTTGAGATGCAAAACCTAGCCAAGAGATATTTGGCTGAAAGCATCAAAGAAGAATGCTGGAATTCGATGGCTGTGAAAGGCCGAGCTCTTAAGGTAACAGATAAAACTTCAAGTACACCTTAGCCAATGAAAATTTTCATTGAAAGTCTCGTGGCAGAAAATTTTAAAAAGAAAAAGTGCAGCCAGGACATGGAATCAACCTAGATGTCCATCAGCAGATGAATGGATAAGAAAGCTGTGGTACATATACACAATGGAGTAGTATTACTCAGCCATTAAAAAGAATACATTTGAATCAGTTCTAATGAGATGGATGAAACTGGAGCCTATTATACAGAGTGAAGCAAANAAGAAGAATGCTGGAATTCAATGGCTGTGAAAGGCCGAGCTCTTAAGGTAACAGATAAAACTTCAAGTACACCTTAGCCAATGAAAATTTTCATTGAAAGTCTCGTGGCAGAAAATTTTAAAAAGAAAAAGTGCAGCCAGGACATGGAATCAACCTAGATGTCCATCAGCAGATGAATGGATAAGAAAGCTGTGGTACATATACACAATGGAGTAGTATTACTCAGCCATTAAAAAGAATACATTTGAATCAGTTCTAATGAGATGGATGAAACTGGAGCCTATTATACAGAGTGAAGCAAGCCAGAAAGAAAAACACCAATACGGTATACTAACGCATATATATGGAATTTAGAAAGATGGTAACGATAACCCTGTATGCAAGACAGCAAAAGAGACACAGATGTATAGAACAGTCTTTTGGACTCTGTGGGAGAAGGTGAGGGTGGGATGATTTGGGAGAATGGCATTGAAACATGTATAATATCATATATGAAACGAATCGCCAGTCCAGGTTCGATGCATGATACTGGATGCTTGGGGCTGGTGCACTGGGATGACCCAGAGGGATGGTACGGGGAGGGAGGAGGGAGGTGGGTTCAGGATGGGGAACGTGTATACCTGTGGTGGATTCGTGTTGATGTATGGCAAAACCAATACAATATTGTAAAGTAATTAACCTCCAATTAAAATAAATAAATTTATATTAAAAAATTAAATTAAATTTAATTAAAAAAAGAAAAAGTGCAGGAAAGTCCATATATAGGAAAGCAAACCATGCCTTGCCCCTTCCTGTGCTGAATTCCACCTCCATATGTCACTTTCTCTGGGTCTTATTCTTCCCTCTCCGCTCAGTCCCCATGTGCTTCTAAATCAGCATCTCAAGATTTGTCTTACACCTCTTTCTCTCTTTCCTCTATGACACCACCTGCATCCACGTCTCAATATCTGTCTATTCCGAAAAAAGCCACCTCATTCCCATTCCACACAGATTGAAAACTAGATCTAATAATGTTCACATTTCTACCTGTGTCTAGCTTCACATTTTCTAAAGGACTGTTTTTGTGCCTTTTTGTTAAGATTCCTCCCAATGGAGTTTCCCTCTTTGTCTAGGGTAACCGAAAGTCCCAATTTATGCCTATGATCCTGGAGTAACTATTAATGGTACCTTTTTCACTTTCAAATATGCCATCTGTTTAGATCATGAAGTATTGGTCACCTTACATTTGTGAGCTTGAGTATTACTCTAAAACAGGATTTCTTGAGAACGGCACATTTGGGGCCAGGTAACTCTTTGTTATGGGTGCTGTCCTATGGATTGGAGGATTTTTGCAACATTCCTAGCCTCTGTCTACTAGGCCCCAGCAGTATCCACCACGCCTATTAGTGACAGTCAAAACTGTCTCCAGAGTTTGCTAAACGTCGCCGTTTGGGCCTGAAGAGGATGGGTACAGGGGCAAGAAAATCACTTCTAGTTGAGAAGCACTGCTCTAGAAATAGATCTTTCACAGAAGTACAGTATTTTCTTACAAAGGTTCCACCAGTACTGATGGCATGCATTGTTCTTTTTTAAAAACTTCCATCAGCCATTTTGCTCATGCGTGATGGTAGCCTATGAATTCGTTTTAATCAGAGAAAACATCTCCCAGAGTGCCCCAGAGACACATAATTGTACTGACAATGTACTTTTTTCATTTTGCTTCTTTGTATCCCCAAGTGCTTTCACATCCCCTATGTGGTTGAGAACTTCCCAATGAAGGAACGTACAGATGAAGAGTTGAAAGAATTGAAGAGAGTTGTGCAGCTAAAGAAGACTGAAACAGAGTGTCTTAAAGTACAATTTTAAATATATGTGTGTGTTTATGTACAGTGTTTTCTGTTTCAGTATTTCCTTCATACAGATTTGATTTGGAATACTACTGAAGATGAGTCTAATATTGTTTGTGTTTATATTTGTAGGCCTATATCTAAATAGTAAGTCTAGAAGTTATATCCTCGGGGAAGGCAATGGCACCCCACCCCAGTACTCTTGCCTGGAAAATCCAACGGACAGAGTAACCTGGTGGGCTGCAGTCCATGGGGTCGCTAACAGTCGGACAGACTGAGCGACTTCACTTTCACTTTTCTCTTTCATGCATTGGAGTAGGAAATGGCAACCCACTCCAGTATTCTTGCCTGGAGAATCCCAGGGATGGCAGAGCCTGGTGGGCTGCCGTCTATGGGGTCACACACAGTCGGACACGACTGAAGTGACTTAGCAGCAGCAGCAGCAGAAGTTATATCCTAACAACTTTGACTACTCCTCAAATATGATGATATACTTTTAAAAATTATATTTGGGAGTTTGTTCTTGTTCTGGTCATGAGTTCTTCATCCACTCATAACTCATTTTTATCATCTCTTATCACTGGGGATTATATTTTTTTAGATAGTTGGCCAGGGATGAAGTAGAATCTGTTTTGATGGGATTTATGGTTTTCCTAAAGTAATCCTAGCATTTCCCTCCCAACAATCTCTGTCAAACCACTTAAAAATACTGTCCAATTGGTATAGTTTCATTTTGGCCAGAACTTTGCATTCATTCTTTTTCTGACACATAAATTGAAGGCATGCTTAATTCTTCTTGCCTATACATAACAGTCCTATGGGAATAAGTTCCTATAAAACATGAAGAGAAGGTATTTTTTTTAAATGCTTAAGTACCAAGAAAGACTCAAAATATTTACAAGCAGCTGTCATCCTGACAGAAGAATATGAACATTACATACTATCAAGAACATTTTTTAGTTTCATGATTTATCCACAGTTTATCAGTTTCTGAAGCTTTCTCTTCAGCAGGTTCAGGAACTATCCATCACTTTAAATTCAGTTGCTGGCAAGACAATTAACATTTTAAAATACTTGTTGAAATAATTAAGTTGTCTCAAACTTGCTCTTTAGAGAATTCTTATTGCATAACTCTCATTTCATCTTTTTCTATATTTAGCTACGGAAAGAAATTGTAGAGGTTCAGTCTGCAATTACCTTGGTTAAAAAGCATCATGAAGAGGAGGATGAAGAAGAGGAAGAAGATGGGACAAGAAAAGATATCAACTTGCCCAATTACATGCTTGGCAGTCTGAGTACCGATTTTAGGGTACATACCTCTTTATTGTCAAGCCAACTGGAACTTCATTCCAGAGAGGAGAAAATCAACCAAATTATATTGCTGAAAGTGGGTGAATTTTTTTCTTTATCTTTGAAAACCTCAAACTTCCCATGAAGCGTCCTGCAAAGGCTCAAACTGAAATCGAATGCCAATAAAATGATGTCTTTAAAGTACACAGAGAAATATGCAGATGGCTAGCTCCATTTTCTTTAAACAGAGCTTATGGACAAGAGTTGTTTTCATCAGTGTGGAGTGGGTTCTGTGATACCAAGTTTTGTAAAAAGCACCCTCCACTGGCTAACATCACAAACCATCTTTCTACAAAGATCTTTGGGAAGCTCAAAGATAAAAGAAATCCTTGAATGCCACCTTCTAGGTAACCCAGATGTCAGTTAGGAACTCCTTGTAAGATCAAGATGTGACTGCTTATCTATCTCCTTAACCTGGGGAAATAAAATTTCCTTTCTAAGATTTCTATAAGTTCTGGGGCTCAAGGATAAGGTATGGTGTCCTTCAGGCTTGCTTTCAACCCAACAAGTCAGCTTCAGAACACACCACCTGTACGAGCCAGCTGAAAGCTTTTGAAAACCCAGTAACTTGAGATTGCACCAATGCAGATGGTTTGATATTTAATGTTTGGTCATCCCTGCTCTTGAAAATCTTTCAGCCCTGTCTGCAATTTGAGTTCTAACTTCCTACTATGTTATTCTGCTGTCTCTTCCTATCTTTTTCTCTTCTTCATCTCCTCCAATACCTGAAATTCCTATGTATTTATTCTGAGAACTGTTTAGTTATCTCTTTGGTTGCTTAGCTTCTGCTGACTTATGCCCTCAGTGTCCCACCTTCCTGCCACTTTATTAAAACCTTTTCCCTACAGAAAGTATTTTCAGGCTAGGAGAAATTTTGGTGCCAGCTGTTAAGACCATTTTCCACCCTGCTTTAATGGTTTCATCTTCAGTAGAATAGATATGTAGATTGAACTCTGATGATAAAATAAAGTCTGCTTTTAGTTTGACCCATCATTCTACTCATCAGTAGAGCTAGGGGCAAAGCAGTTGCCAAACCAGAGATACCTTAGTAATTGGCTGATCCAACTAGCTAGATTGGGTTCCCTTTCTAGTTAAAAATGACCTGTCCATACAGAGGAGGAATATTGTACGTGGTTGTGCTTCTGTGGGAGCTTCNGGATAAGGTATGGTGTCCTTCAGGCTTGCTTTCAACCCAACAAGTCAGCTTCAGAACACACCACCTGTACGAGCCAGCTGAAAGCTTTTGAAAACCCAGTAACTTGAGATTGCACCAATGCAGATGGTTTGATATTTAATGTTTGGTCATCCCTGCTCTTGAAAATCTTTCAGCCCTGTCTGCAATTTGAGTTCTAACTTCCTACTATGTTATTCTGCTGTCTCTTCCTATCTTTTTCTCTTCTTCATCTCCTCCAATACCTGAAATTCCTATGTATTTATTCTGAGAACTGTTTAGTTATCTCTTTGGTTGCTTAGCTTCTGCTGACTTATGCCCTCAGTGTCCCACCTTCCTGCCACTTTATTAAAACCTTTTCCCTACAGAAAGTATTTTCAGGCTAGGAGAAATTTTGGTGCCAGCTGTTAAGACCATTTTCCACCCTGCTTTAATGGTTTCATCTTCAGTAGAATAGATATGTAGATTGAACTCTGATGATAAAATAAAGTCTGCTTTTAGTTTGACCCATCATTCTACTCATCAGTAGAGCTAGGGGCAAAGCAGTTGCCAAACCAGAGATACCTTAGTAATTGGCTGATCCAACTAGCTAGATTGGGTTCCCTTTCTAGTTAAAAATGACCTGTCCATACAGAGGAGGAATATTGTACGTGGTTGTGCTTCTGTGGGAGCTTTTCCAAACAACCTCTACAGTGCATCTGCTCTTCACCTCATCTACCCAAACATGATTCCAGAAAAAGACATTTTCCAACTTAAATACCGAATGAAAGTGTTAGTTGCTCAACCGTGTCTAGCTCTTTGCAACCCCATGGACTTTAGCCCACCAGGCTCCTCTGTCCATGGAATTCTCCAGGCAAGAATACTGAAGTGGGTAGCTATTCCCATCTCCAGTTGATCTTCCTGACCTAGAGATCAAACCCCGGTTTCCTGCATTGAAGGCAGATCCTTTACCATCTGAGCCACCAGGGAAGCCCAAATACTGAATGTTGCTTTTCAAATGTTCTTATGATGGATTAAAAAAAAAAAAAGCATACACAAAAGTAGAGAAAATAGTCCAAAGAGCCATTATCCACTTCAGCATTTGTTAATATACCTGCACACTGAATTACAATGTACATTTCTGGATATACACTGTGGTGTAACAGTTATGCTGTTGCCTTAATCCTACTCATGGTCAGATGCCACTATAGATTATTGAACCAAGAAATGACTTAATGCAAACAGTATTTTAGATTAACTTGTGTATAATTTGTAAAATGATTTTGGAGAAAAAGTAAAAATGTGGGCCCATGTTGCCAGTATGGGTATCATACATGATGTGTTTATAACATTGATATTTCAGGATATTATTTACAAGGTAAAAACAGCTTTCAATAGCGAGTTTGATGCTGCATATAAACAAAAAGAGATTGAAATTGCACGTGTGAAGGAAAAAAATGTAAGGATTAAAGAAATTATTTCAGATCTGGAGTTGGAAGAATCAGTCTGGCAACCAGAATTCGAGGACTGTGAAAAGCCAGAGAGAACCCTTGTTGTGGAAAGCAGTGAGGTATGATTATCTGTGTATCATCTCTCGCCTTCTTTCTCACGGCATTTTCCAGGCTCTTATTTATTCTTCTTGTTTTTGCTGCTAGGAGCAACTGTATAAGGTAGAAATCTTGGTTACAAGTAACAAAATCAGCTAACACAGCCCCAGAAATAATGAGGATTTCTTTTATGAATCCCGTGGAGTCCAGAGAAGATTTGGACCCCAAGCTTAGAAAGAAGCAGGAACCACATACCAGCGCCTTGTGAGGAGACCAGAAGTGCTCTTTCTTCATCTTTTGATTCACTTCTGCCTGCATTTCAGCAGCCTCTAGTAGTTTCTATGTTATGTCTCCTATATTCTAGGGAGCATCTGGCCCAAACTATAATCTCTTAGTCACAGGTCCAGATTTGCCTGGAAAGGGGCTCCTCGGGCCAACGTGGGCCCAGCACCTATAGCCATTGAGGTTGGGTCACATCATGGGGATGAGACCGACGGAGCTCCGTTAGTTATGTAGCCATTGCCACAGTATGGGTTCCAGAGGAAGGGGCTCACTGGACAGCCTTCTTAAAACCTGTTTGGCACCGAGACAGTTACAAGTAAATACCTAAAGAGAACATTTCAAATATAACCATATTTCATTTATAAGAAGTGATTCAAAGAGAATACCCTTGCTCACATGAAACAATCATGATTACTTCAGGGCAAAAGATAAAACTGTTGCTTAGAGGTAATAGTAACACTAACAGTCCCTGTTGAAAGTAATCATCTGTTTTTCTAACTCTCTCATTTTGGATCTCATCTTCATTCCCAAATAGGAAATTGGTGCCAAAACCTGGGTATTCCCTCTATCCCCCTAGTTCCGTCTAACCCCCTCCCAGTGTGTAGAAGGAAACTTCGGGTTTTGTAAGAATAACAGCAGGAAACTACATTTTCTCTTTCAGATTTCAGCTCAAAGGCATATTAAACCGTGGCAAAAAGCCAAAACAGACTTGCTTGTGACCCGTGAAATGGAGCGATTGCTTCTGACACGGGTATGCAGTTTTTCTCTGGTGGCGCCTAAGACCCTTTTTCCTTTTAGGTACACTTTTCCTAACTTAGCTGAGTAGTCTTGTACTTGTACTACACCAGAGAGACACATGAGGGCATTTGTCGTGGTCAGAGGTCACTGGAATCTCAGTGGCCTCTTCTCCCCTCCATGCATGCCACTGCCCACCCTCCCCAGTCCTAAATACAGTCAGTCTAACATTGGGGTGGGGCTGCCCCTGGTGCCACTAGAGTGGTCTCTGACTCAGTGACCCTCTCTGACCCTGGCTCTTTCCCAAGGGCCCTGACTCAAGACGCCGAGCCCTCATGGACATGATGGGAGGAGTTCTGGAAGTCAAGAAGGAAGACATTTTGAGAATGGTGAGATTCTTGGCCATCCTTATGGAAGGTGGAATGGGATGGAACAAGCTACTTAACCATGACCATTTTTTCTTATGTGAACCTAAATTTTAGAAATTCTATAGCAATAAATATACTGCCTCCAGTGCCTCATAAGGGCTTGCCTGGAGGCTCAGACAGTAAAGAATCTGCCTGCAATGCAGGATACCCAGGTTCGATTCCTAAGTCAGGAAGATCCCCTGGAGAAGGGAACGGCAACCCACTCCAGTATTCTTACCTGGAGAATTCTATGGACAGAGGAGCCTGGTGGGCTGTAGTCCATGGGGCAGCATAGAGTTGGACATGACGGAGTGATTAACACTTTTACTTCGCTCAGTAGCTTATAAACATGTATCAGGCAAATAAGTTTGAAACCACAGGCTTGTCCTCCAACCTAAAAAAAAGCCAACAAATGAACAACTGAAAAAGCAACTACAGTGGTTTTGGTCTCTACAGAAAGCAAGGATAAAACTTCACCCGTAATTATCCAGATACACCAAGGAATATGCCCTTTGATACCTGACATAGGTAGCCTGGAGCTCTGACATAGTTCTAGCTATGAGGATATCAACTTGCATGTCTGAACTTGTCAGCTCAGAGTCAGGGTTCATCCCAAACTATTCACCTTAAGTCAAAGAAAAACAGTTGTAACATTTTGTCATATCCTTTGGTCAAAGCGTTAGGTCATTGTCTTGCCAATGTGAAGAACTATACCCTTTTAAAGGGCTCTTTTTTAAAACTGTAACAGTAACTCTGAGTTTTACTGTATTGCTACATTTATATTTAACCTAAATGCTTTTCTTTATTTCTTCAGGTGATTCCTCAGCCTCTGTTCATGGTAAAACCTGATGCTTTGTGGTCTGAAGAGGAAAGGAAACTCTTCAAAGAGTATGAGAAAAAAGTCAAGGAGTTAAACGAAGAAAGAGATAAGTATAGAAAGGTCAGAAGAGCAGAGAATATGGCCTACCTTACCAGGGGTTTTGTTTCAGTATCTTTTCAAATGACATTTCAAAAGGCATTTTCCCAGTGCCTTTAGTTACCTCAGGATGTTGTTTCAGCTTAAATTCTCAAGAGAGTTTGAGGAAGTGAATGCAGATAAATTTAAAGACTTAGAACAATTTTAAACAATAAGAACACACAGCAAAATTGAAGGTTCTTATTGATTTCCCATTTTACATCATTACAGTTCATTTGGTCCTTCATTCTTCAGATGTTTAATGAACACCTATGACAGTATGTTCAAGGCACCATAAGGTACTGCTGTCTCTTGCCTACATCAGTTTAAGCTGTATGCTCTTGCTGTATTTGCTCTCAATTTCAAGGAAAAGACTTGAGAGAAGAATGATGCAATCAATAGAATTCTAATTGGAGATTTTTGAAATGCAAGACTCCTACTTTTCTCCTTCCATCATAAAGAAAAATTCCAACATTGGAATTGCTTACAATTATAATAGAGACGTAAAAGGTGATGGTATACAACCAAGTTAATATTTATCCTTTTGTGAAGAAAGTAAAATCATACCATCATTCAAGGCAGGACAGCTTGTCAGCTTTATAGAGGCCGTATTTTATGAACAACTCCTTTGAACCTATTGTTAACTTGTCCCTGTTTTTATTCACTGCATCCTCTAACAGTGCCCTTGCGTTTTATCCAAAATGAGTAGTTCTGAGGGCAGTAAAGATGTCAAGAAGTTAACAGAATTCAGATGCCTAAAGTGGTGGCATTTACTCCATGGCCTTGTACTGTAAAGTAGTCTCTTGCCTACACCTTTACCCCCTGCCCCTTGACCACGCTCACCCGGTAAAAAGTCAGCCTTGATTAAGCCAGCACTCAACTTTCTCTGCATTCACACCATGCAGTGGGTGAAGAAATATAATAAAGTGACTTTAAGTTTTGCTTTTGGAGTTGGACAGTTTGAGTCCAATGTGGCTCATGTAAAATGTTATTATCTCTCAAAACCTCAGTCTCCTCATCTGTAAAATGGGCATTCTGGAACCTTCTTTCTGTACTATTCTGGGGATGCAAGAAGGCAATACCTGTAGTTTTCTTAGCATTGCCCTTGAACTCATGAAATGACCCCATGTTAGCTATTTTAAAGAATAAAAATAATAGTTCACACTCATAGTATTAAAAAAATTAAAAAATTAAATCACCGTGAGATCATTTAAAAAAAAGAAAAGAAAAAATGCTCCGTGGTTTCACCCTGATGACCTTAGTCTTTATTGGGTTCTTAAAGCTGCTCAATGATGCTATTCCCACCAGGTTTCAATTTCCCCCTGGTTTAACCTGGTGGATCTTTTTTAAAATGCAGATTCGGATTCTTTCATTCTGAGGATAGAGAAGGCCCCTGAGAGTCTACATTTCTATTGAGCAACCACATGGTTCAGCTGCTGCTGCTGGTCGGTGGTCTACACTTTAAGTGGCAAGATGCCGTGTGCTCTCCTCTGTCCTCAGACTTCTGGCACCTGACCCTCAACTCTCCCCTTAGTTTCGCTCAGAGAAGAGGAGCAACTAGAAGAGCTTTTCCTTACCCTTCTCCCAGCACATCTACCACCCATCCGCCTTGAATCCATAGATCCTTCCTGCCTTTCTCGGGTAAAATGGCCTTGTAGCCACCCATACCTCATGTTCCACTCCATGCACTGGGTCCCGTCCCATCCATCTGTTTAATGCTGTCGCTCCGGCCATCTGCCCCGTTTCCCTGCAGCACCAGTTTGCCCCTCTCTACCGGATTTTTCCATAGATGCATGCTGTAGTCTTTCGTGTTGCATACATCTCTTACATTTACAAAAGAAAAAAGACTCCTTTGAAGGTTTGTAAAAACAAAACAAAAACAAAAACCTTTGTATTATGGAAAATGTCAAACATATATAAAAGTAGAGAGACAATATGACAGACCCAGGAGTAACAGCTGCGGCTGAAGGGGAAGCCCAGAATACCTCACAAGGCCTGCCCTCCACCTGCCCCTTCCTTTTGGCAAAGTGTAAACAATCACTCCCTAGGAACTTCTGATGTTCCTACATGTTAACTCTGGTGCTGATTTCCTTTTAGTCTTTAGAAACAGAAATGAAGAAACTTCAAAATTCTATTCAAGAAAGCACACAGAATTTTGATGAACATTTGAAAAGACTCTTTGAAAGGAGAGTGAAGGCAGAGATGGTTGTCAACCAGGTAAATAAAAGCTTCACTTATATGACATTTTTTAAGGAGCCTCCAAGGCCTTTCACTCTTCTCAGGATAAAGACCAACACCCTGTCTGGCAGGAAGGGCCTGCACTTGCTGGCCCTGCGCCCTGTTCCAGCCTCATCTGTGCCACCCTCCCCCTCACTTGCCATGCTCCACTCTCTGCCACCTGGTTCACACCTCCTTGCTCCCAACTCTGCCAATAATACTCTCTTCCAACCTCTTTGCTTCCTGCACTATATTTACCCATCTGTCAGGTCCCAACTAGGTTAGATCTTCCTGTTATATATGCTGTTCTTTTACTTTCTGTCACTTAATACAACTGAATTTTAATTTACTGAGTTACTTTTTAATGCTCCCAAGACTAAGCTCCATGAGGGTAGGGACTGAGTCTCTCTTGTTCATCCTTATATTCCCAGCAACTGGAAAAGGGTTGGGCTCATCCTATATGTGGAATGACCGAGTAGTCTACATGCCCCAAAAAATCAGATGAAAAATCTGACTTACTTTGATTCAGCAGTAAGAATGTAAATGAAGTATACAATAACTTAAAAACAAGAAGATGCAGAATGAAGCCTTTAAATTCTGAGGGAAAATTATTCCTAACAGATTCTATGTCAGACCAAACTATTAATTGAATGTAAAGGGAGAATAATGTTATTTTGAGAAATGCAAGGTCTCAAAAATTTTTGAGCACCCATTCTCTGCAAGTTAATGGAAGATGAATCTCACCAAAGCAAAGGGTATCAACCAAGAAAGATGAGAGGAGTTAAGGAAGCTCCTGGATGGTGTCTGTATTGCCAGGGTCCCAACAGGAAAAATACCCTGAAAGGGTTATATTTAAGAGTAGGGGATGCAGGGACTCCTGACTGAGGTATGGGCAGGGTTAAGGGAAACAGCAAAGAGTGGCGAAACTCCCAGAGACTAGAGGTGATAGGAAGCCAGTATCATGGCTAGAGCTAAAGAGGCAAGGGAAGGGCACTATTCCCAGGACCCAGCAAGACCTGTAGCCATGGGAGTGGGGCTGTTCCTCGGGAGTTGTGGCCACAGAGAACATGGTCACAGGCCCAGGAGGGAGGGAAATGTGTGCATATGGTAGTTGGTGGGGGAGACTGAGAATGAGTGGTCCAGCATTAGTCATAAGAGTGCATTCATCATAATGGCCCCAGAGTGGAAATAACCCAAATGTCCAACTATGAACGAATAAATAAAATGTTGTTTATTCATGTAATGGCATATTATTCAACAATAAAAAGTACTGATACATTCTACAACATGGATGAACCTGGAAAGCATGCTAAGTGAAAGAAGCCAGACACTCTGGGCCACATGTTGAGTGATTCTATTTATAGGAAATGTCCAGAAGAGGCAAATCCAAAGAGACAAAGTTAATTAGCGGTTGCCTTGGGATGGAAGCAGGAAGACTTCTGGAAGGTGTGAAAAGAAATGGGAGATGACTGCTAACAGATTTTTTTTCGAAGTGTTGAAATATTCGAAAATTGTGGTGTTGGTTGCACAACTGAGAATATAACTTAAAAAAACACTGAACTATAGACTTTAAAGAACCGAATTGTATGGATTGTGAAAGATATCTTAATAAAGCTGGTATTTTTAAAAGACATACTTAAAACATCCTTTCATACAAGTGAAGTCACTCAGTTGTGTCCGAACCTTTGTGACCCCATGGACTATAGCCTATCAGCCTCCTCCGTCCATGGGTTTTTCCAGGCAAGAATACTGGAGTGGGTTGCCATTTCCTTCTCCAGGAGATCTTCCAGACCCAGGGATTGAACCCTGGTCTCTCTCATTGTAGGCAGATGCTTTACCATCTGAGCCACCAGGGAAGATTTTCATACAAGACAATGAGGAAATTATTAAAGGCTGCTATCAAAAGGAGTCCACTTTAAAAGATCCCCTAAATGGAACAATTTAAGATTCAACAATGATAACAATTGCAATTAATTGAAGCCTATCAAATTTATTAGGTTAATGAATTTGTGATGTTTTAAAAATAAAAATGCCTTCAAAGGATAAAAATCAGTTTATTATCTAAAAACTAATAAAGTGTCAAGAATTTACTCTGCTTTTCTGTATGAACTACACTGCCAGGTAACCAAATAGCATATAGGGAGAAGCATGCCTTTATGAAAGGATTTCAATTAATAAGTGAAGAAGGAATGATAGAAATATAGTATCACCATTTTGCAGCTCTCAAAGGATTAATGAACCTAAGCACTGAGATCTATAGCTGCTAACGTCTCAGAAGGAAAGACAATTTGACACTACCTGTTTCCTGATCAAAAAACACCGTGTCCCCTATGGTCTTTTAAAAGGATCAGACACGGGTCTGATCTGTCCCCTGACCCAGCTGCAAATTTTCAAGAAACACATGGGATAAAGGATTCTGTTGAACTCACCGTAAGTAAGCAGTGAGCAAAAGTCAGACTAGGTGAAACTACAGATAACTACAAATAAATGTGAGGGCTGAAAGAGAACCTGTGGATAATAATAGGCTTTCGAAATGTGACAGTTTTTTTCAACAGACAAGTTATACAGTAGTGCCCAGAAGATGCGTATTTGGATAATAATACTGTAAAGAAACACAAGGAAGGGATTACTGTAAAAGTCAAGACAATGGTCATTATTGGGGTTGAGATTAGGATGGGGACACATGGAAGGGCTCTGGTTAAGTTCCAGTTCTTGAATTGAGTGGTGATTACAACAGTGTTTTGCCTTAATAATAACTAATTAAACTATACATTTGTTTTATGTGTTTTCCTATTTTATCTTGCAATGAAAATTGAAAAAAAGGTAAAAACAACTGGGTCGTTATTGCAAGTTGATATTCCCTTTTTCTTGAAAAGAGTTTCTCTTTCTTGTGTGTCATAAACTTGGTGAGTGCCAAGTCTGTGACCCTCAATAGAAAATCCTTTCTCAGGTGGGCACATTGATCGTTTTTCCCCTTTTAAAATGTTTCTACAGGAGGAATTGAAAATAAACAACCTTATTTTCTCTTTGCTGTTGGATGAAGAAATAAGCTCCAGAGAAACATTCCTGAACAACTACCTTGCAAGGAAGCAGGAGGAGAGGGTAAATACAGTGACTGATATCTGAGTATCAGCAGTTTCTGACCAATTGCTCCCTCTTGACAAGAGTCCACACTCCTGCCTGGCCCCTTCTTTCTTTCTACATTCCTTCTCAAATGTGTGTGTGTTCCTTGGCTCCCCGTCTGGGACTTTTAACCACTGACTAGCTATGGGACCTTGGACAAGACGTAACCATTAAAGCCATTTTCAAGCTCTTCTCTAGGGTGTATTGTTCTCTTTGGACCATTTGGCACTCTGTTTCACTAAATATGTAAGTAATGGGTTAGCTTATAGAATGAAAGGCTGTAATATTTTTAAAAATGCTAATAGACATGTTTCATGAAAGAGACAATGAACTTGTCACATAATAATTTTCGAAAGATGTCAGCCTTTATTAACAGTATTAATAAATGACATTTATGAATGAATGAGTCAAAGTATCATATGACATTCATTTGTGTTTGCCAGACACTCAAAGGCAGGCAGAGGGATGAGAAAGCCATTTAATGAAAATAAGAAAGGGCTTCAGCTGTATCCTGACTAGGAGTTGTTGGCATGGGGAAGCCTGGGGCAAGTTACTTAGAAGCTGGGCTACCTCTGTGTTTGGTTTGGGAAGCAGATTTGGCGTTCCCTGGTTGCTCCTCAGTTGAACATGGTGGCAAAAATCAGGAAAGCTGAAAGTTATTGACCGAGTTCTGACAGTTTAGGGGCCAATCACTGCAGCGGTTGTGGTTTCAATTCCTGGCTGGTTGCAGACTGTGAGTCAGTTCTATTTTTATATATGGCCTTGCCATCCTCCATTTACTAATATATATCCAGTCTCTCATGAACCCAAGCCTGTGCAATTTCACCACCCACACTGCTCTGCCAAGGGTGTAGTATGCTCCCTGGTCACTTACACACTCATGTACGGAGCTGGCTACACTTTGAAACAGGTGATTGGATGTTTGTCCTTTCAAAGCCTCAAGTCGGTTTACTTTCTTCTATGAATGTTATCCGGAGAAGGCAATGGCACCCCACTCCAGTACTCTTGCCTGGAAAATCCTATGGATGGAGGAGGCTGGAAAGCTGCAGTCCATGGGGTCGCTGAGGGTTGGACACGACTGAGCGACTTCGCTTTCATTTTTCACTTTCATGCATTGGAGAAGGAAATGGCAACCCACTCCAGTGTTCTTGCCTGGAGAATCCCAGGGACGGGGGAGCCTGGTGGGCTGCCGTCTATGGGGTCACACAGAGTCGGACACGACTGAAGCGACTTAGCAGTAGCGTGAACGTTATCTGTAATTGATACTTCAGTTCACATGAATCTTGTACTAGGGAATTCCTTGTTCTTTTCAGTATGCTCAGTATTTGTATTTGTCCTGTTCTGATCTCCTATTCCTGATGTTCTTCTAGAACCAGACCACAGAGGCCATCCGGAAGGCTAGAGAAGGCCTGGACGTGTACAAGGAGCACTATGACAACCTACTGGCGGAAGACAAAGTGAGAGCTGTTGCCTCAGTCACGCCCCAGTGAGACAGCATTGCTGCTGCCTGGATTTGGGGAGGATTAAAAGGGACACAATCTAATCTTCTCAGAGAATTTTCTCCTGCTGTAATTCTCAGTTATGGGTGAACTCCATTCTATGCCACTGTGTATTTCTAAAAATCACTGTGTAAGGAAAATTTTTGTAAACTTCCCTGGTTTAAGCTTTCTCTTGCACAAAAAAGGAGAGAGCTCATCTAGACTTTGGAGCCTTCCAGACTTCAGGTTGCAATCTCCCTTAGCTGGTTATGAAATCAGTTAAGTAGGCTAAGACCAGCAGATTTGTAAATGGAAAAGACTAGGATAGAAAAGCAAACAGAAGAACAGAATGGGATGTAACAAAATAGAGGTACCTTGTCTGTTTTATAAATATTACTTTGTGAAACTTCACTTCTAAATAAAACCCTAGTGGCTCAGACAGTGAAGAATCTGCCTGCAATGCAGGAGACCTGGGTTCAAACCCTGGGTCAGGAAGATTTCCTAGAGAAGGGAATGGCAACCCACACCAGTTTCTTGCCTGGAGAATCCCATGGACAGAGGAGCCTGGAAGGCTACAGTCTACAGGAGTGCAAAGAGTTGGACACGACTGAGTAACTAACACTTCACTTTTACTTCAGTTCTAAGTGATTTCTAAGACCTCTTATATGAAATAATATTTTTAGTTTACTGAGTTGCTTCTTCTTTAAGGTAAATCTTTGTGAAATCCTTGCACAGTGAGTGGTCACCCTTTAACAAGTCTGTGTTATAAACCAAGTAATTCATGGATTTTTAAAAATCAAAGTGACACAATTAATATTTTAGAGAGTATTGTCACAGATAAAAGCCTTCTGAACAAGGTTGCAATCCTGGGAATGATATGTTTTTCTTTAGGTTCTGGATCGCAGCTTTAAAAAGGAATTTTCTGAAATTCCCAGTCATCAGGTGGATGTACTCTACAAACTTTTTAAACGCCGACCAAGGTTTGTTTCTCCTTTGCTATCATGTTTCTGAGAAAAAAAAAGAATTGTTATTAGATTTCAGCTTTTTCTCCCAATTATTTCATAATATTCAGTGTAACATCACTTACATGAAAATGTCCAAGTATTTTGATCTTAACTCAGTTTTTTAAAGATTATTATATCTTAACAGCAGGCAACGAAGACTGATGACTTCATTATTTAGAAATTAAGTGTCTAGGTAATCATAGTGCTATTATAGGTTCTGTTTTATACATGAAAGTAGTTCCTGACAAGATATAGATGGCAGACAGATTTATAAACTGTTTTTCCCAAGATGTGTTCTAACACGTATGCATCCCTCGCAGTGTGAATTGGAATTACACATAAAAGGCTTCCAGAACAAAATAAGTTTAAGGAAGTACAGGGTTGAAAAATATATATAATTTTTTTTACTGAAGAACATTTCAGAACTTTCTGTAGCCTTTGCATCCCATGTGAGAAATACAGTAGGAAGTGTTTTCCAGACTCTGAGGAAACTCAGAGCATCTCATGTGATTGTGTTCAGGACAAAGTTTAAAAAATGCCAGTATGAATGACTGACAATAACCATTATCAAAATAGTTCTAAAATATCTGATTTTGATACTTGAGAGTACCAAACAACTAATTTCACAGATTTCCAAATTTTTACCTATATAGATTTCCGTAATTTTTAATCAAACATAATGTAGGAATCATAGAGTTTGTCACAAAGGTATAGGCTTATCTGTGTCTAAGATACAAACTGATTCTCTCACTTTTGACAGATTATATGCAACCTGAGAAATTCAGCCTAGAACAAATCTTGTATCTTGGTTTCCCTGTTTTTAAAGAAGTGAGTTATATATGCCTATGAAGAAAGAAGTGAGACCTATCGAAAGGCAGTAGTGGAAAAAGTATAAGCTGTATTGTCCAGCAGCATTAGCTTTAAATACTAACTCCACACCTATCAGACCTGTGGCCTTGGTCAGTCACTTCTCTCAGAGACTCACTTCCTTCTAGAAAAAGACGATAACTATAGTAATTTCACAGAGAAGGCAATGGCACCCCACTCCAGTACTCTTGCCTGGAAAATCCCATGGACACAGGAGCCTGGTGGGCTGCAGTCCATGATGTCGCTAAGAGTCAGGCACGACTGAGCTACTTCACTTTCACTTGTCACTTTAATGCATTGGAGGAGAAAGTGGCAACCCACTCCAGTGTTCTTGCCTGGAGAATCCCAGGGACAGGGGAGCCTGGTGGGCTGCCGTCTATGGGGTCACACAGAGTCGGACACGACTGAAGCGACTTAGCATAGCAACTGCACAGCATATTGTGAGGCACCCTGAGAGTGAATGCTGGTACAAATCTCAGTACCCTTCTCTTCCCAGCTGCAGCCCAGGCAAACAAAACCAATCCATAATGTAGATTAAAAAGAGGCACTTCTCCAGGTGCACGTATAGCTGAACATGTTCCAGGCTACTCACTTGCAGCAAGGACATCAGCAGAGGGCGTGTGGGTCAGAACCAGGGAACACCCGTACTTCTCTCAGGCATTTACTTGCCTGCTTAAAATGCCCAGAAGGGAGACATATTCTCGTTCAGTTAAAGCTTCCAGTGCTGATTGCAGTTGGGGGACATCTGTAGTCCACTTAAGGTCATGTCTGAGGATCCCAGAGATGTTGAAAGGTCCCAGCAGGTGCTTTTCTCTTTGGGGTAATCCACCCACTAACCACAGGGAAGTGCCATGCAGTGTCACACCTCTGCTAAAGTTTATATTATTTAACACTGATTGTTTTGTATGTGAAAATATGAAACATTGATGGGCTTTTATTGATAATACCAGACTTCATAAACACAAAGTACATGCAGAAACGACCAGTCTTGTGCCTTTTGGAGAGCGACCAGGATCTGGGAAATTGAATAAGGATGCCTTTGCCCAGTTAATGAAAGCCATGGATGACTTGGACAGTATTAATAATATGCCAGAAGGCTTGGACACCTCCGTCTGGAAACATTTCTGCATGGCCAGAAGAGCAAAAGTGGAAAATGAACAGAAAGTATATAACATTTTATCATTCTATTTCACTTCATTTCACTTAGTATGCTAGTATCAAATATATAGTTTATGGTGGCCAGTCCTTCCAAGAAAAGCTAATTACTTAGGTTTCCCACTAGGCTAGCAGTTAGTAAGATTAATACTAATGATAAAGAAATAAAATATTAACCTTAGTCTGATTGAGGGCTAAGTACAGGCCTACTTGTAGACCCACTGTCCAAAATGATGGCCATTAGCCACACATGGTTATTTTTTATGTGAAATAAATGTGGACAGTTCTAATTGAGACATGCTGTTACTGGAAAATACGAGCAGAGTTAGAAGACTTAGTATGAAAAAAAGAATGGAAAATGTCCCAATATTTTTTATATTCTTTACAGGTTGAAATGTTTTGGATATATTGTGTTAAATAAAAGAGTAATTTCACCTGTTTCATTTCACTTTTGTAATGTGGCTCCTACAAAATTTAAAATTATGTATGCAGCTGGCATTGATGGCTCACATGACATTTCTCTTGGACAACACTGTTATAGACACAATTTCTGTCTGCTCTGGTCTTGAGTAGTCTTCATCTCTTTTTGCATGGACTAGAATTATATTTCACCCGAACCAACCAGAACAAACTTTATAGTTTTGCTGGAATGTTTTGTTAATGTAAAAAAACAGTAGGAATTTGAGAATGTGTTTAATTGGGAAAAGACTCTTTCCTCTTGTTGCTTCTTGACCACACCCTGCCTCCACTCCCCCAGATTTCCTAAATTGGATGCCACATGTGTGAGGCTGTCATATTTTTGTTGAAGTATCTATGACTGTAAAATGTTGTCTAAGATGATAAGATAAGTGAAGTTGCTCAAGTTAATGTAAAAAAACAGTAGGAATTTGAGAATGTGTTTAATTGGGAAAAGACTCTTTCCTCTTGTTGCTTCTTGACCACACCCTGCCTCCACTCCCCCAGATTTCCTAAATTGGATGCCACATGTGTGAGGCTGTCATATTTTTGTTGAAGTATCTATGACTGTAAAATGTTGTCTAAGACGATAAGATAAGTGAAGTTGCTCAGTCGTGTCTGACTCTTCACGACCCCATGGATTGAAGCCTACCAGGCTCCTCCGTCCATGGGATTTTCCAAGCAAGAGTACTGGAGTTGGGTGCCATCGCCTTCTCTGAAGAAAAATCCTAGCTGCATGCATATTATCTTTCAGTGAGAAGCAATTTTGACACTTTTGGGGGATACTTTTCTAATTATTCATTGGATGTGCCATTTAAGTTTCGTTTCTTATATTACATAATGGCAGGGATTTAAATTTTTGCTCATTTATTAGAAAGTTGGACTTAAGGTTTTGTAACAAAGTTAAAAGATGTATATTTCTCAAGTTCTTTAAAATTAGTTTGCTTTTATTTCTAAAGCTCCATATGTTCTGAGATGTTTGTGGTTTGATTTCTTCAGGTAAAGCAGAAGGCTGCTGGCTTAATAGAAATGGTGTCTTTCCTCCGGAGAAGAACTGAGGATGATGAGAAGGTGCAACATGAAATTGAAAAAGTGTTCCATGAGCTCATCCTGTAATTTGAACCTTTCATTCACGTTCATGTTTTCAAAATCTAAGCTAGGGCTAAATTAAGTTGTGTTATCATGGGGGGAGAGTGCTGACTCACTGTTTTACAGCTGGCACTGACTTTACCTGTTCATGCTTTATAGTTTCTCTTTGAGAAAGTGCATTTTGTTATGTAAGACCTTATTTCAGAATGAAATTTACCTTCATGCTCCCTGTTCTTACTGCAGACCATCAAGTTTTTCTTTTTTTTTTTTTACTTTTCAATGTTTTTCCTTTTTAGAATCCTTTTTAGAATTTGAAGTATAATTTACTTATATTAGTTTCAGATGCACCAATAGTGATCTGATATTGCTATACATTATTCAGTGATCTCCATGATAAGCCTCGTTAGCATTTGCCATCATACAAAATTCTGATAATATTATTGACTATATTTATATTTCCTATGGTATACCTTACATCCCTGTGACTTACTTAACAAACATGTAAGTTTGGGGAAAGGCTTTTATTTTGATCTCCTTCCACATAAAAATACAAAGAATATGTTTCTGCTAGTAAGTACTTTTAGGCTCAAGCCACACAAGCAAACAGTGTGGAAATTTAAGCAGATATCCAAGAAATTCCCATCTATATGCCTGATAAGTTAATATATTTCTTCAGGGGAGCTTGTTGCATTTTCCTGAGTGACTAAGATACTGTCTTCCGTCCTTGCTTCACTTTTGATCATATTATAGCCACATTGATAAATACTGCTCTGATGTCTCCAAATTCATCATTAAACATCATTTTCAGATCTAGGTGATAAGCAAGAATATGGATTACCTAAAAATAGATCTGATAAGTAGCATGCAGATTAAACATTGTTAATATAATATCAGAGATCAATACATGAAGTCAGAACAAATCTACCTAAAGTAGATTTGTTATTTGGTAGTGTCTCTGTTTTTTTCCACTTACATTCAAAAGCATATTAGTCTTTTCTTAATCATGAAGTAAAACTTTATGGATGTGTTTCTGTGCATACCATTCTGTAAGCAGCCCAAGTGTGATTCCATATCCTCAAGAAAAGAAGTATCACAGAGATCTCTAGGAAAGCTTGTCATTGGAAAAATATTTTCCACATTAATCTCCAGTGTGTTTTTCTTCAGCTTAAGGAAAATTAATTTTGAATTTTATATTCAATTTTTATACCATACATATTTTATTGAATGTATATATCAAATGATAGGTGAACTTTGGAATATAAATATGTCACAACTACTTATTTTGAAGTCTTTTTCAATTTAGATTACAGGAAGACAAAGTGAAATTCCAGTTGAATTTGATGATCCAAATCCTCCTTAAACAAGGACAAGTAGAACTGGAGAATTTCCAGTTAATGCTGGATTATTCTGATGCACTCCTCATCAACAAGATAATAATTGAAGACTTGAATTCTGTGATTCGGGTAATTAGCATTTTTTAAAAAGAAAAAACAACATGTCATCTGCTGTGCCAAATATTTCTCATGTTCCCCCATTTCTATGGGAAATCATTTTCATTCAGTTGAGTCAGTAGGTGATTCCTACCCTGAAGAAGTTTACACATGTGTCCAGGCCCCACCTGTAGACATGGATATATTTTTTAAAAGCTTGCCAGATAATTTTAAGGTAAAAAGAAGTTTAAGACCATAGAGTTAAATGGTTATTCTAATATACCATCATTTCATTAGAGTCAATTTCCTCATCTAATGATAAGTTTGATAAGCTTAGATAATTAATTTCAGATCTTGCTTGTTTTTTAATATAAACATCTAATGTTAAAATTTTCCTTCTAAGCACTATTATAGCTACACTCTACAAATTTTTATAGTTTGTATTTTTATTTTCTTTCCATTTAAAATATTATCTAATTCCCCATGTAACTTCCTATTAGAATTTACTGTGGGTTATTTAGAAGTATGTTATTTAATTTCCAAATATTTGGGAATTTGGGGCTATTTGGAAATTATGTGCTAATGTTGCTACACGTATTACTTGCTCGTACCCCACATTGCATTACTATTGTTCCTTTAGGCAGTCAGTTGTCTTTAAGAGTGATTAAAAATAAATAAAAAATGATTTTTTTATTTCCCTTCAATTTCACTTTTTCAAGAGATCTTTCTTTGTGTTGATTGAAGTTTCTGTTTTGTATTATATAACTTCTGCTTAAAGAACTTCTTTTAACTTAACTGAATTGTCTGCTGGTAATGAAATCTTTTGTCTGAAATTGTCTTTGGTTCACCTCTATTATTGAAAGATATTTCGCTGGGTTCCCTGGATTGACAGACTCTTTCTCTGTCTCTGTCTTTTCACTTTAAAGTTGTTCGTCTTATTCTGGCTTACAGAACTTCTGACAAGATGCCTACTGTATCTTTTTAATCTTCGCACCTCTTAATGTAGTGTGTCTGCCTTTGAGATTTTCTCTTTATCTTTGATTTTCAGCAGTCTGAACATATGTCTAGGGGTGTGTCTGTGTGTGTGTGTGATCCTTTTAATGTATTCTTGACTTTGGCTTGATAATATATTTTGTCCAGGATTCTTGCATCCATATTTATCAAGGATATCAACCTATAATTTTCTCTTGTGGTGTCTTTTTCTGGATTTGATAACAGGGAAATATTGCCCTCATAAAATGTTTGGATGTATCCCCTTCTTTTCAATTTTTTTCTTAAATGTTTGAGAAGGATTTATATAAGCTCCGGTATGTTCTATTTTCACTTACATTCATTTCAAAGTACTTTCTAATACTGCTTATGATTTCTTCTTTGACCCCATCGATTATTTAATAATATGATTGAATCTCCACATATTTGCAAATATTCCAGTTTTCTTTCTGTTATTGATTCTAGTTTCATTCCCTTGTGGTCCTATCAAACACTTTGTATGATTTTCATATTTTAAAATGTATTTGGATTCATTTTATGGCCAAACATATGGTCTGTATTTGAGAATACAGAATAGTGTGTATTCTGCTGTTACTGAGTGAGGCATTCTGTGTATGTTTCTTAGGTCTTGTTCAAATCCTTTATTTCCATATTGATCTTCTATATACTTAAAAACCATGAAATAATTCCACGGAAGAGGGAACCATGCACTATATCAATTACTTGACAAGAGCATGGTTGTCAACACTCAGAGTGTTGGTTCAGGAGCTCAAATGGTGATAGCTGAAGAAATAACATGAAGTGAGAAAGTTGAGACCAGGACCATTAATAAATCTTATGAAAAAGTTGACTGAAAGGAAAGCAGAAAGGAGATGTAGTAGTTTGACAGAAGTGTTTCTCAACCTCAGGACTATTGACTTTTGAGCTGGATGGTTATTTGTTGGAGAGAGCTCATGTGCTGTGTATTATGTGGAGTTTAGAAGCACCCCTGGCCTCTACCTACTAGATGCTAGTAGCAACGCCTCCCCTTCCAGTTGTCAGCCAAAATGCCTCCCAATGTAGTTGAATGTCCACTGGTGGGCCGATGTTTTGCCCATTTGAGAGACACTGCTGCAGAGAAATATTTGATCTTAAGATTTAGGAGCTGGTGTTGACAAGATCAAGGGTATGATCATGGGAGCTGGGTGGCTGAGCAGACAGAGAAAATATCATTGAAAGTGAGAAATTAGAGGAATTGAGGCCAAGCAGTGATCAAAAGATAAAAATAGTTTTTAAAGAGAGTAGCAGTTGGCATAGTCTAATGGCATGATCTTGAAAAAGCTAAGTTCTCTAAGGAGAAGAGAGGAAAAATATAAAATGTTAACTGATGAAACTCACATACAAATTTATTTTAGAATCTTAGTAGTTTCACTGTTAGCAATCTGGGGGAACAGTTTCATGAAAATATTACATTTGAAATGAAGTACAGAACATCCAAATTATTAAATATCATATTTAACCCATTCAATTTTCTTGTTTTCTCACTAGCTACCAACCAGATACTGTTGTGCCTAGTGTGTTAAACTACAATCCTTTATCTTTAGTGTCAAGAAGCAGGGGAGAATAGGGGTACAAACACTTACAGATTGATGATGGTAGAAGGAATTCCTGCCTAATCATTGACATAAAAGTAAATTGGCTATGCCATTCAAATTATCTTATAATCCTTTCTGTTTAGTAACTCTGTTGCTTTATATCATGCTCAGATTGTGCCCATGAAGTAATTTTTAATATCTGCTACATTTTTAAAAAGAAGATAGAATTATCTCTGCATTCCAAGTGTTTTCTAAGAAAAGCATTCAGCTTCAACTATTCTGAATGCAGAATGTTATGTGAATGCCAGCTGTGTGTGTGATTTTTTTTTTTTTAAAGACTCAAGGACAAAAGAAGGTTGCTAGCATGATGGAAAGTAAAGAAGTCCATAAAGGAATATTTCAGATTGAGTGGGAACATAAGAAGATGGAGATGGAAATGGAAGATCTAAATCAGAAGGCTTGGGATATTCAGATGCTGTTTTTTTCAAGAGATCGTCAGAAGGTAAATTCTCCCTGTGCCCCACTATATAATTTTAATTTCAGTCATTAATGTATTCACTCATTCAGCCAATATTTAATAAGATGCTCTGTGATGTCAAGCATATCCTATGCATAGTATTTCATAATGTGACTGTGGATTCTGTCTGTTTCTTCTTCTATAGTTTACATTTGCTGCCTCTGGTTCTTTGTGACCCAGTCAGTAGTATAGTTCTATCTTGCAATTCACCAGGAATTTCCTAATTGTCAAATCTAGTGATCCCTTTCCCAGTCATCACCATCCCTGTAGTATTTGACCATTGACCGTCTTCATTCTCTCTTTTTTTTTTCTTTCTGGCCAGGAGCATGTGAGATCTTAATTCCCCGACCAGGGATCATACGTACGTTTCCCCACAAACTCCCCCGCCCTCCATAGTGGAAGCAGAGTTTTAGCCACTGGACCTCCTGGGAGGTCCATCTTCATTTTTAATATTGCCTGTTGTTTTGGTTTTAATCATTCTTCCTTTCTCCTGTATTTCTTCCAACATGTCAAATCACTATGCCTCTTTTCCTGATTTCTCTTTTGTTTCTACCTCTTAAGTATAGTGATTAAGATTCTGCCCTCAGCTCTGTGTTTCTTTCCATGTCCTCTCCTTTGATGATTTCTCTTTTTCTAACTTCTATCATCATTCCTAAGACTCATCCAAGCTTTCTGGATTCCAATTCAATTCCAATCTCACTTCTCTGAACCTGACCTTTCTCAAGCATTATTTCTGTTTTATCTCCCAACAGCACCTCTTCTTATTTTAATTATTTCTGTTCTTTCAGCCATTCACTTGGGATTAAAGTCGCTGTCCTCTGATTCCTCTCCTTCCCTTGTCTTCCAAGCCTTGCCTAGTGTATCCATTTATTCCCTCATTCTTTGTGCCCTTAGCCGTTACCTTGCTTCAGTTCTTCCTTTTCAATGGTTTCTAGTATTTTATAACAATCTTCTAACAAGTCTCTTGACTTTGGGTTTTTCTCTATCTCATCTATAGATTCACATTCCTATTCAGCTCTAATAACATTCCTACTCTGCTCCATTTTAAACTTCCTCTTCTTACCTGGCCAATGAATTTTCAAGTTCTTAAGTGGTATTGAGTGTCCCTCAATCTTTCTCAAATTCATTTCCCCTGTTAGTCTTTTACACATCAATATTTTCAAACCAAACTGATTCTATTTTCTAGAATTCTACCTCTGTGCCTTTGCAATACTGGTTCTTCTACCTGGAATATTTTTCCTCAATTTTTTTCACATCCCAAATCTATCTACTTTTGAAGGTCTGGTTCAAATGCCACCTAATCCATAAAGCCTTTTGATTTCCCAAGCTCAGAGAAATCATAGCCCATCTCAAACCACCTTTTAATTTGCATGGTGGCTCAGACAGTAAAAGCATCTGCCTGCAATGCAGGAGACCCGGGTTCAATCCCCGGGTCGGGAAGATCCCCTGGAGAAGGAAATGGCAACCCACTCCAGTACTCTTGTATAGAAAATTCCATGGATGGAGGAGCCTGGTGGGCTACAGTCCATGGGGTCGCAGAGTCGGACACGACTGAGCGACTTCACTTTCTTTCTTATATATCATCTGGCAACTAATCATATTACTTATTCTCTTCTTCTTGATGTCTAGGTCATGTTATCTATCTTTGTTATCTCCCTCAGTATATTTAACTATTAGTAGGATATTGTTAATATGGAACTCATGAGACACTGTCAAATAAAACACAGTAAATATCTGGTGAGTTGAATAAATGAATGAATGAGAAAATAAACTAGGCATTGGTAGTTATTAGTATATAGGTGAGTGCATCAGTAACTAAACATGAGTAAATATTATGGCACAAAGTCAAATCAATCCTCACTTGGATAGACATTTTTTATGAGAAACAGGAACTTCCAAAACTAAGATAATTTTTATAAAATTATTTCTTGGAAGAAATAGAGAAAAATATACTTACTTTGTGGTTTCTTTTTTTCCTCTCAAAGTACCTAAATGAACCAAACTATGAGACTCTGATTGCCATTCAGATTGGAATAATGGAGCAGACTATTGCTGTTTTAGATAAGGTAGGAATCAAAGATATTGATCATTATATTTCCAGTATCTGTGAATGATATGAACAAAGTAATAGTTTTCAAACCATGAATTCAAATAGAACCTACCAAAACTTGGTCTTTTATGATATTCAGGATGTAATTCAGTTCAGTTGCTCATTCGTGTCCGACTCTTTGCAACCCCATGGACTGCAGCACGCCAGGCCTCACTATCCATCACCAACTCGCAGAATTTACTCAAACTCATGTCCACTGAGTCGGTGATGCCATCCAACCATCTCTTTCTCTGTCATCCCCTTCTCCTCCTGCCTTCAAACTTTCCCAGCATTAGGGTCTTTTCAAATGAGTCAGTTCTTCGCATCAGGTGACCAAAGTATTGGAGTTTCAGCTTCAACATTGGTTCTTCCAGTGAACATTCAGGACTGATTTCCTTTAGGATGGATGTAATTAGAGGTCTCTAAATAGCACCTTTGCACCCATAACCATTGTGATAGCCAGAAGGACTTTAAAAAATATTTAATTTTACATTGGAGTATTGTTGATGAATAATGTGTTAGTTTCAGGTGTACAGCAAAGTGACTCACTTATACATATAAGTGTATCCATTCTTTTTCAAGTTCTTTTCCCATTTAGGTTATTACAGAATACTAAGCGAAGTTTCTTGTGCTATACAGTAGGTCCTTGTTGGTTATCCTCTTGGTTTCCCTGGTTGCTCAGATGGTAAAGAGTCTGCCTGCAATGCAGACCTGGGTTCGATCCCTGGGTTGGGAAGATCCCTGGAGAAGGAAATGGCAGCCCACTCCATTATTCTAGTCTGGAAAATTCCATGGACAGAGGAGCCTGGCAGGCTACAATCCATAGGGTCGCAGAGTTAAGACACAACTGAGCGACTTCACTTGTTGGTTATCTATTTTAAATATAGAAGTGTGTATATCTCAATCCCAATCTTCCATTCTGTTTTTTCCCACCATCATTCCCCAGCTCTGTAACCATAAGTTTGTCCTCTAAATCTGTATGTGTCTGTTTTGTAAATAAGTTCGTTTGTATCATTTTCTTTAGATTCTAGGTGTAAACAAGATCACATTGATATGTCTTTGTCTGACTTACTTCACTTAGTATGATAATCTCCAGGTCTGTTCATATTGCTGCAAATGTCATTATTTCATTCTTTTTAGTGACTAATATTCCATTATATATATGTACCACATCTTCATCCATTCATCTGTTAATGGACATTTAGGTTGTGAAGCACTTCAACATCCTTTGGGGCTACTGGAGTGTAGGTGAATTTCCTGCGTCACACTCGGTTATGATTTTATGTAGTACAAGTGTTGATAGTCTTTCCTTGGCATTGTAAAGGCTTTGTTTTACCTTAACTGCCTGAGCACTCGGTTTTGAGTGTTTTAACATATATAAGATGGAAACAAAGTACCCTCCAGGCTGTGTTCTTAAAATCTCTCATTTCTAAGAATATATAAAGTTTCTTCTAAAATGTATATTAACAGACCATTCTATCTTTCAATAAATAATTTAAGTACCTACTGTGTGTGGGCATTATGCTAAGCACTAGGGGTATGGTGGTAAGATATCTTAATGATGACAATGTATTTAAAATTTAAGGATATCTTTATAAAATATTTTCTTTCAAAATTATTTTTGTGGGATGTCCTGGGAACAAAAATTTCAGACCCACAAAAAGAATGTGGAGAACTGCAAAAAGCTGCTTAAAAAACTGAGAAGGTACAGCAATCAAAAAGATATAGCAAATTATACCCTAAGTTGCAACTTACGAGAAGAGCTGGTGGCTGTTTCAGAGAGAAAAGACATCTGTAATGCAATGGGTAAGATTTTTTTTTTCTTTAGTTAACTGTCAGTTTGTTTAAACGTAATCAGAATTCCTAAAATCTGTACAGTGGTTATAAAGCTACCAGTATTTGTTCCACATTTAACTATTTCAGAGTGCTGTTTCTGTATTTTAAAATGTAGATAATAATTCAGCTAATTCCATCTTCTTCATGTTGGGGATAGGGTCTAAACTGACTTGTGAGAAGATTGCCAAAGAACGATACGAAAACATGATGCGACAACAAAAGTTAACAAAAATTTCAAAACAACAAGCTGAGCAGATTTCAATACTACAGGCTGAAGTTGAAAGATTAAGAATGAAAACATTTCCTGCTCTTGTTCAAATGTAAAAATACTGTGGAAAACCTAAGACCAAATCAATCATTTTTAAAATAATTTCATTTGGTTAAAATGATTTGTTTCTCTTATATCAGAATATTTAAGTAGAATCTTCTCTTAGTGTCATATTTTTGATAGCAAATTTTGATTTTAGTCTTAATCATTATAAAAATGTTTGTCCTGCATTAATAAATGTCTAAAATAACATGAATTATTTTTATTCAAGAATGAACAAGATTTTATCTCAGAATATATTCAAGATCTATTTTATTGTCTTAATCAAAAATATTTTCACAGTAGTATAGACAGTCTTAAAGACAAAAAATTATTCTTAGCCACTACTGCCATTTCTAATTTTATAAAATTACCAGAAACATTACAAGATTATGATTTTTATCTTTTATATTTTTCTGTATTTCCCATTTTCTTCAGTAAGCACTTCTCTGTAATTGGAAAAAAATTCATAGAATGTTAAAGATTATTCCCTCTGCTGTCAATGTGAACAAAGTGGCTTTTTAAAAGCCCTAAATCATTTGTAAATTACAAGATATTTTCTACATAAGCATTCTATATAAACATGACATAATCATCTTTATCTCATATTTATTACAACAGAACTTAACTTTGTGTCCCACCCAACAGTTCAGTAAACAGAAAATAACACGTTTTCTCATTTTGTGATATTATAAGAAGAAATATATATTTGGTCTTCGACCCCATTCCTGGCACAGAGGTCTTAAAACACTTGGAATTTCCTGAGGAGAGAGGTACAGGTATCTTGTTAATGAGGTGACTTTTGGACTGCACGTAAGGATAGGGGCTGGTTACCCGAACCAACACTGTGTCCCAACCTCCAATCCACCTACTTACCCTCCCCACACTCCCACCCTCACCCCCACCTCCAGCAAAGGTAAAGGAACTGGAAGTTGAACTGATCACCAATGACCAGTGATTTAATCGATCATGCCTATGTAATGAGGTCTCCATAAAATCCCACAAGGACAGGGTTTGGAGAGAGTGCTGAGAGCAAGTAAGCTCTGAGTCTTTTCCCATATCTTGCCTTATGCCTTTCTTCCACCTGGAGGTTCCTGAGTCAGATCCTTTTATATGGTAATTTGGTAAATGTTTCTCTGAGTTTTGTGAGCCATTCTAGCAAATTAACTGAACCCAAGGAAGGAGAGTTTCAGGAACCTATTTATTGCCAGTGGGTCAGAAGCAGAGTTGACAATGTGGGCTTTCAGTTGACATCTAGGGCAGTCTTATGGGACTGAGACCTTAACTTGTGGAATCTGATGCCATTTCCAGATAGATGTGTCAGAATTGAGTTGAATTGTATTATAGGACATACACATGGTGTTTGAGAATTGTTTGGTGTGGAGTAACACAGCCACAAGCGAAGGAATTAGGTGATAAGAATTCTTATACTTCCATGAAATAGCTTATCACTTTATTCATGTAGATGATAAGTAATGAGATTAACTGTTCAGAAAACTGCTTTGCCTTTCCATAGCCTATAGACTGACTGCATTCCAAAGTGATAATCAGCAGGATCATTGACCACAATCTCCAAATGGTATCAATGTCTCATTGTTCTGCAATTCGTGAATTGTTAAATTTAATCTGCAATACCATATCCAGTGTACACTGGTGTAGGTAAAGCCAAGAGAGCAATTATAAAATATTATATTTAGAAAAAAAATTTTCTAGAAGTTTTAAAAACTTCTGTTTAAAAACTGCCAGGATAGTACCATAATTGATCATGTTTAGTGGGAATAGTAAGAAAAATAAAGAGTCAGTATCATTTTGACAACTCCCCTTCTTAGACCTAGAGTCCTAGTCAGTTTGGCTTATTAAGCATGGTAGTGTCCATCAGTAACGTTTCCATGTCACCTAAATTAACTTTTGGAGCCTCCATTTGCTACTAGTCAAGGCCACAAATATCACTGGACAGTGCTCTGTGGATTGCTGGGTCTTAAACAACCTGTGTGGTTTCTGTTTCTTAATGTCCACCCTGAGTGATCTTGCAATGCTCATCAGTTTGGCTTATTAAGCATGGTAGTGTCCATCAGTAACGTTTCCATGTCACCTAAATTAACTTTTGGAGCCTCCATTTGCTACTAGTTAAGGCCACAAATATTACTGGACAGTGCTCTGTGGATTGCTGGGTCTTAAACAACCTGTGTGGTTTCTGTTTCTTAATGTCCACCCTGAGTGATCTTGCAATGCTCCTTGCTTAAATGCCTCATCTTTGAGGCATAGATAGAATGGAAATTAGCAAGTCTCTTGCCCCCAGGATGAATTCTAGTAGCATAGCAGCACTTGCAACAGGAGGCATCTTCTGGTTTGAGGGTGTTGGTAGGTGCTTTGGAAAGGCACATGGGTTGTGCAACCCAATCCTCTCTGATTCTTCTCAGCTTCTGCTGAACTAACAGCAGTTATATTCATATTTTTATAGCCCTTTAAAATGTTATCTATCAAGCAGTAATATAATTAACTGGGTCAAACATAACATGGTTTTGAGGATAGGACTTAAGAGTATGAGCTCTGTTGCTGGGTTCCTTGGGATAAATAACCACTTGATCTTAAAATTTCCTCATCTTTAAAACTGGAGTGTTTGGAAATTATAGTACTCAAGTGAGTTAACATATTTTTAGAAATATGGTGTAGAAGGTAAGAATTGGGGGGGGTGGGAAGGGTAAGTTACACGGACACTAACAGAATGTATATAAGAGCAGAGTCCTGATATGCCAACATTAATAGTTTGTTGGCTCATGGGGAAGGACTGGACTGAAAAAAAGGAGCACTTGGGAGTGGAGGGGGGAGTTTTATAAAAAATAGATGATCATTTCACTAAATGAGATATGGAATACAAGTAACAAATCTGAAGAGATAGAAACTAATATAATTTTCAACATGAGTTTAAATACCTGCTATACCATCCAGATAAACATGAGGTAGATGGGTGAAAACAAGGCAGAGGCATAAACTTAGGGGAGGCAAGTATTTTTAGACAAGTTTACATTTAGACATTCACTAGATGGACTAGTGAACACTTAAAATAAAACATTTTACCACAATAAATAAAACAATGTATTAAAACTCACTTCCACAATTCTCCAAATTATCTTAACATGATTTAAATAAAAAAATTTTTTTTCACCTTTAACTGGTAAGTTTTCTTTGGGAAATTTATTCAAAACACTAAATTTTTATTTTTGAACTTTGTTTCTATTTATATAACAGAGGCCCTAAATTGATCCAGGTTCACCAGGATACCTTTCTCCAGGCCCTAATGGTTTATATCTTCCCTTTAAAATGTATAAGTATCTTTTAATTGTCATTCACAAAGATATTCTGGAGAAAAAAAATTATGAATTAAACACCTATAAATTCTTCTTCATTTCTATTATAGTGTAGCAGTTTATCATCTAACCCATAATGGTCTATAAGCTGAGTAAGGCTTAGTTTCTTGTTCTCCTCAGACATAGCTGACTGCAACTCATAAAGCAACTGCTGGCTACAGCTTCTCCACTTCTCTATTAACAACTGTAACTGAGACAGGTCATTCTGAAACAAAAACAAAACAAAGGCATGAATGTATGTCATCCTATTTTAACTTAATGAAAGTTGTTAAATCAGTCAATGAATAGTAGGTTTAAAGGGTCACACATTTGGACATGAATGGGATGTCTACCCAGAAAAAAAGAAAAATGGTTTTAAGTAAAAACCTTACCCTCAGAGAAAAAAATAAGGCAAAACTATGTAAAGAAGCAACAATATAGGTTAAAAAAATCTACTTTTTCTACTACAGCTATACTTTAAAACTTATATTCAAATTAATATTTTTCAGTGTCACAATCTCATAAAACTCAAGTAGTTGTATTTAGAGAAATCCTAAAAATTCAAAAGAGCAAATAAGATATAGCATTCCATCACTGATTACACACTGGAAATGAGCAATTACAATATAAACGAATAATCCAGATAAATAAGGGTCATCTTCCAAGTGCCCAAATTCTATTCACTTCAACCTACCTGGGTTGAGATCTAAAATTTATATTTTTGTTGTTTTCTTAAAGAAAATGCTTGAAAAATTTTAATAATTTGTTGGTAATAATTTAATTACATTACTAAAAATACTTTTTATTGTACTCTGTGGCCCATTTTTAGCCTTTTTCTCTTCACTGTCACTGTTGCTTCTGTTCTCATTGCAATTTGCAGCTAACATTTGAAACTTCTAATACTGCTGTGGGATGGAAACTAGAGAGAAAAGCTTCAACTGCATATTAAATGTGGGCTGGGGCTTTCAAAAATGTATACCTGGTATTTAAGGCCTCTTCTCTAAATAAATCTATGACTTATACTTGAGTTAAAGTTGTTGGAAGCCAGGTCTCTTGGTAATTGACTTATTTCTCAGCATTGTAAAATAAAGTTGTATTTTCTTTTTGAAATACTTTCCTACCATTTATTTAAAAAAAAAAAAATTACTAGGCAATGGCTCTGAAATTCTTCTCACCTTTGATCTATACATTTTGACTAGCTTCAGCCTCCGAAGAAGGTCTTCTTTCTCGTGAATCTGCTTCATCAATTTTGCTTTTTCTTTGTTTAGTTCATGTTTGGCAAGATTCTCATTCATAAAGTCATTCTGGAGATCACTGCATGACTCNGGCTCTGAAATTCTTCTCACCTTTGATCTATACATTTTGACTAGCTTCAGCCTCCGAAGAAGGTCTTCTTTCTCGTGAATCTGCTTCATCAATTTTGCTTTTTCTTTGTTTAGTTCATGTTTGGCAAGATTCTCATTCATAAAGTCATTCTGGAGATCACTGCATGACTCAGTATCAAGTAATTTAGATTCACAAACATTGATATTCTTGAAGGTATCTTTCAAATATGTACTTTCTTCAAATTCACTATCTATGTGTTTAAAATTTTTGTGAAATTCCGAAAAGCTTTCTTCTGTTGAAGGTGCTGATTTCTCTGAAGAAGTCTGATCATTTTCCTCACTCTCTACTTTAAGCCGTTTTACCACACTGTAACAGGAATTAAATGAAGATCTGGTTTTCCTTAATCGTTCTCTAAGGGTTGCACTCATAGGCTGAAAAAGGCATCAAATGTTAATAATGTCAATCAAGAAAAACATTCTTGATATAAATAAATCTACTAGGAATCAAGACTACATTTCTGTGGCAGACACCACTAGATGGCTTTCTGTCTCCATATATCTAAAGTAACCATCACAAAATATCTTTCAATTTCTGGAAGCTCCACTAAGTTTTATTTTCTTTTTAAGCCAGCACCCTTCTAAAATGTCACTGAGACACTCATCTCAGTAATCACAAACATTTGTTCAGGAATTAGTCCAAGCCTGATATGGCTAGGTGCTTTGACTTGGTGTGTTTCTTCTTGTCCTCTACTTGCATGACAGTCACTTGAAATTCGATATTCCGGAGGGATGATGTGGGGTGGGAGGTGGCGGGGTAGGGGGGGAGGTTCATGTTTGGGAGTTCAAATAAAAAAAAAAAAGACAAATTAAGGAAAAAAATCTTTCCACCAAAGACCTCCATGACATCAAACTTTTGTTTGGAATGCTGTAATAACCTGAACTGAAAATAAATGAAAATGACTGAGTCCGGATGAAAATCTAAGGGGAAGGTCCAATACATTTTCTAAAGGGAAACACCTAAAATGATGTTAATAAAAATTTTACTTATTAACCTACACACTATTAACAATGTTTAGCAGACTTAAAACCACCATTACTGCAATACTTAGAAATATACATCCAGTGAAAGAACTAAGATTTTCATACTTGTTTTCTTGAACTACTTGAATGGGGAGATGGCGGAATGGCACCAGCTTGTGGAGTGCTAGGTAACATCAAAGCCGAGTTTGATGGACTTTCCATCTTGAAATCTTGCTTTACCTCTAAAAAACAAAAAANGTGGCATCCTCGGTCTAAAATAACCCTCCTCGTTTCCTGTGTAGCGAGGTTCCGTTGCTGTGCAACAACAAAGTGAACTAATTGGGTGGAGCACTGAGTTTGGGAAAAGACAGTTGAGTAATTTCTGACTCACGTGGAAGTTGGGGATTTTAGCGGGGCAGTGTTTTGAATTCTAAGGAATAGCCGTTTTAAACGTTGACACTATCTTTTTACTAATATCTGATATAAATGGCTTAGAAGTAGCAAAGACCCAAAGGAATAACTGAGTGCTAAACAGTGGAATGTATCTACAGAACCTGAAGACCACCTAACGCAGTGATTAAGAACATAAATGTTGGAGTCAGATTGCTTAGGTTCAGATCCCAGCGCCTTTGTGTTGTTTGTAATGGAATGTGTCTGTGTCTCAGCTTCCTCATCCATAAAGAGGAGTATAATAGTATCAATCCTAGGGTTTGAAGAATTAAATGAGAATTCAGGACAGGCAGTGAAAAGCGGCAATAGGTATCTAGGAAGCACTCAAAAGTTGTTATATAAGGAACTACAATATAGTCATCACTCTCTAATTGATCTAAAGGAATGCATCATATAATCTTGTCATCCATCCCTTATCTCCCCTCAAAAGGCCGGAGATTTTTAAAAGATGCACTGATTTGTAGGACGTAAGCCATAAATAACAGAAAACTTGGAGCTGCCACATATAGTTAAATAATGTATTACGATTCTTCTAAAATTTTCAGGAACTAAATCTCAAGGAATTTACAAAATGAAAGTGAGAACTTGTGTGATTTTGGCTTGCTAAGCCACAGATCCAAGTCTACGTTTATTTCTCCCTTTACTCATCCATTGGCATCAGTTAACACTGAGAAAAGCAGAGTGATTTGTCCTGACACTAAAAGCACAATGCACACTCTGCATATTCTTTACACCTTGGGGCATAACATTGGGTTGTTTTTATGATTCCCTAAAATCAGCTGGTCCAAAACCCTTTTATCATTATAACCTAAGCTTCAAACTGTGTTTTTGCTGGCTCCATAAATGAATACATCTTGCCTAGCAAATGTTCTGACTTGCTTAGTATATGAACCTGTATATTAAATGGGATTGTTTTGGCCAGATTTTCAAAGAACTTCAGGAGTACTCAGAAGAACCTGTATTTCAGAAATGTGCATTTGTTGACCTACATCTCTGCTTTCCAGTGTTGTTAGAACTGAACAATTTTCCCATGCACAAGTTTACATTTTACTTACTCCCATTACATACCAAAGTGGAAATAGACCTTTCACTCTCAATTTACTGTAAGGGATCTGGAATATAGCCTGTATAGTTTTCATTGTATCTTTAGATAAGGCCTAGCAATCATTTCCATGTCTTTCAGAGCCTGAAGTTTACTGGCCTGTAAGTAGTTGTTTCCCACACATGACATTGTATGTTTCATAGTATGTTTCAAACGTAGTATGTTTCAAACATAATATGTTTCATTGTATTCAAACTTCAGGCAAGGAAAAATCCTGCCCTAGAGAACCAGAAGGCAAGGATCCTACTCCACCATAGAGAACAATTTGAGCAATAGAATTCAGTGATGATAGTAATTAATATTAACCTACGGCAGGCTTTCTCTGTGTTTTTAAATTTCATACCCAAGGCTACTGTTCACCACTTTGTTATTCATCAGGGTGTGGTAAAATGCTTCTGTCCATTCTTGTCTATGATTATTGTTGGTGAGATAATGACATAAACCTAAAAACCTTTATGTGGGTTTTTTCTTTTTTAATATCAAAAAGAGAATAGTGAATAATCTCTCTGTCTCTCCAGACAGCAAAGCACACATACATACAATGCACACACACTCTTTTAAGCTATAAGTTAAAATTTTATTATTTTTTTGTAATTTTTAACATTACTTTAATAATAATCTTAACAGTCACCTCTGGATGACCTAGATTCCATTCCATTGACTTTTCTTATTGACAACAAAGTTCATATCATGTAGATACAGTTAATATCCATAGGTACTTTTTAACAATTAAAATATAAATACACACTTTTAAAACCAGAATTCAAATTCACTTGGGTGAAGAAATGTATATAATCCACATGATTAAGTTGATTTGTAAAGTACATTAGAACAAGTTAAACTGTATAACAGAAGAAGGTCTACTAAATTCTCTCAACTAGCATTCAATATTTCTTATGACACTGGTATATAAGTTGAAAGACTCTCCTCTAGGGACTGTCATACAGAGTGAAGGAAGTCAGAAAGAGAAAAACAGATATTGTACAATGTCGCTTATATGTGGAATCTAGAAAAATGATAGAGATGAACTTATTTGCAAAGCAGAAATAGAGACACAGACATAGAAAACAGACATATGGCTACAAGGGGGGAGGTGAGGGTGGGAAGAACTGGAAGACTGGAATTGACCTATGTACACTGCTATGTATAAAATAGATAACTAACGAGAACCTACTGTATAGCACAGCGAGCTCTACCCCTCTACCCAGTGCTCCGTGGTGACCCAAGTGGGAAGGAAATCCAAAAAAGGGGGAATATATGTATACATATAGCTGATTCACTTTGCTGTATAGCAGAAACTAATACAATATTGCAAAGCAACTATTATCCAATAAAAATTGATTTAAAAAACTCTAGGTTTCTCCTGCCATGAATTCAAGTCTCATCCTACAGACCTATCCATGATGAAGAAGATGTGTTTTAGTGTGCTGTTATAAATTTCCCTTTGAATAATTGACAAACTAATTCTATTTCTTTTTTGAAACTAATTCTATTTCTTTTCGCTATTGCTTAGATATCTTAAGTGGAATTCTGTAATGTTTAATTGATTTACTTGTAGAGACCATTGAAGACTGTTATCAAAGGGTGTTCTTTGAGAGTAAACTCTTTTAATATTTTTTCATCAGGTTGAAAAGAGAGGATTTTATTTTCAACTTCAAGATGGAAGAGCCCTTGAATTAGATATTAGGCATGCCTGAATGGTTGCGTCACTGAGTAGAATGACTATTTCAAGCATGGAGATATGTGTAGGGTCAGTGATAAAAACCTATTCACCACCAGGCAACCAGAAAATTGATCTGGTAACTAAAGTTGAGGGTAGTATACTAAACAAGAACCTAAAGAGATCCTTTCACATGAAGTTCCTGTCCTTTTATTCTATTAGATCTGGCATTTTGTCAAGTGCCTTAGAGACTAGAGAAGTAAGAGTGTCTGATTCACTGCTATTAGTGGGGTGTGTCTCTTGGAGAAGAATAGAGTGATTCAGGTTAGATGAATACCTGTGAGGAAGGGGGTAGGGTGTGGGTGAGTGGGAGGGTCGTGACAGAGGAGCTAGATTGTGGAAAAGTAATGGTAATAAAAGTATTGCTCAAGGCCACATCTTTCTCAAATCCTTTATTAACTCAGAAATGTCACCCCTACACCTATTCAGAGGGGAAAAAAAGGCAATAGATGTCAGCAAATCCTCAAGCAACAGAACATGTCATAATCATCTTCAACCACCTGAAGTTTGAGAGATAACAACTCCCAAGATAATTTCACAGTATTGAAATCTGTTTGAAGTGCTGACAAAGAAGTCAACTCACTTTTCTACTCTCACCTCTTATTACTGTTTTAGTCTTGAGAATATAAAAGATTTCTTTTTGGTGATGCTTTTTTAAGATGGAGGAGTAAGTGTGTCCATTGCTCAGTTGCTAAGTTGTATCCAACTCTTTGGGACCCCATGGACTGTAGCCCGCCAGGTTCCTCTGTCCACAGGATTTTCCAGGTAAGAACACTGGAGTGGGTTGCCATTTCCTCCCAGGGGATCTTCTTGACCCAGGGACTGAATTGTATCTTCTGTATCTCCTGTATTGGCAGGTAGATTCTTTACCACTGAGCCTCCTGGGATGCCTTAAGAATGAATATTAGTACGAGGTAAATAAGGAGTTAAGAGACCATTCTACCATGTTCTAGGACACTGTCTACCTTTTGGCTTCTGCTCTTCCACATCTTGGCAAACTTTGATGGTAAGTGTGCGTGGTAAGTTGCTTCAGTTGTGTCCGACTCTTTGTGACCTTGTGGACTGTAGCCCACTGGGCTCCTCTGTCCATGGGATTCTCCAGGCAAGAATACTGGAGTGGGTTGCCATGCCCTCCTCCAGGGGATCTTACCAACCCAGGGATGGAACCCCTGTCTCCAGCATTGGTAGGCGAGTTCTTCACCACTAACGCCATCTGTAGCAGTAGAGTAAATCTGTGAATTAGTGTATAACCAGGAATTTTCTGGTCCAGCTCAGGATCTAAGGGCTTCCCTGGTGGCTCAGACAGTAAATAATCTGCCTGCAATGCAGGAGACCCGGGTTCAATCCCTGGGTCAGTAAGATTCCCTGGAGAAGGATATGGCAATCCACTCCAGTATTCTTGCCTGGAGAATTCCGTGGACAGAGAAGCCTGGTGGGCTGCAGTCCATGGGGTCACAAAGAGTCAGACATGACTGAGTGACTAACACTTTCACTTTCTTTCAGAATCTAAGAGCTAGACTGAAACTTGATCCCTTTGCCACCACTCCCAAAGGCAACATAAGATGTCTTCTATTTTCATCATGGCCGTTTATGAGCAATACAAAACCCACTGAATGCCAGAACCTCTGATCATGAGGTCTGACTCCCCAGGGAGGATCCCTTGGAGACGCATGGTCAAAGGTGAGGAAGACAACTTGACAAAAGCATCTCCTCCTTGATCCTCTCCCTTCCACCTCCAAAATCATGGCTAGTGCTCACTAACCCCACACTGTGTCTAAATTACACTGCTTGCCAGTGATATCAACATTACCCAGCTCTCCACCTCTATCACACATCTGTGGCTCTCCAAAAAAATGTATGAAGTTTAATGATGATGTTGATGACCCACATTTGGCAAATGATATCACTATATTTTGTAGTAAAAAAAAAAATCCCTCCCATAGATAGGATCTTGGAAAAAGAGCATAGAATACAGCCTATATTCACCCTCACACGTTTCTCCAAGACTTCATTCAGCTATTTAAACTTTATTCACAGAAGATTAAGACAGGTAATACTTTTCATTCAACAATGTACACTTTTAGCTCAAACTCTTCCCAACTTTCCACCTCCCAAAATTTCCCCATATGTCATTGTGGTTATTATTACAGCAGCTATCAAGTACCTATATCATCTCAGTTATTTTTCACTTTTTGTAAGTTACGAATTCTGAGTCAAATTTTCCTTTTCTTTGTAGCCACTTTCCAATTTTTATCTTCTTTTTAAGTCATTGAGAAAGTGACTTAATTTCTTGTCAATACTCCACAGTACTCCACTGTACTGTTTTTACTCTCTTCCTCATACTTGTTTATAACTTATGAATCTGTACCTTTTTTAAATGCTGGATATTGATAACTCAGCCTTTATGCTGCCAAAGATGTGCTGAGAGTGAAATTTATACCAAGTGCAGGAATAACACTCACCAGTAAAGATGGTCTTCTTGACTTTTGAAAGCCTGTCATTTGGCAGGAAGGATCCCTTGATACCAAAGAACATGGAGCTGGGTTTTGGAGGGCAAGCAACTAATCATGTACATATTTGTTAAGCAAGTTCCTAAGAAATCATAAATTATAAACTGCACAGTTTTAAAGGAAAAAAAAACAACAACATTACTACAGGTTGGCATTCTCTGAAATGCTTTCCTAGCCTAACTCTGGGCCATTGAAACGGTATTTTGAACGTGCATGTACAAGTTTAAGATTTTTGTTAAGCTGCCAAATATTTTAATATAACAATAATTAGCATAAAGCTTGTGCAATTAAGCTACCCCAAAAGTAATGAGTTTGAATCTTTGGCAAGATGCTCCTCTTTAAAAAAAAAAAAAGCTGTTTCCCAGTGCATATTATTTTCATTCAGCTCTATTTTCCTGAGGTTTTGAAGGTATGTAAACCTGACTTTATTTCATTCCAATAACTGTCTACAAGAATAGCAATTTATTTTCAGTCACTAGGTTTTAGGATGAATCAATCAAGCAGTTTTACCCACCAATACAACCCTATAAATACTTTCCATTTTTATAGTTTGAAAGAATCATATTTACTGTTCCCCTCAATCTAGGTAGATTCTTCTGCTCTCAGAATGGGATTAAGTCCCCAAAGTAAACTCTAGGAAGAGAATCCATTTAAGAAAAAGAAGTTCATGGATATCAATGATATCAAAGATGTGGTGAGCCAGTACCTGAAGTCACTTGATTTTAAGGAGTGAAAGTAGCATGTTAACAGAGGTTTGAAAGACTACTGGTAAGAATTACTATTGGACTATCGAGAATACCTATGAGACTCAAATTTACAAATACTAATTAGCAGTTCTCAAGGCAAACCTTCCAAATGCATCACCTTTCGATCAATACTCAAGCTAATATTACAGGAAGCTCTTCTGGACCACTATGCTGGTAACTGAAGCTGTCCTCAAGAGCTCAAAATTGACTGCCAAGAATTATGTAGGAGGAGAGGGAAGGAGAAAGGGAAGGGAATGAGATATTTTTACTATGTGTTTCTTGCCCTTAAAAACAAAACAAAACTTCTGTATTTTAAAACACAATTTTTATAACAGATTACTGATTACTAGGCTTGTTTACTCCATACTACAAATTATTCTGCAGATTTAACCTAGGTTTTGAGATCCAAATAGCAGATCAAACACCATGAGACCTGAGCCCACTTAATTAGGGCAAAATTCTGAGAAAATCATGATTTCCTCCTTAACGAGAAATGCATATTTCATGTTCTTAAGAGCCTTTGATATAACTGACTAAAAAGGATTTGGAAGTTCATGATTTTATGATTAACATTTTATGATGTAAACATGAATTTAGTAGATATACGTGTACTTTCTTAAGGCTGATAGTATTCTAATAATCATGTTAAACTTGATTGTATCTTATAAGTGAGATAAGCCACATTTTACCATAGGTGAAGTTTTAAATTAGTAAAGCTGTTAAGCCACAGACCTCACCTACTTGATTTTTCTTTGGCCTTCCAAATCTTTTCTTTGCTGATTTTTTTTGCTGTATGCAGTGAATTGCAAGTGAAATGGGCTGTGGTCGCAAACTGTGAAAGAGAGGTTGCTTGCATCTGTACTAAACATGATATAATCTTGGGTTGTCAGTTTAAATTGGGGAAAATGGGGAAGCATTTGGGATTTTTGTTTGAACACGTTTTAGTGAATACAAATGACATACATTAATGTTTACAACTCTTTTTCTCTTATAAGTTTCTCAAGAGGCAGGTCAGGTGGACTGGTATTCCCATCTCTTTCAGAATTTTCCACAGTTTATTGTGATCCTCTTGAGAAACCTATATGCAGGTCAGGAAGCAACAGTTAGAACTGGATATGGAACAACAGACT
>SJYX01000127.1:188317-217953 GCA_006410675.1 Oreotragus oreotragus
TTTTTTTTTTTTTTCTGTGTACTCATCTTAAAACTTCAGCATCTGTTAATGGATGACAGATAATAGGATGGATAGGTAGAAAATTCATATTAAGAAAAAACATCAATAAGTTGATTTGTTTTACATGTTCTTTCAATATTTAACAAATGATTGTTTCATAAGTTTTTTAAAAGACTCGTAAACATGTAGTTTGGTCACTTTCTTGCTGATATTATTGCTCCTAGTGCCAAAATTAAATGTGATTTTATTTCATGCTATTCTGCAAAAAGCCTGAAATCTGCAAACCACCATGGCATCTGCCTGCTCCACCACTTGCAGAAGCACATGGTCTGTTATTGCCAGCATCCCCTTGTCTGAAGCTCTAGAGTCCTGGTTATTAGGGCACAATTTAGACTTTACTAAAGTACCCAAGGAGAACCCAACCATTCATCTCCTAACTCTCTTTTATGTTACAGAAACACTGCCTCATAAATACAGAATTTAAAAGTTCTGTTACACATTTCTGTTACTTATGGTAAAGGCTGTGAATGAATAAGTACATCTCTACCTCCTGGAGTCACTGTATAGGAGGATATCCCAAGCGTTGGGATTAGGAAATGGGAGATGTCAAAGAAGCATGTCCTGTTTTAGCCTGTGCTCTTCACCAGTCATCCTCAAGTAGAGAGAACAGTGAAGCTCACAGTTAATGACTGAATAGGTGGGTGCTCAAATTTGGAAAACACAGATGAGTAAATCTTGATTCATCTTCCTCTCAGAACTCCTCTGAGTCTCAGAGTAACTTGTCTGTTGCTTACTCTTGACAAGTAGGTGAGTCTAGCACATTTCTAGGCATTGACTGGCATGACTGATTGCTGAGAACTGCAGGAAGCCAGTCTGCTGAGTAGCCTTGAGCAGCCCTCATCTTTTGGTGGGGCTGCAGGGTTACTTCTTGCACGTTTATCCTGCTGACCCTACCATGTTTATCCAGAGGCATAGAAGAAAAGTATTTGAAAATCTCATTATTCAAAGACAAAATGGCAAAAAAACATGGCATGAATTTTGGGACCCAAGTCTAGGTTTCTCCACATAGACGCATACTATTGAATCAAGCCCTGGATAAACACTTCAGTTCAAGTCAGGTTGCATTTTGCAAGTAGTGCTTCACACTCAAGGATGTGTCATGATTATAATTTTAATTATTTATATTTTTGCTAACTGCTTATCTCGAGGGTTGACTTCATTGCTGTGAAGTGGAATCTGAAATGCTAAGAAAAAAAGGAGGAATACCAATCTCTCTTACCAAGGTTTCTGTACCCAGACCTCAGGTGGATTTATAAGAAAAGCTTAAGTTTTAAGGTAATAAACACTTCTATGTCTTAGCTACATTTTATATACTGCATGTGTGTAACAGTCGCTCAGTCATGTCTGACTCTCGGTAGCCCATGAACTGTAGCCTGCCAGGCTCATCTGTCCATGGGATTTTCCAGGCCAAAATACTGGAGTAGGTTGCCATTTCCTTCTCCAAGGGATCTTCCTGACTCAGGGATTGTACCTGGGTCCCAGCATTGCAAGCAGACTCTACCATCTGAGCCAGCAGGAAGGGTATAATACTATATATATACATTTAATTTTTTAAAATCCTTGTATGAATAGACTTTATTTTTAGAGCACTTTTAGATTTACAGAGATATTGAGCAAAAATTACAAAGAGATCTCAGATACCTGCTCACTTCCTCTTCCCACCAACAACATAATTTCCTCTACTATTAGTAGCTAGTGTCATTGGTGCCGTACATTTGTTACAATTGGTGCAAGAGTATTGAAACATTATTATTAAAGTTGCAGTTTACATGAGGGTTCATTCTTTGGGGTGTACATTCCATGAGCTTTGACAAACGTATAATGGAGTATATCCACCACGACAGTTGAATGGATTTTTAAATTTTAGTTTAAGTTGGTATTTGTTTTCTTAGCTTCATGTAGTTTCTGTAATAATTATTCTTTCCCCTTGCTTTATTAATTACAGCTGTTTCCCTGATAGGATGTAAATTTATTTTTATGCCATTAGCCATTGGTTTGAATTAGGTAATATCAAGTTAAGGTTTTAGGGTTAAGAACTTGGGCAAAAGAAGTTGCTTCCCAGGCCCACAATTTTAGGGATAGCCTACCTGCACTTGTCCTTGGCAGTTAGATGTGTCAACATTCTGGTGAAAGATTCTATTATAGTGTTTCAAGGAAGCCTTGCCATAGGCCATTCTACCCTCAGTCCCCACAGTGAGGTTCACTGAGTCACGCTCTGAATCAACACAAGACTTGGGACAGGATGTGTAAGCTCTTGCTCCTGGCACAGTCATCTCAAAAAGCTTAGTACATGTTACCATATGAATATAAATCATACTCACCTGGAGAGGATCTGGACAGCAGATTTCTTCTCCTCTCCTCCCTCTACATTCCCCAGGGCAGAGCCTCAGAAATGACTAACGTTATGCCAGGAAGGGAAGAGAACTGTTCTTTCTTGCCTTAGTTTACTAAGGATAAGCAGTATAGTGGTAGCTTCTAGCGGGTATGCAGGATAATGGGGAAATCTAAAGACTGTATTTTGGCCTTAGAGTGAACTTTGTTGGATATGTAATTATGGATACTGGATTAGAGAAACATCCACTTTTTTAGTCATTGAAAAGAACAACATACTGGGAGTGTTGATTATTTCCTGAAAGAAGAGAAAGCAGATACACTCACAGGTGTTCAGAAACAACCAAAAAACTTGTCACATAAATACAATCCCCAGATAGAACTAATAAAAACCAAATAGAAATAATGAAAGTCAAAGATCACATCCAAGGCAACTCATTGTTGTCATGAGATGGATGGGTTCACTAACATTTTAAATCAGATAATACCAAGATTACACTGGTACAGTCTCATTATAATACTAATATTTCTAAATTAGAAATTTAGGAAGGACTGGATTGATATGCAATGACCTGAGGTTTAATGAAATTTTTCTTCATGGGAAATATTAAAATGAGAGAATTATTGGGAATTATTTGGAAAAAAAAAACCATTTTCAACACTTTTTAATCTACTTGTATACCAATAAGCATGATGATAATTACCTATTCGATAATACAGTGTCTTCAACCACTACGACCAAGCCATGTGTTTCTGGAATTTGAAGTGCAGCAAAGCAAGGGTGAACTTTTTACATTCATTCATTTGGATTGTCTCCTATATTATACTTGTTTACTTGAAGCTTATGTGAGTTCTCAAAATATCATGAATTATATGTTTTTCCTCTGTTACTCATCTTTGTTGTTTCTATCCACTAGATCATAAATCTTATTTAGAAACAGCAAATATACAGACATCTCTTTCTTTACTGACAAAATTCTTGCCTAGTGACCCACCATGACCTGTTGGTTCAGGTATGGCCGAGAAAGTCACTGAGATACCAGCAGGCTTCCCCATTCCGAGGTCAAATCTGTCCTCTAGTGAATGCCATTAGCTGCTTTACGAACAGCAAGGTTCTCAGATGTGTTTCAATTCAGTTCAGTTCAGTCGCTTAGTGGTGTCAACTCATTGCGACCCCATGGACTGCAGCATGCCAGGGTTCCCTGTCCATCACCAACTCCCAGAGCTTGCTCAGACTCAAGTCCATTGAGTCGGTGATGCCATCCAACCATCTCATCCTCTGTCTTCCCCTTCTCCTCTTGCCTTCAGTCTTTCCCAGCATTAGGGTCTTTTCCAATGAGTCAGCTCTTCACAGAAGGTGGCCAAAGTATTGGAGTTTCAGCTTCAGCATCAGTCCTTCCAGTGAATATTCAGGACTGATTTCCTTCAGGAGTGACTGGTTGGATCTCCTTGCAGTCCAAGGGTCTCTCAAGAGTCATCTCCAACACCACAGTTCAAAAGCATCAGTTCTTTGGCACTCGGCTTTCTTTATAGTTCAACTCTCACATCCATACATAGCTTTGACTAGACGGACCTTTGTTGGCAAAACAATGTCTCTGCTTCTTAATATGCTGTCTAGGTTGGTCATAGCTTTCCTTCCAAGGAGTGTGTTTTAATTTCATGCTGCAGTCACCATCTGCAGTGATTTTGGAGCCCAAGAAAATAAAGTGTGTCACTGTTTCCCCATCTATTTGCCATGAAGTGGTGGGGCCAGATGCCATGATCTTCATTTTCTGAATGTTGAGTTTTAAGCCAACTTTTTCACTCTCCTCTTTCACTTTCATTAAGAGGCTCTTTAGTTCTTCTTCACTTTCTGCCATAAGGGTGGTGTCATCTGCATATGTGAGGTTATTGATATTCCTCCTAGCAATCTTGATTCCAGCTTGTGCTTCATCCAGCCCAGCATTCTGCATGATGTACTCTGCATGTAAGTTAAANAAGAGGCTCTTTAGTTCTTCTTCACTTTCTGCCATAAGGGTGGTGTCATCTGCATATCTGAGGTTATTGATATTCCTCCTAGCAATCTTGATTCCAGCTTGTGCTTCATCCAGCCCAGCATTTTGCATGATGTACTCTGCATGTAAGTTAAATAAGCAGGGTGACAATGTACAGCCTAGACATACTCCTTTCCCAATTTGGAACCAGGCTGTTGTTCCATGTCCAGTTCTAACTGTTGCTTCTTGACCTGCATACAAATTTCTCAAGAGGCAGGTTAAGTAGTCTGGTATTCCCACCTCTTTCAGAATTTTCCACAGTTTGTTGGGATCCACATAGTCAAATGCTTTGGCATAGTCAGTAAAGCAGAAGTAGATGTATTTCTGGAATTCTCTTGCTTTTTAATGATCCAGCGGATGTTGGCAATTTGATCTCTGGTTCCTCTGCCTTTTATAAATCCAGTTTGAATATCTGGAAGTTCATGGTTCACATACTGTTGAAGCCTCACTTGGAGAATTTTGAGCATTACTTTGCTAGCAGGTGAGATGATGCAATTGTGTGGTAGTTTGAGCATTCTTTAGCTTTTCCTTTTCTTTAGGTTTGGAATGAAAACTGACCTTTTCCAGTCCTGTGGCCACTGCTGGATTTTCCAAATTTGCTGGCATATTGAGTGCAGCACTTTCACAGTATCATCTTTTAGGAGTTGAAATAGCTCAACTAGAATCCCATCACCTCCACTAGTGTTGTTTGTAAGGTCTACTTTACTTCGCATTTCAGGATGTCTGGCTCTAGGTAAGTGATCACATCATCATGGTTATCTGGGTCCTGAAGATCTTTTTGTTCAGTTCTTCTGTGTATTCTTGCCACCTTTTCTTAATATCTTCTGTTTCTATTAGGTCCATACCATTTCTGTCCTTTATTGTGTCCATCTTTGCATGATATGTTCCCTTGGTATCTCTAATTTTCTTGAAGAGATCTCTAGTCTTTCCCATTCTATTGTTTTCCTCTGTTTCTTTGCATTGATCACTGAGGAAGGCTTTCTTATCTTGCCTTGCTATTCTTTGGAACTCTGCATTCAACTGGGAATATCTTTCCCGATTGTCTTCAGGTGACTAAAACTGCATGAAGGTAAACAGGGTCCATCCACAGAGTTAATGATCTGTGGAATATCACTTTCATCTCAAAATAAACTGTGTGCTCATTTCATTTACTGTGTGGTGGATGTCATCTGCCTTAAGAATGAATGCACTGTTCTTCTCACATGAAAATAACTCTTGGCTCTGAACTCTAAATTTTTAGGACAACTTTTTGAGTTGTATGGGGAGGTACTGAGCCCTAATCAATAATGTTGCCTAATTGCCTTGTGAGCAGCATCCCTGAAGGCAATAAGCTGAATTGTGTTTTCAGTATTCACTGATATTAGAAACCCACAGAAAATTCTTAATACAGTCTATAGCATATGAATAAGCAACTCTGAGTGCCCATACTGTTTTGTTTAAAAGATTGCACAAAAGAATATGCCTCAAGTTTCTGGGCCAGGGTCTCACCTGAAAGGGACCACCTTTGATTTTCACATCCTGCTTCATTGCTGACTGAGGGAGTTAGTTCACAACATCTTGCCCATTCATATTTTAGTGAAATTCTTGATTCCAATAGAAAAGCCTCTGCCAGGGATGCCAAGAATCTGGGGTGTACAGATTGAAACTCAGCATGTGAAGGCGGCTGCCTTAGAAATGTTGCTGTTGTTCAGTTGTCCAGTCACTTCCAGCTCTTTGTGACCCCATGGACTGCAGCATGCCAGGCTTCCCTGTCCCTCACCATCTCCCGAAGTTCACCCAAGTTCATGTCCATTGCTTTGGTGATGCCATCCAGCCATCTCATTCTCTAATGCCCTCTTCTCCTTCTGCCCTCAATCTTTCCCATCATCAGGGACTTTTCCAATGAGTCAGTTGTTCGCATCAGATAACCAAAATACTGGAGTTTCAGCTTCAGTATCAATCTTTCCAGTGAGTATTCAGGGTTGATTTCCCTTAAGTTTGACTGGTTTGATCCTCTTGCTGTCCAAGGGACTCTCAGGAGTCTTCTGCAGCACACAGTTCAAAGACATCAGTTCTTCAGCGCTCCACCTTCTTTACCAGCTCTCACAACCATACGTGATCGCTGGGAAGACCATAGCCTTGACTACATGGACCTTTGTTGGCAAAGTAATGTCTCTGATTTTCAACACACTGTCTAGATTTGTAATGGCTTTCCTGCCAAGAAAGCTATGGCAGGTGCTTTCACTAGTGTTTTAAAAAAAAGCACAGATGTCCTTTAAGCCTCTTTTTGGAACAACTATTGAAAACAAATAGTTTTTCTGGAAAATGCTCTTTTCATAGCTCTAAGCACCTTTCAAAACTACCTGATGTCAGCATGATTTTACCAAGCCCCTTACAATGATGGAATATTTCTTACACATTTCCCTGTAGGCTAGAATGTACCTCCCACAAATAAAATCAAGGAGTGCCTGTATCTTGCCTTTACCTGAAAATGTCTTGGGGTTACAGTTATGGCATGTCATCATTCAAAGAGATTAGAGCATCAGGCTTAAAATAAGCTGGCAACAGAACCCAAAAAGAAAACACACAAAAAGTTACAAGATTGTAAAAACTCCAGGACCAGAGAGCAAGCAAGATCTTGTCCCTTTACCTACTTAAGAGAAAATAGGGAAGCATTCCCCATGGGAAAAACAAATGAACTTCAACCCCAGAGCTTCATTTCAGAGCTTCATCTTGAGAACTAGGAGGTTAGGAACAAGCACCTTTTCTATTTTTGTCAGCTGGTATACAGAATCATGCTCCATAGTGGAAAATGGCCCAACCACTCCTATTATCTGCATGTACAGGAATGGCTAAAAGATGGAAACATGCCCCTCATCACTTCTCTCATCACGCTCAGAGTATGTCTCAGAGTCTAACCCACATTGGAAGCTGTTAATACAACACTGGAAGGGAAGAGGATTAAGCTGGAAAAGTGTTCTGACTTTTCCGTGGAGGGCTCTAGATGCATCCAGTCCCTTCCAGTTTGAGGAAAAACAATCTAAAATACACTTATCATCATCCCATCCACTGTCCTCTCCTCTCCTCTTCCCTCTTTCATTTTCTTTGTTAACTTCATGAATCCCCTCTTTATTTTACTACTTTTCCCTCATACTTGCTTTCTGTTCTCTTTTTCTTTGCTTCATTCCTCATTCCATTTTAAATATTTTCTGAATAGTCACAGGGGGCCTGATACAGACCCTGCCCTGTAGACCATTACAACTATGACTGAGGAGAGAGCAGGGGAAGTAACAAGTCTGGTTTTTAACATGGTGAGTTTAAATGCAGCAGGGCATCTGTGGAGGTAAGTAGGAGTCGTTGTGAATACTAATCGGGAGCAAGAGAGGGAGAAAGAGAGAAAGGAGTTTTATTCAATGCCCCTTATACTACAGGCACTGTGTTCAATATTAGGAATACAGTGAAAAGATAAAACTCGACCCATTTCTCCAAGGACTTAAAAAAAAAAAAGTATTTTAAGAAAATTCAACTGTTACGAGACACAGAGAGAAAAAAATGGGCAGATGCTGAAGACACACACAGGACAAGTGGCCAGAGGTACCCCATGTAGGGGAACAGGGTCAAGTCAAGACTCTCAGTTTCAGTAAGCAGAACAGCCAGAATGGTGTCCATAGACAGTAAACTTGAGGTTGGCCCTTGAGGCTCAATCGATATCAAATTGTTTTCCCCAGTCTCACCCATGGGATGTTAGCTTTTCTGATTTGTGTTCTTCTTTCTCTAACTGGGTACTGATGTTGGAGTGGCAGAACAGTTTCCACCTTTATATGGAGAGAGGAAATCCATGGCTACCTGTAAGACCTTCTCTCCAAGTAGTTCAAAGAAGCTTAGGTTCTTTAGCTTTATTGTCAGGCTTAACACTATACTGATTTTGCAAAATAGCCAATGATATCTTTACATCTCTTCCTATGAGTTTTCTGGGCCCTAGAACAAGCCTGAGGGTATTCCGGGATGATAAAGCTGGCAATCTGATGGGCTGTAAGAACTGGGAGTACAAGTAGATCATTACTGTGGAGCTTTTGTATTGTGTGAGATCAAATGAAATTAACTTTCTGTTTCAGACTTTCCAGCTTTTGTGATAAAATCCCCTTTGAGTATTAACTTATCAGATCTTGAAACTAATGCAAGTTCCCTCCCACCCTGTCCCACCCCCAGCCACATTTGTCTGAGCATCAGAGAAAACTCTCCTCTTTTCTTCCATGTCTCTTTCCTCACCTAAAAAATCTTCATAGGTTGACTGAATAAGTTAAGTTTCATGTAAACAACTTAACTCACTCAATCCTTTCTCAGGTGCTGAGTTAACCCAGACAGACCAAAAATAGAAGCTCAAAGGTCACATACCTGCTACATTTTTATCCCTTTAAAGGAAAAGTCGCCTTCTGTGCTTTTCCTGTGCCAAGAACCTTACTCTCTACCCATGAGTTATCCCTAAGAAAGCAGACAGCTTTGAATATTGGCAAGGCTTCTATATTTAGTAAATCAATATGGCAAGCCATCAACTGGGATATTTCTTTTCAGTCTGGGTTTGTTTTCCCGGGTTTTCAGTTTAGATTGGTGACTTCCTTTCAAAACTAACTATTAAAATGTTATTTTTTTAAAATGTTGTTTAAGTTATGGTAATATATTGTTAACTGATTACTTCTTGAACCTCATAATACTCTTGCAAGTTACATAGGATTATTATGAAATACTTATATTGAAGTTAAAGTTGCTTCTTGTTGCTTCTAGGGAAAAAGAAGGACTGCTTCTTGGATCTTTACCCTTTTGCCATTGAAAAGTTTAATTGAGTTCTTTAGCTATTCCATAGAGGTGAAGTATTTGAAATAATCAGAAATTATTAAATTTTAGTACCCCATTTCAGGTACTCTTCCTGCAGCAGTTATTTTAATATAGATGAAATGCATACAGTCTGATAAATGTAAATGGCAAAAACATTACCTTATACAACATATTTGATTTTGTGCCACACTAATTATCCTGCCCTTTCAAATAACCTGTTAGTATGAAGGAGATCTGAGCCCATTTCTTCCAAAAGAAAGTAGTGGGTGGAAAAAGTCAGCAAAAGCAGGATTATTCTGTTTAACCTCATAATTGAGAATTGTTAAAACTTTCACAGGATTTTAATAGCATAGATTTGGGCCACAAATTTGGGGGTGATTCTTGAAGTTCCTCAGTATTTAGGATAGTTAAAAGCATCTTAAACAACTTTCTCAAATGCCATAGCATGAAGAAGCAAACAAAACATCTGTATCCTAGTCCTGATTCTACCATTAATTACCTTCACCAACTTATTCAGTCTATTTGATTATCAATTTTCTCACTTGCATCATTGTTGGTTGATCTCTAAGACCTCTTTGAGCTCCAAGATTTTATGATATTAATATTAGAACCATGCCCATTTTAAACTAAAATTAGTCTCAGAGTCTAGCGTTCTTCTGAGAATATTTAATCTCTTCATGGTACTTGTGAAAACTAGATGTCTGTGTGGTCTTCACAATGAGGGAGGTACATCTGAGCCTTTACATTTGCGTGAGTCACTCTCAACTCTTGGAGATATAAGTATCTCTTCTGAGGGTCAAAATATTTTGTAGAGTTTTATATCATGATACTTGTACTTTTGGAATCAACTGGTTGGAAAATTAGGCTATGCCAGAGGGCTACGTTGACTCTGATAATGTTAAAAATGAATTTGTATTTTATTATTCTCAATAGCATTTACATATATTTAGAGAATATTATTACATACTATGTATCTATATTTGAAGAAAACTATTATTTATTTTTAGGTATCAGTGAGGATGCTTTCAACACCAATAACCATATTGGCTTAAATGATAAGGAAGTCTATGTATGCTTGCACATGCAAGGGATCCAGAGGTAGGGTGGCCTCAGGACTGTTTATTCAGGTGCTCAAGTGTTGGCACTGAGAAGCAAGGATGTTTTCAATTCTTTTCCCCTCACTGTAGAGATCTGCAGAGAAGGCAATGGCACCCCACTCCAGTACTCTTGCCTGGAAAATCCCATGGACAGAGCAGCCTGGAAGGCTACAGTCCATGGGGTCACTGAGGGTTGGACACGACTGAGTGACTTCACTTTCACTTTTCACTTTCATGCACTGGAGAAAGAAATGGCAACCTACTCGTGTTCTTGCCTGGAGAATCCCAGGGATGGGGGAGCATGGTGGGNCAGTCCATGGGGTCACTGAGGGTTGGACACGACTGAGTGACTTCACTTTCACTTTTCACTTTCATGCACTGGAGAAAGAAATGGCAACCTACTCGTGTTCTTGCCTGGAGAATCCCAGGGATGGGGGAGCATGGTGGGCTGCCATCTACGGGGTGGCACAGAGTTGGACACGACTGAAGCGACTTAGCAGTAGCAGCAGTAGAGATCTGACTCTTGTGACTACAGTGTTTTAGTTGTTCCATATCACATCCAGATAACAATATCCTGAAAAAGAAAAGGGCTAACTCTTTTTGTCTCCTTTGAAGCAATAAACCTTTCTTAAAAGTCCCTGGACAGACTTTCTTCATGTACTAAAGGCCAGGGATGGGTCATGTTTCCTCCAATAAGTTCATCACTAACAAGAGCAATGGATTAAGATGAAGTCTGAGAAAGAAATAGGGAACCAGCTACTATGACCACTAAAACAGATAATATATTCTCAGTTGATAGTGTGCAGTGCACAGAGCTATGATAATAACCCTATGTACTACCCACTTCTGGAAATCCTTGCTCCACTCCTCTCTATAAGACATTAACACCACATTATTAATGATTTGTATATCCCCCATGGGGGAAAAATGAAATGAATAGTTCTGAAGTAAGTCACTCTAACTTGTGTGTGCATCTTTCCTAGAGGACAGATCTCAAATATTTCAACAAATATAATACCATGTGCTGGGTTTTTTTTTTTATTATTAGTTAATGTTGCCACTGGAAAAAAAATAAAAACAGAAATCTGCCCACTGACCCAGTCTCAAATGAGATCTCAGAAGTTATGGTTTGGTATCATCTCTGCCAATTATTTCTGCCTAAGAATGGTAATAAAAGAAGTCAGAAGGCAAAACCCAGTGCATCTGATCCCAGTCAAAAAGTGGGTATTCCAGAGTGTCTAGGCCAACCAAGAAGAAATCTCACTAGCCAGGAGCTAAAAGACATATGGGGAAATTTTTGAATGATTTTAAATATTGTATTGGGAAGATAATAAAGGAGCAATGGAACAACACTTTGATTGCCTAAGTCTCCTGGTGTCCTAAAAGTCCCACTCCACTTTTTTTTTAGTTTTAGGATTTTCACATGTTCCTAGAATATAGGCACTGGGGAAAAAAAAGGAAAACGGAAATGCTCATTGCTCCTACATTAACAACAATAAAAATCCAGATGAAATATAAAATCATAATTCCCTTCAGCCCAGCAAAGCACTGAGTTTACAGGACAATCAACCAGCCTGTAATTAAGGAAAAGCAGGCCTTTTCCCCAGAGAAGGCAATGGCACCCCACTCCAGTACTCTTGCCTGGAAAATCCCATGGACGGAGGAGCCTGGAAGGCTGCAGTCCATGGGGTCACTGAGAGTTGGACACGACTCCGTGACTTCAGTTTCACTTTTCACTTTCATGCATTGGAGAAGGAAATGGCAACCCACTCCAATGTTCTTGCCTGGAGAATCCCAGGGACGGGGGAGCCTGGTGGGCTGCCGTCTACGGGTGCGCACAGAGTCGGACACGACTGAAGCGACTTAGCAGCAGCAGCAGCAGCAGGCCTTTTCCCAGGACACAGAACACATCTATAGCAGGTCATCTATAGCAGGACGCACAGAAAGACCCCAGTCACCTTACAATGAGGTTAAGAAAAATTCAGATAAAAGTTTTAATCAGTTTCAAAGTCTTTTTTTCCCAACTGCATATGAAACATTAATAAAGGAAGACTTTTTTCCAGGGCATAAAACAAACCTCAACAAATTTAAGGGAACTGCAGTCATACCAAGTATGTTCTCTGACCACAATGTAATAAAACTAGAAATTAATAATGGAAACTATTTGGAAAATCCCCCAAATATTTTAAAATTAAATTACTCTTGTGTCAAAAAGGAAGTCACAAGGGAAATTAAAAGATGTCTTAAATGAAATGAAAATAATACATCAAAATTTGTGGGAGACTGTACATACTTAGAATATTTAGCAGTAATGTTTATATTACACATTATAATGTAATATGTATGTATGCTCAGTCACTTCAGTGGTGTCCAACTCTTTGTGACCCATGGACTATAGCCTCCCAGGCACCTCTCTCCATGGGATTCTCCAGGCAAGAATACTGAAGTGGGTTGCCATACCCTCCTCTAGTGGATCTTCCCAACTCAGGGATCGAACCTACGACTCCTGTATCTCCTGCATTACAGGTGGATTCTTTACCTGCTGAGCCACAGGAGAAACCCGTAAAGGTTATAATAGATGAGAAGAAAGATCTCAAATCAATTATGTAAGCTTCCATCTTAAGAAACAATAAGCAAGAAATGCCCTGGTGGTCCAATGGTTAGGACTCCATGCTTTCAATGCCAAGGGCCCAGGTTCAATTCCAGGTTGAGGAACTAAGATCCCACAAGCCTCATGGTGTGGCCAGAAAAAAAAAAAAAAAGACTAGAATCAAGCAGAAGGAAGGAAACAATAAATGAGCAGAAATGAATGAAACTGAGAATATGAAACAATAGAGACTTCTGGTTTTCCAGTTCTACATGTACGGAGCCAACATTCAAACCTAACAAGTAAATATCTGAATACACTGAAAAAGCAACAGGTCTTCTTGGATTCCTAAGAGAGGGGAGAACACAGAGCAAACCACTGCCCCCAAGACTGGAGAGTCAGACAGGTGAACAGAGGGAGTCATGTTTTACTGGAGCAGAGATTCATGAGCAGAAACTACCCCTGAAACAGGTGCTGGTTTAGGAAAACCTGAACTGTAGCCACCAAACTGCTAAAGACTCTGTGTGGACAACTCAGAGGGTTGAAAACTCCAGAGGGACCCAGTTATAGGTAGCCCCATAATATTGTGAGATTAACTTTCAGGTGTTTGACCTCATTCCCATAGTAAATATTGGAGGAAAAATCCCCTTTTGCTTCTGGCAGGAAGAAAAAAGGAATCATGTTGAAATATACGAGAGAACTCATTCTTAACAAGGCCCACCGTCAGGGAAAACTAGTAAACTAGAGCCTAACCTGCTGGAGTATTTTCATGAGCCTAACTGACCTGGAGAAGGAAATACCGAGCTCCAGCCAACTCTAGCTATTCTGTCCCACTTACATGGGTAGAAAAAAATCCAAATAGTTGTAAAGTTCGCAGTTCAAAGGCATAAACTTTGAGACTGTGACCTAATCATAGTACTAAAGAATGCTCCCCTCTCCCACACCTCATCACCACATACCTAGATGTCTGTTTACAGCTATTCCTTTTACCTGGTATGTCATGTCCAGCTTATCAATAAAAAATTAGAAGGCACACCAAAAGGCAAAAAACACAATATGAAGAATCAGATATGCATTAGAACCAGATACAGCAGAGATTTTGGAATTATCAGACTGGGAATTTAAAACTACTACAATTAATATGCCATTGGTTCTAATGGATGAAGCAGAATGGATACAAGAAGAGATGGGCAATGTAGGCAGGAAGATGGAAATATTAAGAAAGAACCAAAAAGAAATCCTAGATAATAGAAAAAAATCATAAAGGAAATTTTAAAATGCCTTCAACAGGCTTATTAATAGACTAGACGCAGCTGAGGAAAGTGTCTATGGGCTAGAGGATATATCAATAGACTTCACAAAAACAGAAAAGCAAAAAGAACAGATGACTGCAAAATATAGGTCTGTGAAACTATTACTAAAGGTGCAATACATCTGACATGGATACGAGAAGGATAATAAAGGGAGAAAGAAGCAGAAGAACTATCTAAAGCAATAACAGTGGCTGAGAATTTCCCCAAATTCATGTCATACACCAAACTCCAGACAGGAGGCTTAAAGAACACCAAACAGGATAAATGGTAAAAAACTACCCACAGGCATATCATGTTCAAGCTACAGAAAATAAAAGATTTTTAAAAATGCCAAAAAGTCAGAAGAAAACCTTACTTATGGAAGAACAAAGATAAGAATTATATCTGACTTCTCAGAAACCATACAATGAGTGGATTGAAATATTTAGAGTGTTGAGAGAAAAAAAACTACAGACTGGTTCCAAATAGGAAAAGGAGTACGTCAAGGCTGGATATTGTCACCCTGCTTATTTAACTTATATGCAGAGTACATCATGAGAAACGCTGGTGGAAGAAGCACAAGCTGGAATCAAGATTGCTAGGAGAAATGTCAATAACCTCAGATATGTAGATGATACCACCCTTATGGCAGAAAGCAAAGAAGAACTAAAGAACCTCTTGATGAAAGTGAAAGAGGAGAGTGAAAACGTTGGCTTAAAGCTCAACATCCAGAAAACGAAGATCATGGCACTGGTCCCATCACTTCATGGCAAATAGATGGGGAAACAGTGGAAACAGTGGCAGACTTTATTTTGGGGGGCTCCAAAATCACTGCAGATGGTGATTGCAGCCATGAAATTAAAAATCACTCCTTGGAAGAAAAACTATGACCAATCTAGACAGCATATTAAGAAGCAGAGACATTACTTTGCCAACAAAGGTCCATCTAGTCAAGGTTATGGTTTTTCCAGTAGTCATGTATGGATGTGAGAGTTGGACTAAAGGAAGCTGAGTGCCAAAGAATTGATGCTTTTGAACTGTGGTATTGGAGAAGACTCTTGAAAGTCCCTTGGACTGCAAGGAGATCCAACCAATCACTCCTGAAGGAAATCAGTCCTGAATATTCACTGGAAGGACTGATGCTGAAGCTGAAACTCCAATACTTTGGCCACCTGATGCAAAGAACTGACTCATTTGAAAAGACCTTGATGCTGGGAAAGATTGAAGGTGGGAGGAGAAGGGAACGACAGAGGATGAGCTGGTTGATGGCATCACTGACTCAATGGACATGAGTTAGAGTAAACTCCAGGAGCTGGTGATGGACAGGGAGGCCTGGTGTGCTGCAGTCCATGGTGTCGCAAAGAGTCAGACATGACGGAGTGACTGAACTGAGCCTACAGTTCTGTGCCCTGTGAAATTATCCTTCAAAAGTGAAAGAGAAATAAAGATTTGTGATACAAACAAAAATTGAGGGACTGAGTTGCCAATAGACCTGCCTTCAAAGCAATGTTAGAAGTTCTGTAGAGAGAAGGAAAATGATAGTGGTCAAAAATTGTATGGTATACAAGAACCTACTATATAGCACACGAAACTGCTCAGTGTTCTGTGGAGGCAGCCTGGAGGGGAGGGGAGTTTGGGGAAGAATGGACACATGTATATTTATGGCTAGGTCCCTCCCTGTTCATCTGAAACTATCTCAACGTTGTTTATTAATCAGCTATACCCCAATACAAAATTAAAAGTTTAAGAAAATAAAACTGAAACTGTATGTTATGATTTCCAAACACTTGGGAATTTTCTAGATACCTTTTAGATAGTGATTTTTTTTTTAAGTGTTCTTGATGTATAATATGTTACTGATGTACAACATAAAAGTGAAAGTGAAGTCACTCAGTCATGTCCGACTCTTTGCGACCCCGTGGACTGTAGCCTATCAGGCTCCTCGGTGCGTGGGATTTTCCAGGCAAGAGTGCTGGAGTGGATTGCCATTTCACAATTTTTAAAGGTTATATTTATTATAAAATGTTAGCTATATTCCCTGTGTTGTACAATATATCCTTGTAGCCCCTGCATCTATTTTCCCTTCCACCCTTCTCTTTCCCTGCTGGTAGCCACTAGTTTGTTCTCTGTTATATACTGATTAATTTAACACGTCTATAGTCAGAGAGTACATTTTATAAGTTCTGTACTTCAGTACGGTTTGAAATTTGCTGAGGTTTGTTTTATGGCTGAGCTTATGGTTTTCTTTTGATGAAAGCTCTTTGTATACTTAAACTGAACATGTTTTCTGTTACTATTTGGTGTGCTGCTGCCGCTAAGTCGCGTCAGTCTTGTCTGACTCTGTGTGACCCCATAGACGGCAGCCCACCAGGCTCCCCTCTCCCTGGGATTCTCCAGGCAAGAACACTGGAGTGGGCTGCCATTTCCTTCTTCTATACTGTTTGGTATAGTGCTCTATAAATGTTCTTTAAGTCATATTGGTAAACTTGACAAGTTTTTCCAATATAAATATCCTAAGAACTATGGTTATGGGTTTATGTCTCCTTAATCCTAATTTTTATTTATTTAGAAGCTATTAATTGCATAAATATGTAGTTTTTCATAACTTCTTAAGTAGTTGACTGTTTTTTTTTTATTATTATTCTGATGTAAACTTCTTTATATCTAGCATGTCTCATGGTCTGGGAGTATACTTTGAAATACTAAAAAAATGCAATTTTCTTACAACAAAATCCTGTTGTTTCTCTTATTCTTAGTTGATTTAATATATAACATTTGTTCAAAATAATACCAACAATGTATTCAATTATGGATGCTTGTGCATTGTGTGTGTGTATTCACATTTCTGTATGCTTTTGTAAGTTAAATGAAAAACAGCAATGACATAAGAGGCAGGAGGGAGGAGTTAGAATTATTTTATTATAAGGTACTCTTATTTCCCATGAGGTGCTATAGCATTATTTGAAAGTGGACTTTAGTTGTAAGTGTATATGGCAAACTCTAGGGCAACCACTAAATAAAGTTTAAAAAAGCAGAAACAAAAATACAGCCAATATGCTATGAAAGAAGAGAAACTGAAATCAAATACTCAAAATCACAAATCACACAGCAGGAAAAGAGTGGAAAACAAAAAATAGAGACAGGTAACAGATAGGAAACAGTGACAAAATATTATAGATATTAATACAGCTATATCAATAATTTAACTTTGAATGTCAGCGATCCCTGGTGATCCAGTGATTAGGACTTCACCTTCCAAGGCAGGGAGTATGAGTTGGATCCCTGGCTGGGGAGCTAAGATCCCACATACCTCGTGGCCAAAACACCAAAACATAAAACAGAAGCAATATTGTAACAAATTCAATAAAGACTTTAAAAATAGTCCATAAAGAAATCTTAATAAATAAATAAATGCATCAATTAAAATAGATTGTCAGAGTGGACCAAACACAAGACCAACTCTTTGTTGTTTACAAGAAACCCACTCTCAATATAAAAATGCATATAGATTAAAAATATGGATGAAAAATAAGACAACTGAGACTTTGCTTTATTTTTGGCCACACTGTATGTGAAAATTCCCAACCAAGAATTGAACCAGTGCCCCCTGTGTTAGACGGACAGAGTTTTAAGCACAGGACTACCAGGGAAACACAACATAACATGCTAACTTAAAGAAAGCCAGAACATTCATTCATTTGGCAGACAAGCCAAGGGAAATTATTAGGGGTAAAGAAAAGCACTTCATCACGATAAAGAGGTCAATTCTATAAAAAGGTGAAAATGAAAGTTGCTCAGTCATGTCCAACTCTTTGGATCCGATGGACTGTAGCCTGACAGGCTCCTCTGTCCACGGAATTCTCCAGGCAAGAATACTGGAGTAGGTAGCTATTCCCAGTTCTTAATGTGTATGCACCTAACTGAGTGTCAAACTACATGAAGCAAACATCAACAGAATTACAAAGAGAAATAGATGAATCAACTATCACAATGGAAGACATCAACACTCCTCTGTCAGAAATAGACAGATTCAGCAGGCAGAACATCTGTAAGGACTGTACTGAACTCAACATCATTGATCAGCTGAATATAGTTGCTATCTATAGACTACTATTTCATCCAAAAACAACAAAATACACATTTTCTCAAGATTCCATGGAACATTCACCAAAATAAATCACACTCTGGGCTATAAACACACTTAAACAAATTTAAATAAAAGTTATATAATATCTGCTTTCAATTAAATGAAATTAAACTAGAAATCAGTAACAGGTATGGAAGCCTGATACAACATTTAAAAATTGGTTTATGTAATCCATTACATCAATAAGCTAAAAAAAAAAAATCACATGATCATATCAGTAGATAGACTCACAGATCAATGGACTATGACTCACAGATCAATGGACTATAATAGAAAGCTCAGAAATAGAACCAGATTTATGAATAGTTGATTTCTGACAAATTTACAAAGATCACTCAATGAAGAAAGGGTAATCTTTTCAATGAATAATGTTGGAGCAATTGGACATCCTTGTGTTAAAATATGAATCTTAATCCATACCTCTAACTTGACACAAATTAACTCAAAATGATTCACAGACATAAATGTAAAACTGAAAATAATAAAACTTCTAGAAAAAAAATGAGAAATCCTTGTGAACTTGGATTAAGCAAAGATTTCCTACACATGTCTTTAATAATAGAAAAAAAGATAAATTGGACTTCTAAGAAACTCAATAAAAATGTCACTTCTAGCCACAGACTAAGATAAAATATTTGGAAAAACACCTGTCCAATAAAGACTTGTATCCAGAATATATGAAGAATTCTCAAATTCAATAATAAGAAAACAACCCAATTTGAAAATGGGCAAAGATTTGAACAGACACTTCACCAAAGAAGATATGTGAGTAGCAAATAAACCCATCCACATCATGATGGTCTACATCATCAGTCACCAGAGAAATGCAAAGTAAAACCATAATAAAATCCCACTCCACACTTAATAGAATGGCAAAAGTCAAACAAATGGACAATACTAAGAGCTAATAAGAAAGCAGAACAAGGAATTTTCACATGTTATTGGAAGACATGCAAAAGGGTACAAACACTTTTTAAAACAATTTGCCAGTTTCTTATCCATTATCTGTATTTATCTAGGTCAGTATTCCACTCCTAGATACTTACTCAAGAGAGATGGAAACTTACATTCATATAAAATCTGTACATGAGATTATAGCAACTTTATTCATAATTAAACAATTTGGAGAAGGAAATGGCAATCCACTCCAGTATTCTTGCCTGGAGAATCCCATGGACGGAGAAGCCTAGTAGGTTACAGTCCACGGGGTCGCAAAGAGTCGGACACGACTGAGCGACTTCACCTTCACCTTAAACAAAAATTGGACACAATCCAAATGACCATCAATATGTGAATGTATGAAAATTGCATATCCAAATAATGGAGTATTAGTTAATTATAAAAATACAAAGGAATCACATGCATAAAGATATGGATGAATCCCAATTGTTAAATCAAAGAAGCCAGGACATTTTGGAAAAGGCAGAACTGTGGGAACAGAGAATAGCTGAACAGTCACCAGGGACTGGAAAGTGGGGCTACAATGGAGCACAGGGGATTTGGGGGTATGATGGAGCTGTTCTGTATCTTGAATGTGGTGGTGGTTAAACACCTATATGCATTTGACAAAACCCATAGGATACTTAAGGCAAATTTTACTGAATGTAAGTTACGTGACTTACATCTGATTCTGGCAGATGGCTATAATACCAGATCCTCCAAAACACAAGATGGGAACCACTGGTGTAACAATAATTCAGAAACTTTCAGATGCATGTTATAATCAGTGGAATATAAGTCAACAGGAATGTCAGACAATGAGATCTGATTTTCAGTGTGAGTCTATGTACAGGAGTTAATACCCATGAGGAAAACAGTGGTAATCACAAACCAGATAATAGGGTGTGGTCTTCATCTTAACAAAGATAGTCCTTGTGGGGACATGTTTTATGAGAACCAAACCCATCTTCTGAATCATGGCCTACAGTACAAAGGAAAGCTCATCACCTGACACAGACCTTGCAAACCTTTGGGCTAAAAGCCAATAAAATGCAGTAATAAAGCCCTCTGTCAGGTGGTTTCCTGCTGTTTTGTTAAATTCTTTTCTCTTGCTTCTCAATAAAGATCAAACCTAATACAAATTTTAAATAACTGGCTTACTTATATGCACTTTTGAGTGCACATCTTTGTCTGAGGAGCATTGAACTTTTCATCCCCTTGATGCTTCTGACATATCTCCCATGTCACTTCTGAGCAAACAAAGTGCAAATATCTTGGTTTCCCCAGTTCTTAGAAAGGCTTAACACCACCAGGTTGGGCAGGTCAACACTGCCAAATGTAAGGCTAGAAATCACTTCTCACTCAGACAAGAGGATTTTCATTTCTTCCATGAATGCAGGAAGCTTTTGGATTACAAGCATATTTTTCTCTGATTATGAAAGAATAGCATCTGCTAAGGCCCACAGGTCACTTATTTTTCTTTGGTCCATTGCTGACTTTTGGTAAAACTATCTATAAATGTTGAATTATTAGAAACAAGCTGCAGATAACTTAGTAGGGCGTGTGTTATCCATAACACATGGTGGTTTTTCACTTATTAAATGTGTTACCTATTGTTGATAAATTCTAATATCCTATTGTCTTAATATCTACATTTTTCAAGACAGAAAAGTAAATCATTTTCTAAAACCTCCTATTTGTAGTGTGTTAGGTCATGAACATAGACAAAATGGAGACAGAGAAGAATCCAAACCAAAGAGAGTGACTTTTTTTTCCTGTATCCTTCATTGAAATGTAAGCTCTAACAGGTAGACTTTTGAGGAGGGTAACTTAGTAGGAAAGGGGAGGGAAGGTGCTGTGGTGTGTGTTTGGTTTGGAAAACTCTCAGCGTCTTCCTAGGCCCTGCCCTCTCTCTCATTCAATAGGAACCGCTAGATGTCTTGTCCTAGCCCCACTGATACTCCTGGGTTCCTTTCCTTTTTCACCTTTGCCTTGCTAAACATGAGGCCCTTATTGTCTTTCACCTAAACTATTGTTGCCATAGTCTTCTGATCAGGCCCATTATCCCATCTCTATCTTATTTACTCTACACTATCATCAAATCCATCTTTGGCCCAGTTCTCATTATTTCATTTTTTTATTTCCCACAACTGTCCTTTACCCACGGAACAACATAGACCCTCGCAGACTGGCAATTCAGATTACCCAGGATCTGATGGCCACACCCATACTTCAGACCTCTCCCCACCTACTCCTTTTTCATAATACGTTTCACCTTCCTCCTCTCCTCTACTCTCTCCTGGGTTTGTGCCTCTCACGCTGGACTCTGTACTTGAAATTCCATCCTCACCCCCATTTTCTTAGTACCATTCAGCCTTCAAAGTCCAGCTCAAATAACACCACTTTCATGAAGCTTTTGCCCCCAGCTGGAAGTGAATTTCCATAGTTCTTCATTCTCTTGTGAATTATTCTTCCCTATATTGTAATTATTTGTCCATGTGGTGAATTTAGCCATGTATCAATGACAATGAGCAGGTTTTACAGCTCATTCTCAATTGTATCTATACCCCTAATACCTTGTTCATGGTAGATCCTCAATAGATGTTTCTTTATTCATTCTACAAATAAGTGTGAGTTTTGAATGTATAAAAGAATCAATAGATCTGAAATTAGAAGAAAGGAAACCAGGTTGCTTTGTTATTATAATAAAGGCAGCAAGGAAGAAAACTTGGGAACAATTCAAGAACCATTATAGAAGAAGAGCAGATGGAGACATTAAGCTAATAGTGAAGGGCAGGAGTTGGTACTATTTTTTAGCTGCATCATTCCAAAAGCCAAACCTCTCCATAGACTCTGACATATGCTGCTATCATAACTGTTTACAGGGAAGTCGTCTTATCCAGGAGCACTTGCTAACCAAAGAGAAAGCTAGTAGGAACTATGGTCTTCTAGCCTTAGAAAGGTAGTCTCAAACAGTGGCGAATAATTATTGTATCATTTTTATTTTAATGTATAGGAATTCATTTTTTAAATTCAGTGGATTTACTGTCCACAAACGAACTGAATCAATGATTATAGATACTGAAATTGTCTCACTAAATAGAAAATTTTTCTTCTCTCACCTCCTCATGAACTTCACCTCCTCAGTGAACTTCACTTCATGTTGTTTCTTAGAAATGCAAGGCAAGTGTGTCCCAAAGCGTGAGGATCCCCAGATGAAAGTATCATAAGAATACCATGTCACGTTCATGTGTTTCTGTTTTATGGGTAGAGGGTCATAGATTAGGTAGAAATCCATCTATAGGGTTCACTCCTTTTAACCAAACAAATCAAGAGAAATCTACGATTGGTGAGGTAGTAACTATCCATTTGACAAAAACACCACCCTGACGACAAAAATTGGATTTACACATCACTTTTCAGAAACCCGTCAGCCATGGAAAATGGGGGCCACCTACACTCTTGTTCACTCAGCGAGGGATGAAAGTGGTCACCAGGTGCCAGTCTGGGTTACATGTGAACAGATATTTTTTCCTCCCCAACCTATTTAAAAGTCTGTTGGTAACCTGGGCAGGGTGAATATTTTTTCAGTTGCCTCCTAAGGAAATTTTCTTTCTGATGCATCAAAAAATTGATTAAATATGACTCATCAACATAGCTCCAAATGGAGCAGGAACAAGAAACACCTTTCCGGTGTCTTAGTCACTGCTATCTCCTAAATCTCGTTCTTCATTTTAGCAAGAGTTTTGTTGCTTCTTGATTTAACTTAAAGCATTTAGAAGACCATTATTTTAGTACCAAGCATATGGTAGGAACATGTTATATGAATGTTGGGTGAACATAAGATTTCTTTTACTCCATGTACCAAGATAATGTCTTACTGCAAATGATTTGCCAAGTGCAATAAACTATGAGCCTAGAGTAACTAGAATATAAGGACTTAATTCTTTTAATTTTCTTCTCCTCAAAGTGCCTAGTACAGTTCAGTTCAGTTCAGTTCAGTTCAGTTGCTCAGTCATGTTTGACTTTTTGCGACCCCATGAATCACAGCATGCCAAGCCTCCCTGTCCATCACCAAATCCCAGAGTTCACTCAAACTCACATCCATCGAGTCAGTGATGCCATCCAGCCATCTCATCCTCTGTTGTCCCCTTCTCCTCCTGCCCCTAATCCATCCCAGCATCAGAGTCTTTTCCAATGAGTCAAATCTTCTCATGAGGTGGCCAAAGTACTGGAGTTTCAGCTTTAGCATCATTCCTTCCAAAGAACACCCAGGACTGATTGCCTTTAGAATGGACTGGTTGGATCGCTTTGCAGTCCAAGGGACTCTCAAGAGTCTTCTCCAACACCACAGTTCAAAAGCATCAATTCTTCAGTGCTCGGCCTTCTTCACAACTGTCACATGTGTACATGACTACTGGAAAAACCATAGCCTTGCCTAAATGGACATTGTTGGCAAAGTAATGTCTCTCCTTTTTAATATGCTGTCTAGGTTGGTCATAACTTTCCTTCCAAGGAGTAAGTGTCTTTTAATTTCATGGCTGCAATCACCATCTGCAGTGATTTTGGAGCCCCGAAAAACAAAATCTGATACTGTTTCCAATGTTTCCCCATCTATTTGCCATGAAGTGATGGGACCAGATGCCATGATCTTAGTTTTCTGAATGTTGAGCTTTAAGCTAACTTTTTCACTCTCCTCTTTCACTTTCATCAAGAGGCTTTTTAGCTCCTCTTCGCTTTCTGCCATAAGGGTGGTGTCATCTGCTTATCTGAGGTTATTGAGATTTCTTCCTGCAATCTTGATTCCAGCTTGTGCTTCATCCAGCCCAGCGTTTCTCATGAGGTGCTCTGCATATAAGTTAAATAAGCAGGGTGACAATATCCAGCCTTGATGTACTCCTTTTCCTATTTGGAACCAGTCTGTTGTTCCATGTCTAGTTGTTTTTTTTTTTTTTTACTTTATTGACTATTTTTTATTGGGGTATAGCCAATTAACAGTGTTGTGATAGTTTCAGGTGAACAGTGAAGGGACTCAGCCATACACATACATCTATCCATTCAGCCATATATATATACATCTATCCATTCTACCCCAAACGCCCCTTCCATCCAGGCTGCCATAACATTGAGCAGAAGATGGCAGGTACAGTTAGTTCAGTTCAGTCGCTCAGTTGTGTCAGACTCTTTGCAGTCCCAAGGACTGCAGCTCGCCAGGCCTTCCTGTCCATCACCAACTCCCGGAGTTTACTCAATTTTATGTTCACTGAATCAGTGATGCCATCCAGCCATGTTATCCTCTGTTGTTCCCTTCTCCTCCCACCTTCAATCTTTCCCAGCATCAGGGTCTTCTCCAAGGAGTCAGTTCTTCACATTAGGTGGCCAAAGTATTGGAGCTTCAGCTTCAGCATCAGTCCTTTCAATGATTCAGGACTGATTTCCTTTAGGATGGCCATGTCCAGTTCTAACCGTTGCTTCCTGACCTGCATATAGGTTTCTCAAGAGGCAGGTCAGGTGGTCTGGTATTCCCATCTCTTTCAGAATTTTCCACAGTTTATTGTGATCCACACAGTCAAAGGCTTTGGCATAGTCAATAAAGCAGAAATAGGACTCTGTAAACAGTATCCACACATGCACATATGAATAGATGGGAGCATCCATACACATCACAAACACACATACCTCCATACACACAGATATTGAGTAAGCTCAGAGGATCCTGGATGAATTACTTTGTGATTTATCTGTTTTAGATCTGACTTTTTCATTGTCCCTGGAGAATACCCGTATTATTACAGAAACCCAAGGGAAGGAAAAAACCTGTCATGCTGGTTCCTATGGTTGGTTAGCATGTTTGGTTTTATATAGTAGTTATAGCTGAATAATAGATTCTGTGAGTGTCAAGTCCTAATGATGGATTTTTATCTAAAGTCATCAGTAAATTATACCAGCACCATAATGGTGTTGACTGAAAATATCCCCACTATTCCAATGATTTTCGTTCTTATTTAAGAACTTGTTTCACTTGCCCTCAGCCTGACCTGTTCCGATACTGCCCATTTCAATTCAAAGCTATGGGCATACTTATATTTTAAGATACAGTACACAAGGGTTCAAAAGTCAAGTGGAATATAGGCTCTGCCACTGTATAAAAATCTCCCATCCTCCTCCTGTTTGTCATTACTCTCACACCACTACCGTATTCAACACTCCTGACACCAGACGCATTTTCACCCCACACTAGTCGGTGCTGCTACAGTCAGATGTCCAACAATTCAATCAGTGAAGATGCTCTCTACCTGAAGACAGGATCAGATCCCACAGGTCAAGGGCTCAGTCCCACAAGACGGTTCCCCAACTTCAGATGCCCAGGGCAAGTTGTAGGCCCCCAGGTTGCTCACAACTTCTGTCCAACTTGGCTACAGACTGGAGGCTTCCATTACCCTCTTCCCTTTGGATTTGATTATTTGCTAGAAGAGCTCACAGAATTCAGGGAAACATTTTTGTTTACCAATCGTTAAAAGATATGGTAAAAGATACAGATGAACAGCCAGCCAGATAAAGAGATACATGGATAGGATGAGGTCTGGGAGGGTCCTGAGAGCAAAGCCTTCTGTCCCCATGGAGTTGGGGGAGGATGACATGTGTCATCCTCCCAGTACGTAAACGTGTTCACCAACCTGGAGACTCATTAAATCACATACTATTGGGATTTTATGGAGGCCTCACCATGTAGGCATGATCAATCATTAACTTCTTTTCCATCTCTTTACCTGTCTCTGTAGCCACTTATTAGATGTAAGATCTTTGGCCTGGTGACTAAGCCTCTCTGAATTTCACCCTTCTCAGCTATAAAATTAAGATAATAACAGTATATACCTCTTAGAGTTACTGTAGAGGTTAAGAGTTACTGTAGAGGTTAAAATAAGTGTGTAAAATATTTGGCACGTAATAGATATTAGAAAGATTAGTTCCACTCTCTCTTTTTTCATAATAGTATAAACACTGAAATAGTCAGTGGCTGCACAGAGTTATTCCCTAATGTCAATTTAAGAACATTTGTAAAGTACCAAAAAACACCTCCCTACCACAGCTCATGAGACCTTGTGTGATCTAGCCCCCACCTATCTCTCCAGCTTCTCTTTCACTGCCACCCTCCCTTCAATTGGTGTACTTAAATATATTGCTCCATCACTCTTCCTCAAACTCACCATGTGTCTTTCACTTAAGAGCCTTCTCTCCTTTTTCTAGATTCTAGAGCTCTCCATCTCTCCTTTCACCTGTGTGATCTCTTTTCTACCTTCATCAGTTTAGTGTCACTTTTAGCAGCACTTTCCTGGGTATCCTTTAAGATTATGTCTCTTCTTTCGCTCTCTTACAGTATCCAGAATTCTGTACAGTAGTTATCACATTCTTAACTGTACATTGGCACATATGTGTTTGTTATGTAGATAATTTGTTATGAATTGTCTCCTCTTAAAATTCAGATGTTGAAGCCTAGCCCCCAATACCTGAGAATGTGATAATATTTGGAGATATGACTTTATAATAAGCAATTAGGTTTAAAAAAGGCTGTTACCACTATGTAGAACAGTGTGGAGATTCCTTAGAAAACTGGAAATAGAGCTGTCACACAACCCAACAATCCCACTGCTGGGCATACACACCGACGAAACCAGAATTGAAACAGACACGTGTACTCCAACGTTCATCACAGCACTGTTTACAATAACCAGAACGTGGAAGCAACCTAGATATCCATTGGCAGATGAATGGATAAGAAACCTGTGGTACATATACACAATGGAATATTACTCAGCAATTAAAAAAGAATTCATTTGAATCAGTTCTAATAAGGTGGATGAAACTGGAGTCTATTATACAGAGTGAAATCAGAAAGAAAAACACCAATACAGTATATTAATGCATATATATGGAATTTATAAAGATGGTAATGATGACCCTATATGCGAGACAGCAAAAGAGACACAGATGTAAAGAACAGACTTTTGGAGTCTTTGGCAGAAGGCGAGGGTGGGATGATTTGAGAGAATAGCATTGAAATATGTATATTATCATATGTGAAATAGATCGCTAGTCCAGGTTCGATGCATGAGACAGGGTGCTCAGGGCTGGTGCACTGGGATAAGCCTGAGGGATGGAATGGGGAGGGAGGTGGGAGGGAGGTTCAGGATGGGTAACACATGTACACTCATGGCTGATTCATGTGAATGTATGGCCAAAACCACCACAATATTGTAATTAGCCTCCAATTAAAATAAATTTTAAAAAGGCTGTTAGGTGAACCTTAATCCAATCTGACTAGTGTCCCTATAGTGGGAAGAGATTGGACACACAGACCAGAGATGCACATGCAGAGAGGGCCATGCAAAGACAGAAAGATGATGTTGTCATTCAATCACCCAGTCGTGTCCAACTCTTTGCGACCCCATGGACTGCAGCACTCCAGGCAAGAAGATAGCTGTCTGCAAACCAAGGAGAGAGGCCTCAGGATGAGCCAAGCCTGCCAATGCCTTGATCTGGGACCTCTGTCATCAAGAGTTGGGAGACAATTAATTTGTGTTGTTAAGCTTTTTTAAAAAAATTATATGGAGTTAATTTGAAAATCTAAATGGTTTCATTCAATGATGAATCAAACAACATTCCATTCAGTAAATAGAAGGGTTCTCCTAGGGGCTGTACAAAATGGAAGGCTTTCATAGGCAGAAGGAGAGAGGAGCAAGTACGTTATTCAGTTCTCAGTTGTGTCCAACTTTTTGTGACCCCATGAACCGCAGCATGCCAGGCCTCCCTGTCCATCACCAACTCCCAGAGTCCATCCAAACCCATGTCCATCGAGTCGGTGATGCCATCCAACCATCTCATCCTCTGTCGTCCCCTTCTTCTCCTGCCCTCAGTCTTTCCCAGCATCAGGGACTTTTCAAATGAGTCAGCTCTTCGCATTAGGTGGCCAAAGTATTAGAGTTTCAGCTTCAACATCAGTCCTACCAATGAACACCCAGGACTGATCTCCTTTAGGATGGACTGGTTGGCTCTCCATGCAGTCCAAGGGACTCTCAAGAGTCTTCTCCAACACCGCAGTTCAAAAGCATCGATTCTTCGGCGCTCAGCTTTCTTTATAGTCCAAATCTCACATCCATACATGACCACTGGAAAAACCATAGCCTTGCCTAGACGGACCTTTGTTGGCAAAGTAATGTCTCTCCTTTTTAATATGCTGTCTAGACTGGTCATAACTTTCCTTCCAAGGAGCAAGCGTCTTTTAATTTCATGGCTGCAGTCACCACCTGCAGTGATTTTGGAGCCCAGAAAAATAAAATCTGACACTGTTTCCTCATCTATTTCCCATGAAGTGATAGGACCAGATGCCATGATCTTCGTTTTCTGAATGTTGAGTTTTAAGCCAACTTTTTCACTCTCCTCTCACTTTCATCAAGAGGCTTTTTAGTTTTTCTTCACCTTCTGCCATAAGGGTGGTGTCATATCTGAGGTTATTGATATTTCTCCTGGCAATCTTGATTCCAGCTTGTGCTTGTGCTGGAAGCTTGTGCTTCTTCCAGCCCAGCGTTTCTCATGATGTACTCTGCATAGAAGTTAAATAAGCAAGGTGACAATATACAGCCTTGACGTACTCCTTTCCCTATTTGGAACCAGTCTGTTGTTCCATGTCCAGTTCTAACTGTTGCTTCCTGACCTGCATACAGGTTTCTCAAGAGGCAGGTCAGGTGGTCTGGTATAAGTTATTAGCTTGAAAAAATTTTTTCCAGGCCAGGTCATCTTATGTTGGGGGTAAGGGAAGGGCAAGGGTCTTTTTATGCAGATTACCTCACTAGGGCTGATCAGGAAATTTCAATGTTTGTTTAAAAGTCACATACCTGGAGAGGTTGAAACTGCAGTTGTCTCATGTAGTTGTTGCTAGGGCAAATGAGGGGCTTCCCTGGTGGAGCTAGTGGTAAAGAACCTATTTGCCAGTGCAGGAGACATAAGAGACGTGGGTTTGATCCCTGGGTTAAGAAGATCCCCTGAAGGAGGGCAGAGCAACCCACTGCAGTGTTCTTGCCTGGAGAATCCCGTGGACAGAGGAGCCTGGTGGGCTACACTCAATACAGTCCCACAGAGTTGGACACAACTGAAGCAACTTAGCACAATAGCATGGGACAAATGGTTTGGGTCTGTTTTCAGTTCAGTTCAGTTCAGTCGCTCAGTCGTGTCCGACTCTTTGCGATCCCATGAATTGCAGCATGCCAGGCCTCCCTGTCCAATACCATCTCCCGGAGTTCACTCAGACTCACGTTCATCGAGTCCGTGATGCCATCCAGC
>SJYX01000127.1:218911-279219 GCA_006410675.1 Oreotragus oreotragus
AAGTTAAATAAGCAAGGTGACAATATACAGCTTTGACGTACTCCTTTCCCTATTTGGAACCAGTCTGTTGTTCCATGTCCAGTTCTAACTGTTGCTTCCTGACCTGCATACAGGTTTCTCAAGAGGCAGGTCAGGTGGTCTGGTATAAGTTATTAGCTTGAAAAAATTTTTTCCAGGCCAGGTCATCTTATGTTGGGGGTAAGGGAAGGGCAAGGGTCTTTTTATGCAGATTACCTCACTAGGGCTGATCAGGAAATTTCAATGTTTGTTTAAAAGTCACATACCTGGAGAGGTTGAAACTGCAGTTGTCTCATGTAGTTGTTGCTAGGGCAAATGAGGGGCTTCCCTGGTGGAGCTAGTGGTAAAGAACCTATTTGCCAGTGCAGGAGACATAAGAGACGTGGGTTTGATCCCTGGGTTAAGAAGATCCCCTGAAGGAGGGCAGAGCAACCCACTGCAGTGTTCTTGCCTGGAGAATCCCGTGGACAGAGGAGCCTGGTGGGCTACACTCAATACAGTCCCACAGAGTTGGACACAACTGAAGCAACTTAGCACAATAGCATGGGACAAATGGTTTGGGTCTGTTTTCAGTTCAGTTCAGTTCAGTCGCTCAGTCGTGTCCGACTCTTTGCGATCCCATGAATTGCAGCATGCCAGGCCTCCCTGTCCAATACCATCTCCCGGAGTTCACTCAGACTCACGTTCATCGAGTCCGTGATGCCATCCAGCCATCTCATCCTCTGTTGTCCCCTTCTCCTCCTGCCCCCAATCCTTCCCAGCATCAGAGTCTTTTCCAATGAGTCAACTCTTCGCGTGAGGTGGCCAAAGTACTGGAGTTTCAGCGTTAGCATCATTCCTTCCAAAGAAATCCCAGGGTGATCTCCTTCAGAATGGACTGGTTGGATCTCCTTGCAGTCCAAGGGACTCTCAAGAATCTTCTCCAACACCACAGTTCAAAAGCATCAATTCTTTGGCACTCAGCCTTCTTCACAGTCTAACTCTCACATCCATACATGACCACAGGAAAAACCATAGCCTTGACTAGACGTACCTTAGTCGGCAAAGTAATGTCTCTGCTTTTGAATATGCTATCTAGGTTGGTCATAACTTACCTTCCAAGGAGTAAGCATCTTTTAATTTCATGGCTGCAGTCACCATCTTGTTTTATGTTTTAGCAAATTCCCTTTTGATAAACTCTGACTGAGAGACATGATCAAAATTTAAGGCATTAGTGCCACTCTTGGCTGCTGCTGCTGCTGCTACGTCACTTCAGTCATGTCCGACTCTGTGCGACCCCATAGACGGCAGCCCACCAGGCTCCCCCGTCCCTGGGATTCTCCAGGCAAGAACACTGGAGTGAGTTGCCATTTCTTGCTCCAATGCATGAAAGTGAAAAGTGAAAGTGAAGCCGCTCAGTCGTGTCGGACCCTCAGCGACCCCATGGACTACAGCCTTCCAGGCTCCTCTGTCCATGGGATTTTCCAGGAAAGAGCCACTCTTGGCTATCACTCTGTAGTTCTTGCAGCTTCGTTAATCCTGGGTGTGGTATCCTGAGGTCCTTCTGTTTGGTTTAATCCCTCTGATAGTCACAGGTCACAGTCCCCTGTTCATAATCCTTAAATCGGTCATTCTCTTTCCTTTTCTGACATGCCAGTCTTAGGGAGATGATTTGCTTGGCAGTTAGTGGCTGTGAACATATATTTAGTTTTTGAGAAGATATGATGCACCAGGGGGATTTTTACAATAACTATAAATAGATCAATTATCAGTGTTTGGGGTGCACTTTGGAGCTGTGGTCCCCAAATTCCAAACCAATCAGAATCAAATAAAAAGACACCATCAAAGGAGTTATTTCTAAGCCAAGTGGCTTGGTCAGTGATTTTTAAATTTTTATTTCAATTAATTTTTATTGGAGTATAGTTGCTTTATAACGTGTTAGTTTCTACTGTACAGTGAAGTGAATCAGCTATACATATATGTGGGGGGTGTGTATATATATATCCTTTTTAAATTTCCTTCCCATTTAGGTCACCACAGGGTTCCCTGATAGCTCAGTTTGTAAAGAATCCGGCTGCAATGCAGGAGACCTCTGTTCGATCCCTGAGTTGGGAAGATCCCCTGGAGACAGGAAAGGCTTCCCACTCCAGTGTTCTGGCCTGGAGAATTGCATGGACTCTATAGTCCATGGGGTCGCAAAGAGTTGGACATGACTGAGCGACTTTCACTCACTCAGAGTTCCCTGAGCTATAGAGTAGGTTCTCATTAGTTATCTATTTACTCAGTAGTCATTTGTAATGAGGTTTCAACTCCTCACAAAGTGCTAATCCAGGTGCATCAGGTAGTGTTGGCCACAGAATAGACACCTCCTTACTTAGCTAAAAGAAAATCAAAGACTATCCTATTATCAAGAACAAACCTGGCTAGAGAGTCCAATGATTTTTGCTGGGAAGCTAATTGCTTAGCAAGAAAATCTGCTTTATCATCAAGGGTTAAGGAGAGGTCTCAGGAAGAGAGGGAGGAGAGAAATAGGTGAAGGAGATTAAGAAGTACAAAATAAATGACTCACAAACATGAAATGTACAGTGTGGGAAACACAGTCAAGAACTACATCATACCTTCACACAGTAACATAAATAGACTTACAATGGTCATTTTGAAATGTATAGAAATATCAAATAACTATATTGTGCACCAAGAACTAACATAGTGTTGGCTAACTATATTTCAAAAGCAAACTCACTCAGAAAAAGAGATCAGATTTGTGGTTACTAGAGGTGAGGAGAGGAGGAGGGGGAAAAGGATGAAGGCAGTCAAAAGATACAAACTTCCAGTTATAAGATATATAAGTAATAGGGTTTCAATGTACAACAAAATAAATGTAATTAACACTGCCATATGTTATATATGAAAATCATTAAGAGTAAATCTTAAGAATTCTCATCACAAAGAATAAATATTTTTTCTCTTTCTTTAATTTCACATCTATGTAAAATGATGGGTATTCACTAAATTCAGTGTGATAATCATTTCATGATGTGTGAAGATCAAGTCTCTAATCTGTGCATCTTGAACCTATACAGTGCTATATGTAGATTATATCTCAATAAAACTGAAATAAGAAAAAAAGAATTTCAAAGAGGTTACTGATCATAGTCTCACTTATGTCTACTCCTAATCAGAAAACTAGGCCATGTTCACTGGTAAAGACAGAAACTGTGAATCAGGAAAAAACTCCTGGTCAATCCTTTCCGGAATAGTTAGGGACATGGAGAAGGAAATGGTAACCCACTCCAGTATTCTTGCCTGGAGAATCCCAGGGATGGGGGAGCCTGGTGGGATGTCATCTATGGGGTCACACAGAGTCAGACACGACTGAAGTGACTTAGCAGCATGGTTAGATAACCTAGGAGGCACTGCTCAGCTGCACTTCAACCATTCAGGGACCCATAGGTCCACTCACAGGTTACAACCACAGACAAAAGCNATTCTTGCCTGGAGAATCCCAGGGATGGGGGAGCCTGGTGGGATGTCATCTATGGGGTCACACAGAGTCAGACACGACTGAAGTGACTTAGCAGCATGGTTAGATAACCTAGGAGGCACTGCTCAGCTGCACTTCAACCATTCAGGGACCCATAGGTCCACTCACAGGTTACAACCACAGACAAAAGCAAATCCTGTTGGGGCACAAACTTACTTCCATGAAGGTGGCACTGTTAATGGATTTATTTGTAAGAACTGTTGTGTGAGTCCCTTCAAGTCAGGAGTTGGTGAGATTTTTCTCTTAGCCTGAAATAAAAGTTGCTGTAAATTTCAGAGGTTACTCCCCTTATCAGTGTCTTGGGAGATACAGATGAGGGTGTTATCTTTCTGGGTCAATGTCAGAGTAAAGGAAAGAGAAGAAAGGGTTTCATGTTTAAGTAGGAGGTCTTAATCTATCTGTGGTGGGAAGGGGCTTTGGACCACTGCTCACAAGGCTGGGATCGAAGCAGGCCTCTGCTATTATTTCAGGCAAGTGGCCAGAGCGGGCAAGGCCACAGGAAGCTCCTCTAACTATGGGGCAGAACTGAGGTGCTAAGAGCTGAACCCTAACTTCTCTTCCAGTTGAGCTGTACTGACCTGGGTATTCTGCAATCTGACAATGTTTAACTGGCTTAATTAGGAGCAGTTGGCACAGCCCAAGCCCCTTCCCACCACAGTAACTGAGCGCCAGCAGGAGCCAGCAACCACCGGTGGTTTCTTTCTCACTAACAAGCTTCCATATAATAGAAATGGCCTTAGCTTATTGTGGGGGTCATTAATTGCCCCAAGACCATGCCTCCCTTTGGCTGTTCTGAGATTTGTAAGTTGTTCCCAAGGAGAGTGAGTTTTAGAGAAACAGACTTGCTGGAGTCATCCAGGCTTCTCATTGGGACTGGAAAGTCAAAAAGTCCTTTGTCACTGGCCGGCCTTTGGCTGCCAGCCCTCTCTGTGAGCCGTCAGCCCGAGGCTGGGGCCTCCTGCTGTCCGTCACCGTGGGATTCTGGATGGGGAAGGGAAGAGGACGTCTGAAGGAGAGCAAGTCTTTATTGTCTCCCAGGGCACGTCTTGTTTGCCCAGCACTGTCCATCACTCTCCAAATCAGGGCCAGGGACAGTGGAGAGCACAGGCAAACGCTGGGGCCCCAGGACATGTCACCAAGGGAGGCGCTTAGGCCTCCCTGGGGCTGCCAGGACTCCCTCCTGGGCCAGGGTGGGTTCTCACTGCTGCAGCATCTGGGGAGATATCACAGTGCAGAGTGCAAGCCCACTCAGGCCCTGGGTGGGTCTTTGTCGAAGCAACAGGAAGGACTGGGTCCACCCCCATCAAACAGCCTGAGCAGACGCCTCAGCCTGAAGCTAGAAAGTCTCAGGTGAGGAGAATCTCCCAAATTGGTGATTCTTAGTCCTGTCTGCTGGAGAAGGCAGTGGCACCCCACTCCAGTACTCTTGCCTGGAAAATCCCATGGACGATGGAGCCTGATAGGCTGCAGTCCATGGGGTCGCGAAGAGTTGGACAGGACTGAGCGACTTCACTTTCACTTTTCACTTTCATGCATTGGAGAAGGAAATGGCAACCCACTCCCGTGTTCTTGCCTGGAGAATCCCAGGGATGGGAGAGCCTGGTGGGCTGCCGTCTATGGGGTCGCACAGAGTCGGACACGACTGAGGTGACTTAGCAGCAGCTTAATCTATCACTTTGGAAGCAGCCTAACTTGATGGCAGCTCTTCCTTGTCAGTTAGATTTGGAGATCTCTAGAATCTGTACAGAACCACAGGTCAGGTATAGTCCTTGTAGTTGTGAGATGTGTATCCGAGGCTCAAGTCCTGTAGTCTCACTGCCATCTGGGTAGTGAGGAGGACCAGTCACTGCCCCTTTCAAGGTGATTGAAGGGCCATCTTTGTTCTTGTGATTCCAAAACAGAGGGGTGGGGGAAATTTAAAAACATTTCTCCCAGCCAGATATTTGAGGAAACTAGAAGAATTCAGGGTTCAGTCTAGTTTACATTTATATAACAAAACCTCAAAGATAATTAACAGGACTAGAATCTAATATCTATAAAGGTACACACATATTTCTCTTTACATTTTTTCCCAAGCATAATCTCAGTGAAACTAACTTGTTTATATTAAATTTGGCCTGATTATTGATGTAAGTGCAGGAAGGGAAGGCTACAACCCATCCAGAAAACATACGTGAAACAACAAAAACATATTGATCACCTATAATGACAACTGAACAAAGTCCAGGTAGATACACTCAAAGGACCCAGAAGGAGGAGTTCTGAGGCCTCTGGGGACAAATAAAAATTTTCCCTATTGTGGATTAAGAAATTTGAAAACAAAATGGATTTTGCCAGGGAACCAGGAAGAACCAAGCCACTGCCTTTTTTTCCCCCATAGCCCTTTACACCCATTGTTTACCCATTTTAATGTCTCTGATTCAGGAGCAGACTGTTGCCATGTTACAAGGACATCAGAATGTCAGAAGTTAGGCAACGAGGGGTCATTTCTGCAGAAGCAGAATGGGCTTCACCCTCAAGTGCCACAATCGCTATAGATTCTATTGCTGCTGCCCTTGCGTGAAAATCAGCCAGGGAATTTCCCGGATATCATGCTCAGTCCTTTTAGTGCGAGCCTCAGTTTTGATGACAGATGACATTTAACACCAGGGCTCATTAGACTTCCAGGCCTTGTACATAATTTCTGGAACACTTACATCTACCTCTGAAGATACAACATTAGAAAAAAAATCCTAATGTCACTTCTTATTCGGCAATGCCTCTCACGTAATTTAATATATGAAGGAAGCCTAACTAGTTTAACAAATATTTTGGGATGTTCCAGGGGCCCTTCGGAAAAATCCCAAAGTTTTTTCTAGATCAGAAAGACTTCATTTTTAGAACTTGATTTTGGAAAGTTTGTCAGAAATATCCAAAGGGTTGGCCACTTGACTAAATAGGATTATGGATCAATATAAAACAATTCTTAATTATTTAGTTAGCAGATGAAAGAAAATTTAAGTTCTACTTTAACATAAATACACTATGATGTTAAACTTTAAATTTTAAAACCCTTATAGTAATAATTGGATTTTAACCAATCCAGTGTTTGATCCTCATGTTTGATTACATGAGGTGCAATACTTTTTTTCTCTTTCTGTATACATTTACTCTGTCCTTCATTTTCTTCCCTTTCTTTGAAATAAACATTCTAGTTTAGACAAAATTACTCTCACTTCCTCTTAACAACAATGTGTCTTCAATCCTCATTCCTTTTCTTAGCCAAAAACACAGTCTGCTTTCCTGGCATATGGAGATGCTTTGCTTTTTATTTTCAGTAGCTTTAATAACATTAGTATTCTAAACCCTTAATTTCTAGTGAAAATTTAGGATGTAAACAATTGTACACTGTCTCTTATACCAGCATTCTTTAGATTGACAAATTTGTGAATACATTTCATTATTTCTAGAAATGTGCTTCTTGACAATGTAATCTTTCATTGTGATAAAAGGACATGTTTTCTAACAGAACCAAGTTTACCTTAAGTTCCTCTAAAAAGAAGCCAAAAATAGATAAACCTATGTTCAATAAATAACATTTTAGTTTTTTTGAAACACTCTATTCAGTGAATTTCTATCATTAACCTTAATTTACCAAAACTCTAAGGTTCCAATTTACTAAAATATTTTAGAAGTTAGTTTTAAGTACATATGCCAGAAAATATAATTGTTAAAATGTTTATAAACTCTTTTCCCAAACTAAATCATTTGGTCCCAAAAGTGGTTTGTACTATCTGAACTTCATCATATCTATTTTTCTTAATGATAACTTTGTAAACAAATATAGAATAAAAAGTGTTAATATTTAATGCTGATAACTCTAAAGACATGTCTGTTTTAATTAAACCAACAAACTTTAACTAGATTTTATTTATGAAAGATTACTCTTAGATCACATGGACTTAAAAAGAACATTTGGGTTAGTCTCTATATTCTGAGAGTTGTGGAATACCCAACTCTTAGTTTATATAAGCACTTGAGTTTAAACCAAATTAAATACAGCTCTTTTGCAGAATTATTTTTGGTGATAGCAGCCATAGGTACAAAGTATCACACATCCATGACATGTACATATAGACATACATAGACATGCCAGCAGAGATCTTATAGCAACTCATATTTATGGAGAAGACACTTGAGTTTTGCTTTTTTTTTTTTTTTTAATCTTCCCAATTTTCAAATACTTCTTCACCAATTTTTTTTCTGATGAGGAACATGTGTATTTCAAAGAATGGCTCTTAGGTTCTAGAGAAGATGAGGGTAGAAAATTCATAGAGAAGGTATCCAAATTTTCTCCAAGATGGAGTTTGGGGGCATATTTACCGGACAATTCTGTTTCTAATGTCCCGATATCTACAACTATTTTGAAATGAATAAAGGAGGCTTGAGAATTGACAAAAAAGGATTGGTGTGCCCATCCGCCTATGGTTGGAGTGTCTTTTTCTCTCAATATATTTAGCTTAGGGGAGAAGCCCTTCGAAAAAAAATTCCTAGCAGGCCCTGAATAACAGCTTCCAATCTGGCCTCATTTCTAATTATAAAGTTATTAAATCCTTTCAAATATCTTGTCAGGTTTCAGTTGGGACAAACTGAATATTTCCGGCAGTATTGAATAACCCCTTTAACTTTAGTTCCCCCTTGGCTGTTTGAGGGAATAATGCAGCAGTTTCCCAGAAAATCCCTGAGTTTTGTCAACTTTGGGAGGGTTCTGTATCAGGGCACCTAAATTGATGAAGAGTCTGCCTAGGGCCTTTGAGGACAATATTTTTTCCAGTGTCTCTTTCCATTGTTTATAATTGAAGCGTCAATTTCTGGGCCAGTGTTTTGATGAACTCCTAGAAGAGTGTAATGGGGGAGGCCTAGGTGTTGTTTTAAACACTGACTGCGTCTTTCATTTTTCATTAGTCTTTTGCAACAAAACTTAATGATACTGTTTTGAAATTTCAAAAAATTTTAGAGCCTTCACCATACTAATTAAAATAGGTATTCTGTTCTGTTTGATTTTGGAACTCTTGCTTTTAAGGGCATTTTTTAAATTTAAATTTATTTATTTTAATTGGAGACTAATTACTTTACAATATTGTATTGGTTTTGCCATGCATCAATATGAATCCACCACTGGTGTACATGTGTTCCCCATCCTGAACCCTCCTCCTACCTCCTTCCCCATCCCATCCCTCTGGGTCATTCCAGTGCACCAGCCCCAAGCATCCTGTATCTTGCATTGAACCTGGACTAGTGATTTGTTTCTTATATGATAGTATACATGTTTCAATGCCATTCTTCCAAATCATCCTACCCTCTCCCTCTCCCACAGAGTCCAAAAGACTGTTCTGTACATCCGTGTCTCTTTTGCTGTCTCGCATACAGGGTTATCGTTACCATCTTTCTAAATTCCATATATATGCGTTAGTATACTGTATTGGTGATTTTCTTTCTGGCTTACTTCTCTCTGTATAATAGGCTCCAGTTTCATCCACCTCATTAGAACTGATTCAAATGTATTCTTTTTAATGGCTGAGTAATACTCCATTGTGTATATGTACCACAGCTTTCTTATCCATTCATCTGCTGATGGACATCTAGGTTTNACCCTCTCCCTCTCCCACAGAGTCCAAAAGACTGTTCTGTACATCCGTGTCTCTTTTGCTGTCTCGCATACAGGGTTATCGTTACCATCTTTCTAAATTCCATATATATGCGTTAGTATACTGTATTGGTGATTTTCTTTCTGGCTTACTTCTCTCTGTATAATAGGTTCCAGTTTCATCCATCTCATTAGAACTGATTCAAATGTATTCTTTTTAATGGCTGAGTAATACTCCATTGTGTATATGTACCACAGCTTTCTTATCCATTCATCTGCTGATGGACATCTAGGTTTCTTCCATGTCCTGGCTATTATAAACAGTGCTGCAATGAACATTGGGGTACACATGTCTCTTTCAATTCTGGTTTCCTCTGTGTGTATGCCCAGCAGTGGGATTGCTGGGTCACTTTTAAAATGATCTTGTCTGTTTAAAATTTTCTTCATAATGACCATTGTAATTCTAGATTGTTTTTAGTAAAATCTTGCCACCTTCAACTTCCATTCCGGGACTATTGATGTTAAACATAAAGCAAATGAGTGTGCCATAAGGTGGCTCACACAACTCTTTAGATATGAAGTATCCCATTGCTCTTAACTAGGCCTTTGGGTTTCTTGGAGCCACACTAATAATCTGGGGCGTGGAGAAAGAACTGAATCCACAGGTCGCCCAAAATGGGGAATGTGGAATGATTCCAAATAAATGGGGGACTACCACTGACACCAGTAGTTCCCAACATGGGATCTGGGATCTGGTGACAAAACCTCGCAGGAGTTTCTTTTGGTTTTCCAGGTACCAACTGAGCAATAGCCTTTATCTGCACAAAACAAGACAAACACCTTAATGTATTGGCAGCAGCTGAGAGATGTTCACGTGTCCTGGCCAGAAGACAGCCCTGTGGGCACCACCATCAGCTCCCATGGAATCTTGGGCTGGGGAAAGGAGGGGACCAGCAAACCCCAAGGAATGGGGTCTGTGATCTGCTTCCACATAAATGGAAAGCTCCAGTTACCAGCAGCAGCTACCAACATGAAACCTGAGGAAGGGTTCACAACAGAACAGCAGACCAAACTATCAGCAGTGTTCAATGTGGAATCCAGGGTGGATTTTCCACCTGGACAACTGTGGTCTGAAAGGGTAGAGACTGGGCTGCAGGCAGAACCATCTGCCAGTTCAGTTGGGTTCTGAGTAGAATCATCTACATGCTCAAGCTAACTTGTCCTGAGGAGGAAAGCTGATTAGATTGGGAACTTGAATGCAAAAAAGCATAGCTTAGCAGAGAGGAACTCGCCAACATCCCTAGGAAACAGTGAGAAAGGAGTGAACTCAAAATGGGTTATGTGGCACCACGCTTGAATGTTCTGAATGCCTTCAGAAGTTCACCTGGATCCCACTGTTGCCACCAATCTGTTAAAAAAGAAAAAGTTGACAGAGTAGATTTGAAGGTCTAATTGGCTTTGTTCAAAGGTTCAAGAATCAAGGAGCATCTGGTCCAATAAATAGAAGCTCTCTGAGGGGCTGTACAAAATGAAAGGTTTTTATAGACAGAGGAGGGTGGGCAAGGATGTTATTAGCAAAAGATAAGAAAGAATTGTTTCAGGCCAGATCATTATTTGGGGGGGAAGGGAATGGCAGGGTTCTTATTACGCAAATTACCTCACTAAGTGCTGATTAGGAAACTTAGGATTGTCTATTTAAAGATTCCATTCCTAGGAAAAGTGAAAACTGCAATTAAGTCTTGTTTTACTGTGTTGTTGGGGCAGATGACTCCATCTGGGGCTTGCTGTCTCTCTTTAGCAAGGCCAGCAGTATTTTGTTACAGCAGCCCTAGCAGACTAATACATTTAAGGCCTGTCTGCCTCCACTGGACCCTAACTCCATAAAAACTGAAAATATGTCTATATTTCACCACCAAATTCTCAGCTCAATGTCTGACTTCAAGTAGGAGCCAAAAAGCCAGGATATCTTTGTTTAATTCATGGATTAATGAATAAGTGAATGAGACAGTGTTGTGTTAATTTCATGCTGAAAGCTTTCCATCTTCCAGTTTCTTCAATACTCTTCTGTGAGATGAACAGCAGACATGACGAGTAACTATTTAGGGAAGTCAGGAACATTCCAGGAGACAAGAACCCAATGGTGTCACTTTCTAGACCATTGAAAGTGTTCTGAAATGAGCAACTTCAGTGCAGCAATATTGGGAGCTTAGGCGTGAGACCCATAGAGGGTGCTTAGTGATCTGCTGCTCGTCCACTCAGTATGAGTACCCACAATAGCACAGTGCAGACCTGCATGGATACTGTGCTACCAGAATCCCACAGCTCCTCTCTGGGATCCAGGAATGATGCCTCAGATCAAGGAGTCCAGACCTGGCCTTGGGTCCCAAGAAGATGTTATGGCTCCAAAGAACTGCCTGAGTGAGTTCCAGGGTCAGATTTCCCATATTACCAATACCAAGAGTCCCAAGTAGTCTTTAGGGGGTCCCAGAAAACCAGATGCCATCCAGTGTCCATGAGAACTTTCTAGATGGGTCTAGAAAAGTCTAAGGGTCCTATGAGTTGTATCTGGAGTTACAGGGCCTCTGGGAGTTCACATGTGTCTTTGCTTGTATAGAGACTACATGGGTGCTGATTTGAGGGCCAAGAAGGTCCTTAACTCTCCCCAACAGTATCTCCTTCCATTATTAGCTGGCTAAATGCCTAAAATCCTGTTCCTCAATTCACTCTTTGGAGTCAGCATTACTTTATCTGGTTACTTTTAAAAAGTGAACACTACGCCACCAAATTACTCTGTATTTTCAGTCATTAACATTTTACTTTGAGTTAGTTCACCACTGTTTCCTTCAGGTAAGCTTGACCTAGGTTGGGTCAGAATCAGGGAAAGAGGGAAAAGGCACATATAGGGGAGTTAGTTAGTTAGTGTTAGTCGCTCAGTCAGGTCCGACTCTTTGTGACCCCATGGATGGTACCTGCCAGGCTTACCTGTCCATGGGATTCCCCAGGCAAGAATACCGAAGTGGGTTGCCATTTCCTTCTCCAGGGAATCTTCCTGACCCAGGGATAGAACAGGGTCTCCTGCATGGCAGGCAGATTCTTTACTGTTTAAGCCACCAGCATTTGTCCTTCATATATAGGGGAAACAGATCTCAGAAATAAATCCTGTCAACCTCATAGTTTTTCTAGGGCTTAGGCTCAGACCCTGACCACAGGTCCCCCACAGGCCTGGATACACTACGAGTCGCACACATCGGGATTTTGACTATTCCCATGGCAGCTGGATTTAGAAAAGGCAGAGGAACCAGAGATCAAATTGCCAACATCTGTTGGATCATTGAAAAAGTGAGAGAGTTCCAGAAAAGCATCTACTTCTGCTTTACTTGCTATGCCAAAGCCTTTGACTATATGGATCAAAACAAACTGTGGAAAATTCTTAAAGAGATGGGAATACCAGACCACCTGACCTGCCTCTTGAGAAATCTGTATGTAGGTCAAGAAGTAACAGTTAGAACCAGACATGGAACAACAGACTGGTTCCAAATCAGGAAAGGAGTATGTCAAGGTTGTATATTGTCAACCTGCTTATTTAACTTATATGCAGAGTACATCATGCAAAATTCCAGGCTGGATTAAGCACAAGCTGGCATCAAGATTGCTGGGAGAAGTATCAATAGCCTCAGATATGCAGATGACACCACCCTTATGGCAGAAAGTGAACTAAAGAGCTTGATGAAAGTGAAAGAAGAGAATGAAAGAGTTGGCTTAAAACTCAACATTCAGAAAACTAAGATCATGGCATCTGGTCCCATCACTTCANAAAAAAAAAAGAATTTTAACCCATCCCTTGCATCATATACAAAAATTAACTCTAAACAGACCACAACCCTAAAGCTAAAACTATAAAATTTCTAAAAAGAAATAGGAGAAAATATTTATGGCCTTGGGTTAGGCAAAAATTTTTAGACAGGACACAAAAGCACAAACTTTTGTTCTTTTTTTAAGTTCACAAACTGGACTTTATCAAAGTTTTAATGTCTTCTCTTCTAAAGATGTAGTTGAGAAAGTTAAAAAACAAGTCACGGACTGAGAGGAGAAGACAGAGCCGATAAAGGATTAGTATCCAAAATGTGTGAAGAACTCTCACAGCTCAATAATAAGAAAACAAACAACCTAATTTAAAAATGGACAAAATATCTGAACATATAATTCACCAAAGAAGACATGTGAATGGCAAATGAATACCTTGAAAGATATTCACTGCTGGTGGGAATGTAAATTGGTGCTGCCTGTGTGGAAAATAGTATGGAGGTTCCTTTTAAGGAACTAAACCTAAGAACTACCATATGACCCAGCAATCCCACTCCTAGTCATATATAGAGAAAACTGCAATTTGAAAAGATACATCACAGCACTATTTACAATAGCCAGGACATGGAAGCAACCGAAATGCCCATCCACAGAGGACTGGTACATATATACAATGGAATATTACTCGGCCATAAAAAAAGAAAGAATGCCATTTGCAACAGACCTAGAGACTATCATAGGAAGTGAAGTAAGTCAAAAAGAGAATGACAAATAGCATATGCTATCACTTATATGTATAATCTACAAACAATGGTACAAATGAACTCATTTACAAACCAGAAATACCTATTCAAACGGCTAAACCAAAAAGAAAGGGGTAGGGAAGGCAGAGAAAGAAAGGAAGGGAAATTTGCCCTTTCTGATGAGTTCTGATGAGAAAGCAAAGAAACTGGAATTCTCACACATGGGGGAATGGGAATGCAAAATGACACAGTCACTTCAGAAAGGAGTTTGGCAGTTTCTTATAAATTAAGCATACTCTTACCACATGACTTAGCAATTTTACTTCTAGGTATATACCCAAGATTAATGAAAGCATGTTCACACAAAAACACGTGCAGGAATGTTTATAGCGGCTTTTATTCACAATAGTAAAAAGCTGGAAAGTATCTGCTCAGCTGATGGGTGGATAAAAGAAAATAACCTGTGGTATATCCAGGCTTACTGCCATGCTACTCCATCCACACTGCCCAGTGGTAAGAGGATGCCCACGGTAAGGAGGTGAATCTCAGATGGTTTGTGCTACATGAAAAAATGTGCTCAGTCATGTTTGACTCTTCATGACCCTATAGACTATAACCCAGCAGGCTCCCCATCCATGGAATTCTCCAGGCAAGAATCCTGAAGTGGGTTGTCATTTCCTCCTCCAGGGGATCTTTCTCACCCAGGGATGGAACCTGGGTCTCCTGTGTCTCCTGCATTGGCAGGCGGATTCTTTACCACTAGAGCTACTTGGGAAGTCCAGGTGAAGTGAAAGAAACCAGATTCCAAAGGCCACACAGTATAAGATTCCACTTATGAAACATCTCAGAAAAGGCAAATCCATGAGACAGAGCACAGATCAGTAGTTGCCAGGGTCTGGAGATGGAGCTTGATGACAGAAGAGCACAAAGGAACTTGGTTTTTTTGGCTGTGCCACAGAGCCCTCAGGGCACGGAGCCCTTAGTTCCCCAACCAGGGATCAAACCTTGTCCCCTGCCCTGGAAGCACAGACCTCTGGACCACTAAGGAAGTCCCCACAAATAAACTTTTGATAGAAATGTCCTATGTCTTGATTGTGGCGGTCGTTATATGACTGCATGTGTGTATCAAAATTCAAAGAACCATATCTAAAACCGTGACTTGGCCTCTCACCTTCTGTGATGGCCCACACTCTGCAGAATGTTTCTCTTTAAATAAATCCATTTCTCATCACTTTGTCTCTCACTGTATTATTTCTTCAACGAGACATCAAGAACCTGAGTGTCACCTGAAATGGTCACAACGTTGTTTGTTAATCGGCTGTACTCCAATACAGTAAAAAAAAAAAAAAAGTTTAAAAAACAAATTAATTAAAACAGGTGAATTATACTGTCTGTAAAATGTATCTCAATAAACCCAACTTAAGGGGAAAAAATACACCAAAAAGCTTTCCTATGGGATTTCTCTTTTCACTTCTAAGATAAAATTTATCTTGTGCATCATTCATCAAACTGCCCACTTCATTTGTAACTGTTTCGTATTCTTCTTTGCACAACAGGATGGACAAACTAAGAATCAAGGTCTAAGAGATGAACTTCACAGAGCCACATGGCTCGCTTTTCCTAGGTCTGCGCCCGTCTTCAGTTTTATGACGGCTCAGATGTGAATGTGCACAGACATACAATCCCGCACTAAGAGCTGGACCCAACCACTAAGAGCTGTCTTGTAGCCCCTCATACACTGCCGTTGGAAGTGTAAATACAACTCGGGTACTTTGTGTTTAAGGTACTAAAGTGCTAGGGACCTCCCTGATGGTCCAGTGTCTAAGACTCTGCACTCCCAAGGCAAGGGGCCCAGGTTAGGGCCCTGGTGAGGGAACTAGATCCTCATGCCTCAACAAAGAGTTCACATGCTACAGCTCAAAGAGCCTGCATGCTGCAATGAATATTAATTGGAGCAGCCAATAAATAAATAAAATATATATTTTTAAAATGCTTAAAATACTCATACATGTTCACCCTGAAATGTTATCCTAAGGAATCAATTAAGTATAGAGGAAATAATAGTAGAGTCATAACTTACAAGGTTAATTACAAGGGTATCAAAACACCTAAAAGCACAGACTCAAGTTGAACTGGCTGGTTTGAATGCAGCTCCATTGCTTATTAGCTGTGTGACCTTGAGGTTACTTACTAAACCTCTCTGTGCCATGGTGTCACTATCTGTGAAATGGGGTTAGTAATAGTACCTACATCTTAGGGTTATTAAGGGATTAAATGAGATGACTTACGTGAAGTGCTCAGCACAGTTCCTGGCCCATGGGAAGCCTTCTAAAAATGGGCTGGAGGATGTCCCTCACCATTTGCATATTGAAGTCATAATCTTCAGTATCTCAGAATGTGGCTGTATTTGGAGATAGGGTTGTTGTTTTTTTAACTTTATTTTGTATTGGAGTATAGCCAATTGACAATGTTGTGGTAGTTTCGGGTGAACAGTGAAGGGACTCAGCCATACATATACATGTATCCATTCTCCCCCAAACCCCCACTCCCATCCAAGCTGCCAAATAACATTGAGCAGTTTCCCTGTGCAATATGGTCGGTCCTTGTTGGTTATCCATTTTAAATACAGCAGTGTNTTGACAATGTTGTGGTAGTTTCGGGTGAACAGTGAAGGGACTCAGCCATACATATACATGTATCCATTCTCCCCCAAACCCCCACTCCCATCCAAGCTGCCAAATAACATTGAGCAGTTTCCCTGTGCAATATGGTCGGTCCTTGTTGGTTATCCATTTTAAATACAGCAGTGTGTACGTGACCATCCCAAGCTCCCTAACTATCCCTTACCCCAGTCAGCCATAAGCTTGTTTTCTAAGTCTGTGAGTCTCTTTCTGTTTTATAAGTTCATTTGCATCATTTCTTTTTAGATTCCACATATAAAGAATGTCATACGATATTTCTCCTGCTCTGTCTGTCTTACTTCACTCAGTATGACACTCTCTAGGGCCATCCATGTTGCTGCCAATGGCATTATTTCATTCTTCTTAACAGCTGAGTAATATTCCATTGTATATATGCACCACATCTGCTTTATCCATTGCTCTGTCGATGGACATTTAGGTTGATCCACATCTTAGCTATGGTAAACAGTGCTGCAGTGAACACTGGGGTGCATGTATCCTTTTGAATTATGTTTTCCTCCAGATGTATGCCCACAAGTCGGATTGCAGGGTCATATGGTAGCTCTATTTTTAGTTTTTTAAGGAACCTCCATTCTGTTCTCCATAGTAGCTGTACCAACAGCACAGGTGTGCTCCATTCTGGAGACAGGGTGTTTTTTAAGGAAGTGGTGAAGTTACAGCAAGGTCATTAGGGTGGGCGCTGATCCGGTATGATTGGTGTCCCTACAAGAAGAGGAGATTAGGACACAGACAGGACAGAGGGAAGACGGCAGGAGGACACGCGGTAGAGGCAGCATCCACAGGCCGAGAGCAGCAGCCTCAGAAGAAACCAGCCCTGCTGACACTGTCATCTGGGACTTCCAGCCGCCAGGGCTCAGAGGAAACAAATGCCTGTTGTTAAGCCACCCAGTCTATGCTACTATGTTAAATCAGCCCTAGCAAATGACTGTAGCCATTAAATCACCAAATAGAGGAACGGGTTTAATGTATTTTGATATAGCCATTCGGGTGGCGCTAGTGGTAAAGAATCCGTCTGCCAATGCAAGAGACGCAGGTTCAATCTCTGGATTGGAAAGATTCCCTGGAGAAGGACATGGCGACCCATGCCAGTATTCTTGCCTGGGAAATTCCATGGGCAGAGGAGGCTGGCAGGCTACACTCCATGGGGCCACAAAGAGTCAGACATGACTGAGCAACTGAGCACACATCCAGTGATAATCTATACAGCCTTTATTTATTTATTTATTTATTGGCTGTTCCAGGCAGCTTGCAGGATCTTAGTTCCCCAACCAGGGATGGAACCCAGGCCCAGGGCGGTGAAAGCAGGGAGTCCTAACCACTGGGCTGCCAGGGAATTCCCTTAACAGTGGTCTTGGTATATCTTTACTGGTCTGTAATAAAATCCTGTTAAAGTGAGGGAAACAGGCTATAAAATAATATGCACAGAATTATACTTTGTTGATTATATGTCTCTGTGTACGCATAAATAAGTAAAATGTAGCAGGCATGAGGAGAAGGCAATGGCACCCCACTCCAGTACTCTTGCCTGGAAAATCCCATGGATGGAGGAGCCTGGTAGGCTGCAGTCCATGGGGTCGCTAAGAGTCAGACATGACTGAGCAACTTCACTTTCATTTTTCCCTTTCATGCATTGGAGAAGGAAATGGCAACCCACTCAAGTTTTCTCGCCTGGAGAATCCCAGGGACGAGGGAGCCTGGTGGAATGCCGTCTACGGTGTCACACAGAGTCGGACACGACTGAAGCAACTTAGCAGCAGCAGCAGCAAGCATGATTATCTTTGAGAGAATCATGTAGGATTTCTTTTCTATTTCTTTCTTTTTTTTTTTGATTGTTTGCAGTTTCTAACTTTTCTGTCATGAACTAAGATTGCTTGCACATTACAAAAAAAAAATAGTAAGTGCTTTTGAAGTCAGCTCTGGCAGCTCAGTCAGAAAAGAATCTGCCTCTAGTGCAGGAGACCCAGGTTCAACCCCTGGGTTGGGAAGATCCCCTGAGGAGAAGGTGATGGCACCCCACTCCAGTACTCTTGCCTGGAAAATCCCATGGACGGAGGAGCCTGGATTTTCCCCACCTAAATAGCAGTCTAGTCAGGGCAAGAAGATGTGGTAGAGAAAGTGTCCTAGTTAACCGCTACTGAAGGAAGATTCAGAACCATCAGTAGATTCTGAGATACAATTTAATGAAGACGTGTGGTCTGCTACATATTTTCTTGTGAATTCCTGGCACACTGTGGGGTCTTACAGTTTAAAGATGTAGGCTGTTGGGGCAAAGAAACAGAAAGAGGAGGAAGGGAGAGTTCTATAGCAGATAAAATATGGACTTGATATTCAGGGTTCTTTTTCTTTCAAGTTTCAGAAGACTGAACACTTGTGGTACCTCAAAATGTCTGGGTGGTTGACTGAATTCTAACTGTTCAATCTATATGATTTCATCAGGGTTAGAAGTGTATTTGTGAGCTAATAGTCTTTCTATTCTGGCCAGGGAAAAAAAGAGGAAAACAGTTATGAGGGGAAGGATAATCACAATCAATCGGTGAGATGTGGAAAAATAAGCAATGACCAGCTCTTCCCTTCCTGAAAAATATCCCATGCTCAGCACTGAAAACTTTAATGCGACCCTTTCTCTATGATGACGATGACAAAGCATGTTCCAACTCATAAAACTTCCAGTAGCAGCAGTAATTGCTCTTTCAAAGAAGATAGAGAATTATAAAAAGAAAACTTTTTTTTCTTATTCACATTTTCAGTAGTAAAAAAAAAAAATCTATGCAAAAAGTTAGAAGAGAAAGAACTATTTAAGTTAATGTAGTAGATATCAATGCTATAATATCACTGAAATTTTATAAATTTGCCAACATTTGTTTGTGGGTTCCTTCGCCCCAAGGATCTAGTGTTTCCCAAATGAAAAACAGGTTCTAGGAGGACTTTCATTTGTTTCTCAGGAGAAGGCAATGGCACCCCACTCCAGCACTCTTGCCTGGAAAATCCCATGGACGGAGGAGCGTGGTGGGCTGCAGTCCATGGTGTTGCTAAGAGTCGGACACAACTGAGCAACTTCACTTTCACTTTCATGCATTGGAGAAGGAAATGGCAACCCACTCCAGTGTTCTTGCCTGGAGAATCCCAGGGACGGGGGAGCCTGGTGGGCTGCCATCTATGGGGTCGCACAGAGTCAGACACGACTGAAGCGACTTAGCAGCAGCAGCAGCAGCAGCAGCAAAATACAGAATCAAGGAATGCTCTGAGAGGAAAGAACCCATAACATCATCTAATTCAATTTTCTTATTTTCTGAGATAAGGTAACAGAAACCCAGAGAATTTAAGTAACCTGCTTGAAGCCAGACAGTATCAATCTTCAAACTCCTCCTCCTGTTTGTTTGGTTTTTTTTTCCTGCCTTTCTCCTACATCTTTGCTATTATCATGTGAGCAATTTATGAAAGGCTAGAGTTGGAAGAAATATTAAAGATGCTTTTTTTTTTTTTTTACTGCCATCTATGGGGTCACACAGAGTCAGACACGACTGAAGCGACTTAGCAGCAGCAGCAGCAGCAGCCTGAGGAAGAAAATGGCAACCAACTCCAGTTACCTTGCCTGGAAAAAGCCCATGGACAGAGGCGCCTGGTGGTCTACAGTCAATGGGGTTGCAAAGAGTTGGACACAACTGAGCAACTAAATGTCCACTGCCCTGATGTGGGCCAGAGCTGAGGTCAGTCACCAGGGATCTCCAGACTGAGCCAGCACCAGACAGATGGGGTGAGTCAAGGGGTCAGTGCCTGACTTCTGGGCAAAGCTGCGGGCAGGTCATCGGCATTTGAAAAAACCAAATCCGTCCATCCATCCCCGAGAACTCACTTCTGACCAGAGATTCCAGCAGAGACTCGAACCAGATCTACTCCTTACTGTCTTTTCTGCTGCCACCAGCCCCTCCCTACCCACGTCTCTTTCTGGGAAGCTCATGGGTTATAAACACACAGTGTGCCAAGCTCCAAGGACCAGGAGCAACCCCAAAGACATTTAGATTTGCCCCTGGGATTAATGACTTCAAGAAGCATTTGCCAGGAACTCTTCAAAGCTGGAAACAGAAGCCCTGGAGCATTAAATATAAATAAATACTTAGTCAATTGGTTTCTCCTTTGCTTTTCAAAGAGCAGTTTACTTCCTGGATTATCATTACAGTAGCCTGCTCTCCGGAAGCCAAGATTATTCAAGTGCACAGCTCAGGGTTGGGGCAAAAAGGGAAAAAAAAAATGTAAAGATCCCCTTGTCATAGATCCGCTCTCGTTTCCTGGCTGTTTGTCTGCCTCTGGAAGCGCAGAAGGAGAAACATTATTATGCTACGCACCCCTGCCTAAGGCCTGTCGCTTTCTTTCTTTTTTTTTTTTAAATTAATTTATGTACTTATTTATTAATTCTTTTGCTTCGTCGCTGCACGAGGGCTTTTTGTAGGGAGGGCTTCTCACTGCAGTGGCTTCTCTTGTCAAGGAACATGTACGCTAGAATGCGGGCTCGGTAGGTGTGGTACTCAGGCTCAGCTGCTTCACGCCACGTGGGATCTTAGCTCCCAGGCCAGGGATCAAACCCATGTCCCCTGCTTAGGCAGGCGGATTCTGAACCACTGGACCAGTAGGGGAGTCCAAGCCTGTTGTTTTCTACTGCAAACCTTCCCTCCCTTTGAGGTATATAAATTCCATTTAAGAGGGAAAAAAGTCCAGTTTCTCTGTTAACAAGAAAGCAGTTGTCGGGATTTCCCTGGTGGTCAAGTGCTGCACTAAAGATGAAAAATATAATCCTAAGTGGAACAGAATAAGGATTATTTGGAATAATAGTTGTTTCTGAAAAACAACTACCCTAAGGGTTTCTTTCTTTTTTTTTCTTTTTAAACTTTAAATTTTTTACTTCGTATTGGGGTATAGCTGCAATAATGCTGTGGTGGTTTCAGGTGAACAGCGAAGGGACTCAGCCATATACATACACATATCCATTCTCTCCCAAACCCCCCTCCCATCCAGGCTTCCACATAACACTGAGCAGAGTTCCATGTGCTGCACAGTGGGTTCTTGTTGGTTATCCATTTTGAAAATAGCCCTATGTACACAACCTTCCCAAACTCCTTAACTATCCCTTCCCCTCGTCCTTCCCCACCCAACCCCCGACACCATAAGTCTGTTTTCTAAGTCTGTGAACCCCTTTCCAGGGGTTTCTGATGACAGTAAATTTATCTGTGACAACAGCCTGATGTCACCATCCACAAGAATACAACCGTCCTGCCCTGCCCTGTGGATGACACATCTTAAATGGAATGCTGGCATCTTGGCATTTTCCCAGCAGAGGGTGGCTAGGTTAGTGAGAGTCTGCAGACTTGGCCAGTTAGGAAATTTTCATTCATTTGAATTCCATTCAATCATTTGAAATGTCTTTACCATTATGTGCCACGCTTTAAATCACAAAAATATATCGTGAAATGAGCATCAGGGTCACACCTGGACTCTAGAATCCCTCATCTCCCTTCTACTTTTTCCCCGTTTTCCACGGCACTTATTTCCTCTTGACACACTATATAATTTCCTTATTTGTTATGTTTATCGGTATCAGTCTCCCCTTGCTAGCTTATCACCTCCATGAAGGCAGGGACCTTGGTTGGTTTCATTTACTGATGAAACCCGAGTACCTGCAACAGTATCTGGCATGTTGTAAGGTACTCAATATATAAACGGTAGAGATAACATGTAAACAATATGTCATATCTATATCATTTATATACAGATATACAACTATATCAGAGAAGGCAATGGCACCCCACTCCAGTACTCTTGCCTGGAAAATCCCATGGACAGAGGAGCCTGGTGGGCTGCAGTCCATGGGGTCGCTAGGAGTCGGACACAACTGAGCAACGTCACTTTCACTTTCATGCATTAGAGAAGGAAATGGCAACCCACTCCAGTATTCTCGCCTGGAGAATCCCAGGGACAGGGGAGCGTGGTGGGCTGCCGTCTATGGGGTCACACAGGGTCAGACACGACTGAAGTGACTTAGCAGCAGCAGCACCATATAACTATATGGGCTTCCCAGGTGGCGCTAGTGGTAAAGAATCTGCCTGCCAATGCAGGAAACACAACAGATGAAGGTTCAAGATCCCCTGGTGGAAGGGTTGGCAACCCACCCCAGTGTTCTTGCTTGAAGAAGCCCATGGACAGAGGAACCTGGCTACAGTCCATGAGGCTGCAAAGAGTTGGACACAGCTGAGCATGCACACACCTAACTCAAACCTATGGCTAGAGTGAAGAAAAGAATGGTCAAGTCCATTAATACGGTGCCCACCAATTATACTATCTCCCCATTTCACAAAATTGAAAAGTGTGCCCTTCTATATTTTTACCCAAGTTGCTAGTTATGCTCTTGGAGAGTGTAGGACTAGAGGTATACTGATGCACGTGCTCCAAGAAAGATGTTCAAGGCTCTTCATGGTGACAAGGTAGAATGTAACAAAAGATTTATATGCACTTGTCAATGGATAGAGGTTCCTGTAATAGGTTCATGAGTCTCACGCAGTCGTGTTTTACAAAGAATGAGCAGATCTATAGGTACTGGTTTCACATCATCTCCAAGATATATCATTAGATTAAAAAATGAATTTTCTTCTTTTTATGCCTGATTAAATCCTGCCTTTTGCAGCAAAATGGATGGACCCTAAGGGCATTAGTCTAAGTGAAGTTAAGTCAGACAGAGAAAGGCAAATACTGAATGATCTCACTTATATGTGGAATCAAAAAGCCAAACACATAGAAACAGAGTAGGGAGGTGGTTACCAGGGGCTGGTATGGGGGAAATGGGGAGACACTGGCCAAAGGGTACAAACTTCCAGTTGAGTAAGTTTTGGAGATCTAATCATGGCAAAGTGACTACAGTTTATGACACTGTGTTACATACTTTATTTTTTTTAAAATTATGAACATAATGTAACTTTTATTTATTTATTTATTTTTGGCATGTAAATAATAATCTATACTGACATCTTTCCAAATCCTTTAATTCTTTCTAACACAATTCAAGTCACATACACAATTGTACTTGTGGGCAATTAGAGTTAAGAGATGCTAATGAATTTATCTGAAAGAAATAACATTCAGCAGAAGAGCCCAGTTCAAGATGGCAGGCTAAGTATTTACCTCTACTACCTCCCTCAGTTCAGTTCAGTTCAGTTCAGTCCCTCAGTTGTGTCCGACTCTTTGCGACCCCATGTACATACTTTAAAGTTGTTAAGACAGTAGCTCTTAAATATTCTCACCACACACACACAAATACATGTATGCACACACATACATGTATGCACACACACAAAAGTGATTCTATGAGGTGATGGGCACATTAACAGTATTGTCACCATTATTTCACAATGTATACATCATGAGAGATGCTAGGCTAGAAGAAGCACAAGCTGGAATCAAGATTGCCGGGAGAATAACCTCAGATATGCAGATGACACCACCCTTACGGCAGAAAGTGAAGAAGAACTAAAAAGCCTCTTGATGAAAGTGAAAAATGAGAGTGAAAAAGTTGTCTTAAAGCTCAACATTCAGAAAACTAAGATCATGGCACCTGGTCCCATCACTTCATGGCAAATAGATGGGGAAACAGTGGAAACAGTGGCTGACTTTATTTTTCTGGGCTCCAAAATCACTGCAGATGGTGATTGCAGCCATGAAATTAAAAGACGCTTACTCCTTGGAAGGAAAGTTATGACCAACTTAGACAGCATATTCAAAAACAGAAACATTACTTTGTCAACAAAGGTCCGTCTAGTCAAGGCTATGGTTTTTCCAGGAGTCATGTATGGATCTGAGAGGTGGACTATAAAGAAAGCTGAGTGCCGAAGAATCAATGCTTTCGAACTGTGGTGTTGGAGAAGACTCTTGAGAGTCCCTTGGACTGCAAGNTCTAGCCAAGGCTATGGCTTTTCCAGGAGTCATGTATGGATCTGAGAGGTGGACTATAAAGAAAGCTGAGTGCCGAAGAATCAATGCTTTCGAACTGTGGTGTTGGAGAAGACTCTTGAGAGTCCCTTGGACTGCAAGGAGATCCAACCAGTCCATCCTAAAGGAAATCAGTTCTGAATGTTCATCGGAAGGACTGATGCTGAAGCTGAAACTCCAATACTTTGGCCACCAATGCAAAGAACTAAGTTATTTGAAAAGACACTGATGCTGGGAAAGATCAAAGGTGGGAGGAGAAGGGGACAACAGAGGGTGAGATGGTTGGATGGCATCACTGACTCAACGGACATGAGTTTGAGTAAACTCCGGGAGTTGGTGATGAACAGAGAGGCCTGGCATGTGGCAGTCCATGGGGTCATAAAGAGTTGGACGTGACTGAGTGACTGAAGTGAGCCAAACTGATGGCAGCAAGGGAGGGGAATACCAAGCTGTGGCCGTTCTCTGGCTGTGAAAGGTAAGGCAGAGTAATAAAAGGTCATTTCCTTTATGCTGAACCTTTGTTCCCTTTTCCCATGGCCCATAAATGGTTAATCCCATAACTCTAAACTGGAGAAGCTTTCTGCCTCCTGTAAAGTTTGATTCCTGGAGGCAGATTTTTTTTTTAATCCTGCAAGTGTCATAATTGGAAGGGTGGAGTCATGCTTTAAACCTCAACACACCTTTGTCAGGACTTGTCTGGAAGCAAAGAACTGAAAGAAACAAGGGGGAGAGAAGTGAACATTTTTGAAAGATCACTCAGCTCTAACACACCTTGACTGGGTCTGGATAAAAAAAAAGTGGGAACGGCAAACAGTCTAGAAGAAAACGTCAGGGGAAGAAAGAAGGGGCATTTACTCAAAGTTGTTTCCGATTCCTTCGGCATCTCAAACTAGGTAAGTCATAGGAATTTGGTGATTCTTGCTCCTTGTGAGACTTGAATTTAAGTTTGCTGCTGAGAACGTGAATGTCAGAGAATCTAAGATGACATTCTTTAATTTCCAGTGTTCTGTTGATGTGATTAACTGACCATAAATGATTAGTTTGACTTATGTGTTCTACTTAGGGTAGGTCTTTTAAAGGGACAAGAAAGTTTTGACAGTGGGAAAGAGAATAAAAAAGCCAGTGAAGATAAAGTGAACTCTGGTGACAAGATTTCTTTGGTATTATTTTCAGTATTGTAAAATGACTTGTGTTAAACTGTTTATTTAGAATATAAAGAGTTTAAAATTCCTTTTCTCTCAATCTCATTTTCTCTCTCCTTCTCTCTCCCTACCCTTCTTTACTTCCCCTCTCTCCCCTTAATAGCAGAGAACAGCTCAGAAATCAAAGTGTAGCTGAGGGGGGTTTCTAAAAGTAACCCCTGAGCACCAATGTGCTCCCCCAGAATCTGTGCTGGCAGGTTCTGACTAAGCTCAAGGGGCTGGCTGTATATCACACTCTACACTTACAACCCCTAATCTAAAGTAAAGTGAAATATCTGAAATGATATAGTTAATCCAGGAACTTCCTGGAGTCAAACTTGGAACAAGAAAAAAAAAAAATCTGTCACATTTTACAGGCCAATGTAGACCAAAAGAAATTCATTTTGGGATGAGAACTACCAGTTTAGGTATCTCACAGACCACATTAACTACTAACTGACAATTTACCACTTTACTTTTTTGAAGTGTTGGCAAATCCTCTAGCACCTCATTTCTTTGAGAAGCAGCTAATCAGTAGCTTAATGGTTGGATTTGTTCTTTCCATAAAATGTAAGGAGATTTTTTAGAGAAATCTGTTTGAAGAGTGGAATCATTCCTCTTACCCACATGTGCTTTCTCGTAGAGCTAAGGCACAAATCTAAGTCGAAACTAAACTAAAGCAAATGTACAGCCCCCAGTGGAGCCCTTTTGAAAATCAGAGAAGGCTTGCTTTACTCTCAACCCCTTCAAAACCCTCCCACGAATCTGATCAGAGTTAACTGGAGGGCACTTAAAGCAAGGAGTCTTGCTTCAAGCTTGAATAGAAACCCAGATTGCTGAAACCGCTCTGACCGAAGAACTAACCACATTTTTAAATTATGCCTGACCAAAAGAAGTTTGCATCTTCCTGGTTTGGCTCATTTGCCATTGTTAGTGGTAGAAGGATTTAACCAAACATGGCTATAAACAAGCAGCTTAATCACCGAGCTAGGGCCCAAGCTCCCCCAGCCCTGGTTATGAAAATGGAGGATGCTAAATGCAGAGGTGGGGACACCCATTGCTTGCCAGACGGGTGTAGAGACAGAAGCCTCTGAGACTATCAACCCTAGAGCGTGGGTGTCATACCTCCTGCAAATTGCTTGGCCCTTCTGTGTTAACAGAGCAATAGCTAGTGGGTGGTTTTCCCACACTTTGGTTATTTTGTTGTTTTAAAATGTAAAGTGTTCAGAGATTGGAGTGACAAGAGCTGTAAGGATACCTATGATTCCTTAGCAGAGGACAGGGACATTTATTCCTAAAATAGAAAAACATTTCCTTCTCTATTCCCTTCTTTGTGCTAAAGACAAAGCGTTTCATGAATTGTTATAAGGTCAATTGAGATGGTTTTCTCTTGGTATCAGCAATTTGGCCTTGTTTGTGCCTGGGTTACACCCCATCATCAATAGGAATAGTTTTAGGTGGATGTGACATCATTTAAATGAAGAGGAAAGGGAAAAAACTCATAAAAGTAGAAAAATGATTCTGAATTGTGTTTTCTTACATAAGAAGATGGCACAGGGTCATTTTTATGTCTTCAAAAGAACATTATGAAATAACCACAAAGCAGCCCCTTAGAACTATGAATGGAAATTAACATAATTTTGGAACTGAGGACTTGAATGATCTGCTTATCCTCAGTTCTAGTAAAGTGGCCCAAACATCCCAGAAGTTTAAAATTATGCTACTTGACTGTGTTTTCGTTAAGTAGTACTTTTGGGGCAAGGCGTTCAGATAAGCACTGCAGGGAGAGGCAGGCTTAGCCACGAGTCTGGGCATGTACTTTCCTTTCCCTTATGTTACACTTTTTGAAAACTCTTGGCACTTAAAATATTTAAGAAGAAAATCCTGTGGGAAAACTGTAGCCCCGTGGGATGATCCCCATCCAGGTTTGTGCCTCAATCCATCATTTTCGTTTTGATAACTCACAGAAAATTTCCTCTCAGCTCTGTTTGAAAGGCATTTGTCTCCTGATACATCCCTGCCATTTCTGACTATCAGTCTGGGTAAAGCCAGCAGAGCTCCTTCCTTATTTCAGGCCCAAGAAATCATTGTGTAAGGCCATGGGATGCAGCCATGTAGGAGCTCCAGGCTGAGACAGAGCTTGCATCTATCTTCACCCACCCAGGGGCCCTTCTGTCTCTAGAGCACTGGCCAGTGAGGGCTCCCCTCCCTCCCGTTCTGGAGGGGGGCATCTGATTTCTTAGCAGGCTATCTTCTTGTGACCTCTGGAAGTTAGGGAACTCTTGGCTTTTTTGTTGTAGATCTTAAGACTTCATCATTGGGACCTAAGAAAAAGATACGGGCTACCTAGAAATGTTTGTTATATTTTTAGGTACAGAAAGAACAAGAAAACACTTGCCAGGTTGGCTGCCTAGACACTGAGACTCTTAGCAAACAGACTGGATCTATCATCAGCTATCACTTGATGGCTACAAGTGGAAACAACCCAGCCAATCCAAATTTATAGCTGCCGGCAGCAACTTTCATTTAAGGATGGTAATAAGTGATAACTTGTGGAAAGTTAAAGTTTCCATAGGTTGTTATGAAATATTATCCTGAAAGGAACTGTTTCTAACAATTCAGGTGCTGCCATGCTAGGTGGCTCCCCACTGGCAGCCAGGGGCACTTGAACATTTAATCTGCAAAATGCCTCCTGGTTCACAGCTGATGGTGAATTTTTAAAAAAAAAGAGGTGAGGGGAGCTTCAGAGATGCCAAAGGCAATTAATGCTCTAACGGTGGATTTCAAAGAGGGTGTCAGGCTGTACATAGATTGGTGGGACATAGTCCTACAGGAGTACAGACAGAGTCACAAGTCAGGTTTGGCCCTCTGATAAAGCTGGACTCCACTGTTAAATTGCTCATGGAGCCTCTGCTCTTCAGCTCTGGGAAACATACCTGCAAATAACTTCTGTGTCTCCTTAGATGCAGCCAGGAATTTTTCCATGATGCCTCATTCCTTGCCTAGAGCTGCATTTAAAAAACCCCGGTGAGCAAAGGGTTGGCACATTCGATCAGGCTCTGATGCTAACTGTGCGGATCTTGGTGGATTCCACCAAGCAGTTGACCAGTTGATCTTGCGTGGTCTTGATTTTCAGTGGGGAACTCACCCCGGGCTGCATTAGGACTTTTGTCGACCTAGATACTTTTGACTTTGTGGATGTCCTTCCTCTATTTAAAAAAAAAAAGACAAAAAACTGCATGAAAGAATATAATCCAAGTTAGAGTGTATTCACTTTTCCGTTTGATTTTAAAAAGAAGTTAAGCAATTTTTGCAGGCCCCTGAAAGTATGATGGGCCTAGGCCCTGTGCCCACTGCACCTGGTGGATAAGTAGACCATAAAGTCACCAGGCAGGAGAGAAAGACTGAAAGGAGAGATCTTCAAGAAAGGCGTGTCCTGGGTGGAAGTAGCTTGCTCCAGAATTCTAAAATCCCAATTTGAACTGCACCCAAAAGATCAAGTAGGAGGAAAGGAAGGTTGGGCAGAGAGAACCCCAGGGAAAGCCAGGTTTCAAGTCCTTGCAGAGCCGGAGACTGGTAACTACAGCCAAAAAGCACCCAGTTGGAACAGGGATCCTTGCCTTGATCTCCTGAACCGTGCTCCTCCCCAGCCCGGCCCAGCCCCACCCCTGAAGTCAGCCTTGCCTCATCCCATCCATGTTTCAGGACACAGTGGACAAGATCGCAGTGATTTTTCTTCCCAGAGTAAGAGTGAAGAGAGAACGTAGATGACTTGTACAAATCTTTTCCTATATATTTCAATAGATTTTACATTGACTTTCTCGTTGTTGTTCTTTTTCTACATAAGTCTGTAAAGAAACATAGTAGGGCTGTTGTGTTAAAGAGAAAATTTCATGTTGTGAAGCATAAAGTTCCACACAAGTATGACCATCATAATGGTTTTTATCCTGATTTCAACCCATCAAACATCATTCTCACATCTGAACTCGAAATAATGAAGCATGAATGTCTTCTATTCACAGAGCATTGTATAGAACACTGAACATTGTGGGATACATCAGAATGAATTAGCTGAAAGCACCACATGCTTTGAGAGATATTGTACTACTTGGCCAAAAGGGGAAGTTTTATAGTCCAATGTCAGGGTGCAAGATCTATGTAAGACCTTTAATGCTCAGCAGGGTGCAACCTGGTCAACTAGACCCTGAAAAAAAAAAAAAAAGATCTCAGCGCAAAAGAATAGGATCCAAGCTGGAACTGTTAAATTACTTCCTAATACAAGAAATGGGAATGACTCTTATTAAAATATATGCACATGAAAGAATTACGCTTTGAATCCTGGGAATCCAGTTTTAGTTCTCAGCTTGAGTAGTAGGGACCTACGCTTATGAAAAGGGGTGGTAATGGACATGGCTATTCCTGGTTTGGCTTTTTCTGTAGGTGGCGATGATATGGATGTAACCAAGAACAAACGAGATGGCACTGAGGTCACTGAAAGAAGTAAGAGCGCGATAAATGTCATTATAAAAGTGGTAAAAAATTTGGAAAAAGTAAATAATTCGTCCCTAATTCTACCACAACTACTGTATCTTTTTTTCTATTTCTTATGTTTTTTGTTTTCAGTTTGTTGCTCTTCTTTCACTGTACAATTTTAAATGTATTCCTAAATAGGCTTTATTTTTTCTTTTAAGAAGGCTTTTGTTGATTTTTTCAATACACTTATAATTGAAATGTGTTCTGTTTTTTCTTCAAAGACTAGAATTGCCATTTCAATGTTATAGTTTTTATAACCAGCATTTTTAATGATTTCATAATATCCTGTTGAATGAATTTGCTAGAGTTTATTCAATTGTGTTCTTATTTAGGGATACAGAGTGATGGAAATCCAAAAGAATAATATCCCCATTACTGCAGGGACAAAGTTGGAATCACACTGGTGTCACAGTTGCAATCTACACTGAAAACTGAAAACAGGCACATTTCTTTTGTGAAACTGCCCAAATGATAAATTCAAAGACATTTAAACTGTCCCCTTAGCAGCTCTAACTCTTTCCTCTATCCTGTGACTTTCATATATCTCAAAAAAATTAAAAAAAAAAAACCTCTGCATCCACAGACTTGGAACTCTTAAGAAATAATTTATTTTTATGTGTCATAGAATCCAAAAAGTCCACACAACAAGAGGTTTAGTGAAAACTCAAGGACTATTATTCAAGTCAAGCTGCCATTTTTGTCTCTACAGCCATTTCCTTTTATGCATGTGATGCTGCTTTTGCCCCTTTAATAACCCCACGTTGCTGCTAAGACGACCAAACTAATAGGAACACGCAGAGTGAAGACAGCAAGGGTGACGAGGGGGAGCAGTAACACCCGTGTGGGAAGAAGCAGTTACCAGCACACAGTGACGCCCCCATCTTCTTCATCCTTTCCTTTTTTCATGAGCCACAGCTGCATACACACCACATATATGCATGTACTTGGGCCTGTGCACACACATATGCATGAGAAGTGTGATTTCAGAAAACAGGGGGCTCAGCCAAATAGGGGCACCTTGATGTCCAACCCAGAGGGAGGTAGTGGTTGGTGATGGTCACAGTCAGAGCACAAAATTGGCCCAGTTATGGTTTCAGAATCTACCCACCCCCTGTGCTTCTGTAGAGGAGAGAGTGATTCAGGAAGGCAAGAGTTCTTTATCCTAACTGGTGTTTTTAAAAAACACAAAAAACTTTTATGACCTCCGTAGCCTCACCACCACTTGGCACCTTCTCCATTTCAAGAGGCAAATGGACTGATTCTCAAGTCTGTCTTGAATATTCCCCTGTCCATGATTTCACCAAGCACCAAATGTGACTTATCAACCCCCTTCCTTCGTCCATCTTCTCACACTCAGGCATGGCCCTGAAGATTTTGGAATGAATTATGCGTGCTTGAGATGCTCCCAAATTCACAAAGAAGTTCAAAGTCATTATCCACATCACAGTGGAATCAGCCAGGAAGATGTCCTGGCCTCAGCTGGACTGGGTGACTGTTCAGAAGGGACAGTGCAGAGAAAAGTGGCTTGAGGTTCTAATCCTCCTTCAAAGGTGAATCCAGGCCTGGGCTAGATCTAATTGTTAGATGAGAGACATTAATGCATGGTAACTCATTTTTCAAATCAGTGGGTAACTAACTACTTTTGGTCCCAAAGAAATATAAACCTATTTTCTAGGTACATTAAGTCCCATTGTTATTGCACCTATTTGCTTTTACAGAAGGTCAGATCAAATCCCTTGAAGCACAAGTGTATAAAAATCTACCTTGAACCTAATTTAATGTGCTGAGCTTATGAAAGATGCGAGGCCTTGCCAAAGTGGAGGAATTGCAGTGCATTATGTAAGATCTCCTCTTTTCTTTGTCTTTTTCTAGTCATCACAGAAACAGTAACTACAAGACTTACCTCCTTACCACCAAGTAAGTGACTTATTTTGAGAACTTGCTTCTCACTAAGGCTTATGTGAAGGGCTCCACATGTAACCTTTTCATGGGCTCTCACTAGTCAGTCCAGCAAATCCAGAATATCAGAAATCTTTTTTTTTAACAGCTGTGTTGACTTTAACTTATATCCCACAGAATATCCCACCAGTTTGAAGTGTGTAATTCAACAGTCATTAGCGCATCCATAGAGTCGTGTGGCCCCTTTGCAACAATCTAATTTTAGAACATTTCCATCCTCTCTCCCCTCTCCCTGGCCCCTAAAATACACAACTCTGGTTTCTGTCTCTCTAGATCTGATTGGACACTAAAATACCAGAAATCTTCTCCAGCCTGGGCCTGGGTTAGGAGGAGGGAACCATAGCCAGGCCTCTGTTTGAATCCGCTCTTCTCTCAGGAGGTCGTGGGCTTAGTGGATCCTATAATGGAAATCCAAGTCCCCGAGCTAGCCCTGCACCTCCTGGGAATCCTGGCTCAGGAGCGGGTGGGAAGCCCCCACATCCACACATAGCTTGGAGCATGATGGGCTGCCAGGTCAAACACCATCCTCATAGAGCTGTCACTTGGCCCTCTGACACTTTCAGTGGCTGCCAGGTCCAGGGCACTGGCCAGGCATTCATAAAAGTCCAACCCAGGCCCTGGTCTCAAGGAGTTTTCATCACTTGCTGACTTTTCTAATACTTAAATTACCTGAATCAGCAACCACCCTGGGAACTTTCTTTTTAAATTCGGTAGAATATTTGCTGTTGACATTTGTATCAAAAACAAAATAAGATCCGTGTGATGCCGGTGGGAAAGGGGCCCCAAACCAAGAGGGTCGTGGGTGAGAGGCCAGGGAAGGTGCGTGAGAGGTGCTGAGTCCACTTGTAAATTGTCACCTGCTCCTCGTTTCTGCAGAAGGGGGGACCAGCAATGGCTATGCTAAAACAGGGTCTCTGGGTGGAGGGAGCCGGCTGGAGAAGCAGAGCCTGACGCATGGCAGCAGCGGCTACATAAACTCAAGTAAGTGCCTGCTGGTGGGAGGGGTCGGGGAAGGGCAGCTGGGCAGGGAAAGGGATCACCACCACTGTCTGTCACCCGTTCCAAATGCCCCAAAGAGCTGTGAGGCCTATTTCAAACGGGATCAGTTGTCATTATGTCCCCAATATAAGTAACATGATTAAGAACCCTTCCTAGAGAGGTGACTCCTTTCCCACTGAACTACTTACTCTAAGTCATTTCTTTTAGAAAAGGGTATGCATGTCTGAGGGTTTACAATCTGAACTAACAATAACAAAACAACAAAAGAAACTTAATGATTAGGTTACTGTGCTAAGGAAATCCGGTGACATACAACCCCAGACTATGTGAGTTTCCACTGGGCAAACATCCAACACAGACCCAGTAGATCCCAAAGAAATAATATTTCCTGGTAACTTTCAACTGAAACACAACAAAGCAGGGAAAACACATACACACACACATTGCCTCTAAAGCTATAGCTTTAAACTTTTTATTTTATATTGGAGCATAGCCAATTAACAATGTTGTGGTAGGTTCAGGCCGATGGCAAAGGGACTCAGCTGTACATATAAATGTATCCATCCTCCCCCAAACTCCCCTCCCACCCAGGCTGCCAGATAACATTGAACAGAGTTCCCTGTGCTATATAGTAGGATCTTGTTGGTTATCCATTTAAGATACCACAGTGTACACATGTCCATCCCAAAGGGAAATGAAGTGAAAGTTGCTCAGTCGCATCCAACCTTTGCGATCTGTATAGTCCATGGGATTCTCTAGGCTAGAATACTAGAGTGGGCTGCCTTTCCCTTCTCCAGGGGATCTTCCCAACCAAGGGATCGAACTCAGGGCTCCAGCATTGCAGGCAGATTCTTTACCAACTGAGCCACAAGGGAAGCCCATCCCAAACTCCCTAACAATCCTTTACTTCCGTTCCCCATTCTCTCCCCCTGCCCACCGCCCACCCCCAACCTGCAACTGGAAGTTCATTCTCTAAGTCTGTGAGTCCAGCCATTTTTTAAATCTTGGAATGACACTGAAGACCCAAGATATGCAAACAGCTAGCTGTCCAAGAGCTGCACATGTCCTAACCTGTGGAGAAATAGTTGTGTGTGGGCTTGTATTCCGGTGCACCCAGCAGAGGTCTACAATTACGGGCCAGGTCCTTAGGAAACATCCTGCTTCTCCACTTCAATGCACTTTGGCTACAGACAGAAAGGACCTCCCTGCCTTTCAGGGTTCTGGGAAAGGGCAGCAGCAGTAATTCCACCTCCATTTCTGAGCACCCTTTCGTCACACTCTACTGAAGGCCTCTGGCCCCTCCACAGGGCCCTCCTTCATTAGGACTGACTGCATGTACCTAGTATAACTGCATGTTACCCTGTGAAGTACTCTGAGGGTTTATGTCTTTCCCCACTTGTAGGTGGGAGCATGCGAGGCAATGCCTCCACCTCCAGTTACAGGAGGGCCCATTCACCTGCCTCCACCCTGCCCAACTCACCAGGCTCGACTTTCGAGAGGAAGACTCATGTCACCCGCCATGGAACATATGAAGGTACGGGCCCCACAGACTTTAAGAAAGAACTACTCTGTCCCCTCTGTAGCTTCTCTCTTCCTTTGAATGAATTCAGTTATTTTGTCCTAAAGTAAAGCCTCTGGCATGACTTTCTGGTGGGGCTACTTCGCAGGCAACAGGACACATAGGACTTGAGCTCAGGGAAGAAGTCAAAGCAAGACACCCAGCGTGGGGCTACCCACAAAGTGTTGTTAGTAGAAGTTGGAAACTGAAGGAGCTTGTCAGGGAAGAGAGTTCAAAAGCAGAAGGGAACACAGAAAGATAAAGTCTGGGGGAAAATGGAGAAAGAAGAGCCAGATCACAGAAAGGAGGATGGCAATGCCATTTAAGTCAGAGAGAGAGGGGGCAAGCTTATGATCAAGAAAGAGGAAGTGAGAGGAAGACATCTGGGGTCCCTAAGGTTACTGGAATTCCTGGTGATCTACATAAATCTCCAGTTTTAGTGGGAAACAGACAAGCCAGGTGCAAATTGGTCTAATAGTGAATGAGATGGGTACTAGTGAGGGGAAAGCAGGGTATCCTGCTTCTGGATATCCCAGTAAATGATTTTGACCTGGGGATGCCAGGGGTAGGGAGAACCCTAAATCCAGGCCAGGTGGAGGGGATCACCGCAAGTGCACCCAGCTGCTCTGCCAGCACTGGTCTCTTCATTTAACAAGGCCCACCTCCGGAGCAAGCCGCACGAGGTCAGAGATCTGCTGGTGCTGGCAGCGTGTGCGTCTGATCAGAGATGGGTCAGCAGCATCAGCACTGCGTAGGGCAGAGCTGAGGAAGTGGAAACAAAAAGGAACTGAAACAACTGTCCCTTGTTCAAACCTCCTCCCACCGAGGTAGATCAGTGACCAGGGGGAAGCGCCACAAGCAAGGCCCTTGGCCATATCGTGTTTAAATCCTGGGCTGAACACCCAGGCTGCAGAGGTGCAGAAAGTTTCTCTCTCAGAAGCTATTTGGGTTTAAGTGGCCGTTTGTACTAAGTGTTTGTCCTTTCTCCAGGGAGCTCCAGCGGCAACTCTTCCCCTGAGTACCCTCGGAAGGAATTTGGTATGTCCTATCCTTATTTTCTAAAGAAATGGTCGGTCAACCCTGGCAGGGATGGAGAGGGAACATCATGAGTTAACATCATGAGTTAAGTGGGTTCCTCTAGAAGAGTCTGACCTCTGCTGACCTCTTTTTCTCGGCTCTTTTCCTGAAGCATCTTAAGGGGACAAAAGGTCAGATGCATCAGTTTGCCATCAAAAGTCTTTGCTCATGAAATGGCAAGCTTCTCATACAAGGTTCAGGCTTGGGCAGATAAGCCCTAAGGCCAGGCAACAGTCATAGAGTTTTCCCTTCCACAGGACCCACAGAGACCTGCCTACAAAGGGGAGCAGGGGTGAGAATGCACAAATATCAAACATCCCAGCCCCTCTACCACAGCAGCCTCAAAGGGGCACATTTTAACCAAATGAAACCCGAGGTGGGATCTTAAATCTTGAGTCCATAGTCTTGAGTTCCCACTGTGCATAAGAATTGATGATATGAGTGATTATAATTTCATTTATTTACTTGCTTACAGTGCAAAAACCAAGACAGTCTCTAACAAAAAACTAAAGGAAAGACCTGGCAGTCTTTTGATATATTTAATCAATGTGATCAACCAGTCCAAATGGATCATGATTACCTTAGTTAACATTCTAAGTGTGAGCCAATTTAACATTCATTTGCTAACTTAACACCCTAAAAACACTGGGGCTTACATAACTTTCGCTGCCCTTTGGCCATGTGGGCATCATTTATTAAACATCTACCATCCATAAAGGTTTCTATCTGTATATAAATGCACTATGAAAACAACCTCCCCCACCCAAATAGGTCTGCCTCCATATCACAGATATTTAGCATGCCACCTCTTACCTATACCTAATATTACATTTTTTTTGTTGTTTCTCAGCATCTTCTTCAACCAGAGGACGGAGCCAAACACGAGGTAATCTCTGTCACTGGGTTCAGTTCAGTTCATCAACTAGTATTTTCTGAGCATCTAACGTGTGTCCAGACATGAGCCAGGAAAAGTGAAGAGTAAAGAACGAATAAGCCATGGTTTCTGACCTCAAGGATCCTGTAGCACCTGGGGGTCTCCTTTGGGAAGGGTGGATTTTTGACAGCAGTCTAGCAAGCGCGTGGAGTGGTTTGCTCTGCTGTGGATTGTCAGAAGGTGCTAGCATCACATCTCATTTCACGTCCAGTCTCCTGGGTGACTTTAGCAAGCTGTGCTGTAGTTGCATTTACACAGCAAAAAAAAAAGAGCACAAGCCCCTCTTTTTCATTGTTCCAGGGGACGAAGTTCTCTGTGAGAGTTTTGCACTCTCCACAACTGCTTGTGGATAAGGCCCTGGGAGGGAATGTGGTCCTGGAGAAAGCTGCCCTTGATTTATCCAGTGATGGTGGCAAGGAGTGTGTCAGGGCAGTGTGTCAGGGCAGTGCTGAAGGCAGGATTCCTAGTCCCTGGGCATTTGTAAGGGTCAGTCTAAGCCTCCCAGGGCCCTGGAAAGTTAGGCGCGTTCCAACCACGCACAGCTTGTTGGCTGATTGACGCTGATGCTTCTCCTGAAACTTAGAATGTTAAATCACCCACTTGCTGCCCTAAAGAGGCCAAGATGACTAAGGAAGCACTAGAATTCTCTTGCTATTGGCTAAGAAACCCTGGAGACAGGAGAGCAGCTTGGTTCTGGAAAAGGGGAGTGGGCCCTAGGAAGCTGTTCTGAGTCGCTCGGTCATGTCCGACTCTCTGCAACCCCATGGACTGCAGCCCACCAGGTTCCTCTGTCCATGGGATTCTCCAGGCAGGAATACTGGAGTGGGTTGCCATTTCCTCCTCCAGGACAAAGATGAATCTGCAGCTCAGAGCTCAGTCAGGCACTGTGGGCCCAGCCCCTTCTCTCACGGCTGTTCCGTCTCTCCCCTGTACAGAGAGCGAGATCCGAGTCCGACTGCAGAGCGCGTCCCCGTCCACCCGCTGTAAGTGCCTCCGTCCTGGGAGGGACCCAAGAGTCCAGGGCTCCTGCTGGGTGTGCGCAGCACTCGTGCCATAAATGACATGTCTAAGGTTGTGACGGGGACCCAGGGCTGCGAGCAGTGGTGAGGAGCCGAGCGAGTCCTGGGCCCTGCTGCTCTGTAGTTCACAGGCAATAAAGCCCCAGCCATGACAGCTCCGGGCCGGAGAAGGGACCCAAGAGTCCAGGGCTCCTGCTGGGTGTGCGCAGCACTCGTGCCATAAATGACATGTCTAAGGTTGTGACGGGGACCCAGGGCTGCGAGCAGTGGTGAGGAGCCGAGCAAGTCCTGGGCCCTGCTGCTCTGTAGTTCACAGGCAATAAAGCCCCAGCCATGACAGCTCCGGGCCGGAGGGAGCGGGGGCCAGTCAGTCACTGGAAGGGAGACTGAAGGAGGGTCTCAGCGAGAGGAGTGGGCAGAGACATGGCAGGGAGTTTCGGTACAGCTGAAGGAAAAGGAGCAGGAGGGGACTCAAGGAGGTGGTTAAGACCAGAGAAGGCAGACGTGTGAGAGTTCGAACCTGGCTATCTCAGATGTCAGGGATTCCCTTGTCTCTGCTGACCGTGTGGCACTGCTGCTGTGGCTGGGTGGGAGCCAAGAGCAGATCAGGAAGAGAAAGAGCTGGCTCGGGTGGCTCAGGAATCAGAGACTGGGACTTGTCCCAGGAGCTCAGGGCCTGGGCCGTGGGATCCAACGCCAGGCCTGACGGTCTCGCCTGAATCTTTCCAGGCGTGGGAAGGGGGCTGTGGAGCACACAGTCTGGAGCTCTCAGGGGCAGGGGCACCTGGGCAGTCCTCCGGCACGTGTCATCAGCAAAAGTCTCCTCTCACACACTGCCCTTGCACCATGCCGCCCTCCTCTTCTGTTGGCCACCTCAGGAGGCACAGCATGTTTTACTCCACTGAATCACCTCATTGCAAATCCTCATTGCCAGAGGGTCTGGAAATTAACTCACAGAAAAGCAGCATAATGTTTAAGAGTTATGGGCCACACATTCCTTTTGACACTTCAGAGCATACAAGGTCAGAGACCCCACACCCGAGGCAGCCTCTGCCCGGGATGAGACCACCGCTGAACCAATTGTTTCAAGGGGTCTTGTTCTCTGGCTCTCTCAGGTGTGAGTGCTCCCCCGATCCAGGATGACAGGGTCTTCCAGCCACAGAATCTTCCCTGTGATGTCTAATTAGGAAATATCTACTGAGGACTTTGACTTCCCTGTAGAGCCACTAGATTTATGAGGCTATTAACATTACAAAGTGCCAGGTTAATCAGTGCTATAAATTGACAAAATGCAGAAATGACAAGGCTAGCCAGAAATGTCCCAGCAGGTGAAGTGGAGGCTTCATCCTCCCCAGCGTTCAGGGTGCCGTGAATGTTCACCACTGCAGCTGGACTTGGGAAGGAATCCCAAGCCGAATGAAAAACTGGGGGATTCCTTTCAGGGACAGAATTGGACGACGTCAAGCGTTTGCTCAAGGGGAGCCGCTCAGCAAGCGTGAGCCCCACCCGGAACTCCTCTAACACACTCCCCATCCCCAAGAAAGGCACCGTGGAGACCAAGGTGCAGACAGTGAGCTCCCAGTCAGGTAAGCCCCCCCGCCCCAGGCTGCTGTGGAATGAAGGGAGTAAGGTGACAGGTGTGCCCAGGCAGGCTGTTCAGGATGCAGCGGAGACTTCGCAAAACCCTGAGCACTGCTCTACCTGCAGCGTGAAAATGTGGCCTGCATCCTTCCCACCTCCATCTGGGCAGCCTTCCCACGTGCAGGCCATCGTCTGGCTCTAGAGCCTAGATTCTCCCAGGAAATTCTTGACTTGTCCTGGGAATGTGTTGGCCAGGTTCCCCAAAGGAAGAATACTGGGGAAAGTTGTAGTGTTTTCTGTCATTCATTCACTCATCTGATAAACATTTATTATATACTGCCTCTGTTCCAAGCACCAGGCCATTCTGTTTCAGCCACAGAATCTTCCACAGCACTGAGGAAAGGCAGTGAGCAGGGTAGACTGGGGGGAAGACAAGCAGGCTGAGTGTAGTTCAGGACTCATACACCATGTGCCTGCCAAGTGCAAGGCAGGTTCTGCGGGAGGCAGAGAGATGAATCAGGAGGTCCCTGCAGGGAGCTGAGAGAAGCCAGTTCTGCTATATATGAGGTGAAGCTTTCCTCTCACTACTGGAAAAAAAAAAAAAAAAGATATCACTTGAGATAGTGATCTTTTGTTTTTCAATATAAAACCAAAACCTCAGAGTAGTTTGTGACCTGTGTGGCTAACTCCCACTCAGTTTGTTAATAGGCAGAATTGGTTTCAGATTTGAGGTGTGCCCAATGCCACTCAGGGTAACGGCATGCCCCTTGGGCCTGGTTGGCACAAAGAAATGTTTAAGGAGCGTTCAACAGAAGAAGGCTGCCACTGGTACAGAGTGGCCTCGGGACTGAGGACTTCCCTTCCTGCGCTGCTGTCTGGAATTCTACTATAAAGGAGTCGTAGCTCCATGGCATCTGTGAAGGGGAGTCAGCAACAGAGAGAGAGAGAGACCGTTAGCGGGGACAGTGCACTGGAAGGTGGTGAGGGGGGCTTAGAAGGAGAAATGGGTAGACCCTAGAACAAAATTTACCTACTTCAAATTTCATCAAGAGCCAACAAGAATTTCTGACCCAAGAGATCAGGTTTTCACCAGCAACAAGATTTCAGACAGAAGTGGGATGACCAACTGCTGCAGTTTCCTTAGATTGAGGGAGTTGCCAGGACTAGGGACCTTCAGGGCTAAAACTGGAAAAGTCCTGGCAAACTAAGCCCACTGGGTTCCTCAGCACAGAGAATGAGTTTATCTCACTGGGGTGTGTGTATGTTTTCAGTGTCTGGCACCTATGATACAACCATCCTGGATGCCAACCTTCCCTCCCATGTGTGGTCCTCCACGTTGCCGGCGGGGTCCTCCATGGGCACCTATCACAACAACATCACAACCCAGAGCTCATCCCTGCTCAACACCAATGCCTATTCTGCAGGATCAGGTATGTGGCTCGCGGCTCACAGCCCCTCCCTGTCCTGACCCCTCCACATCTCACGCTGGAGCTGAACGGCCCCACCAGCATTTGCCATCCCCATGACTTCCTAGAAGGGCTTCCTGTGGCCAAGCAGCCCAAGATTTTTCCACTGGAACTTCAACTTCTATGCTGATTCCTCTGGTGGGTCCCCTATGGAAAGGACTATATGGTAAAGTTTATCTACCTATAGATATATCTATATCTACATCATGAGAAAGAACATGACAACAAATATAAGGATTAACTGTGTGAACCTGAGAGATCATTTAACTTCTCTGGGTTTTAAGTGCCCTCTCTGTGGAGCAGTCACGAACGAGAAGGGCTTGGCTGAAAAAAAAAAAAAAAAAGATCACTTGAGATAGTGATCTTTTGTTTTTCAATATAAAACCAAAACCTCAGAGTAGTTTGTGACCTGTGTGGCTAACTCCCACTCAGTTTGTTAATAGGCAGAATTGGTTTCAGATTTGAGGTGTGCCCAATGCCACTCAGGGTAACGGCATGCCCCTTGGGCCTGGTTGGCACAAAGAAATGTTTAAGGAGCGTTCAACAGAAGAAGGCTGCCACTGGTACAGAGTGGCCTCGGGACTGAGGACTTCCCTTCCTGCGCTGCTGTCTGGAATTCTACTATAAAGGAGTCGTAGCTCCATGGCATCTGTGAAGGGGAGTCAGCAACAGAGAGAGAGAGAGACCGTTAGCGGGGACAGTGCACTGGAAGGTGGTGAGGGGGGCTTAGAAGGAGAAATGGGTAGACCCTAGAACAAAATTTACCTACTTCAAATTTCATCAAGAGCCAACAAGAATTTCTGACCCAAGAGATCAGGTTTTCACCAGCAACAAGATTTCAGACAGAAGTGGGATGACCAACTGCTGCAGTTTCCTTAGATTGAGGGAGTTGCCAGGACTAGGGACCTTCAGGGCTAAAACTGGAAAAGTCCTGGCAAACTAAGCCCACTGGGTTCCTCAGCACAGAGAATGAGTTTATCTCACTGGGGTGTGTGTATGTTTTCAGTGTCTGGCACCTATGATACAACCATCCTGGATGCCAACCTTCCCTCCCATGTGTGGTCCTCCACGTTGCCGGCGGGGTCCTCCATGGGCACCTATCACAACAACATCACAACCCAGAGCTCATCCCTGCTCAACACCAATGCCTATTCTGCAGGATCAGGTATGTGGCTCGCGGCTCACAGCCCCTCCCTGTCCTGACCCCTCCACATCTCACGCTGGAGCTGAACGGCCCCACCAGCATTTGCCATCCCCATGACTTCCTAGAAGGGCTTCCTGTGGCCAAGCAGCCCAAGATTTTTCCACTGGAACTTCAACTTCTATGCTGATTCCTCTGGTGGGTCCCCTATGGAAAGGACTATATGGTAAAGTTTATCTACCTATAGATATATCTATATCTACATCATGAGAAAGAACATGACAACAAATATAAGGATTAACTGTGTGAACCTGAGAGATCATTTAACTTCTCTGGGTTTTAAGTGCCCTCTCTGTGGAGCAGTCACGAACGAGAAGGGCTTGGCTGAAATCGATGTCCATTCAAAGCCCCACCAACCTGCGACTGCCCATTGGCTATTATGACCCAAGGCACACCATGGGCTAGTGATTGGTTCCATGCTGCAAAGCAGGAGCCAAGTTTTTCCTAAAAACAGTAGTGTAACACGTGCAGCGCTGGCCTTTCTTCCAGTGCTTCTCTGCCCCTGTTCTGTGCGGATGTACTCTCACCAACCTTCTTCCCTCCCCCACAGTCTTTGGAGTTCCAAATAACATGGCCTCCTGCTCCCCAACTCTGCAGCCCGGAATCAGCACCAGCTCCTCAGGTCAGTGCTTGCCAGCTTGAAAAAAATGGTTGCTCTTGCCTAGTGAGGGAAATGGAATGGTTTGTAGGGAAGATGTTCTTCCTGACCAGGAGCATGAGGACTTCCTCCATACACATGGCAGCGCAGAAGCAGTAACCAAGGAGCTGCATTAGAAGACACAGAGCCTCCCCTCCATCATAGACGCAGCTCAGTCCCCAAGGAAAAGGGGGCCAGAGGCTGCACTTACGTGCTTATTCTGTGCCTGTCCCTTTACCTAATAGGAGAGGCGGAGAGATGGAAGTAAAGGGACTAAGTGAAGCAGAGCTTGCGACATTTTTAGGTGGAAAGCATTGTTAATTTAGAAAGAACTTAACCATATCTTAAATGTTGTAGTTCCTTGGGGTCTCAAACAATGTTACTGCTTTGCTTCCAATGCAGATGTATAATCTTTTTAAAGTATTTATTCACTCTATGTCCACATACATCATCATAGCCTATACGTAAATAAGTTATCAGCCCATTTCTTTTGTTAAAGGAATCTGCCTTCTTTCTGTGTTATCATGACTAATATCACATAGTGACGTAGGCCGTTTTTATTTTCCTTGGCCTTCTTAACTTCTGATTTCAACACCTCCAATTAACTAGTGTCCCACAAATCCAGCAGATACCAGATTCAAGGTTTTTTCCTCTTGCCTTTGCTAGTTTACTCTGCAAAGTCCTGACTGAGGAGGATGGGCTGATGTTGGATTTTGTGCCCCAAACTCCAGATAGGATGGAATACAAGAAGCTGTTATCTAGGGAGGAATGAGCTTCTACACTGATAAAAACAGACAACCAACCAGCCTTTGAAATACTACTAGGGGCGAGAGGACTTCTAGGTGCTTGAGTCAGAAGGAAAAATAGGATCCTGCCCTGTTAGGGCCTCAGCCATTGTGTCTGGATCTGCAGTTCCCATGCTGTGTACCAAGGCACCCTAGGGTCCTGCAGAGAAGGGAACCTCTGGGATATTTGAAATTTTTGAGGCATCTGACATCAACATCTGTCAGACCCTATGCAAACTACTACTATTAAGTTGTGCGGACCTAAGCTACTCAATAAATGGAGCTTAGGAATTTTCTGGGTGGGGCGGTGGGGGGAAGAAGCAGTGTTTTAAAAATTACCATGTCAGTAAGAGTGTGGGAACTGAGAAGGTTCAGAATCTCTGTCATGTGCAAGGGCATTCATTGTGAAAGTGGTTTAGGGGGCTCCTGGGGCTGGCTGCCTTACTTAGAGGGCCTCATCTATGTACCTGCTCTCACCTGTCCTCAATTCCTCTCAGTGTTCGGCATGCAGAACAATCTGGCCCCCAGCTCATCCACCCTGTCCCATGGCATGGCAGCCACCTCCACAGGTCTGTAACTGGGGTTTGGAGCCTAGGAGCTGGGAAGCAACGCCTCTTTGCAGCTATTGCTCACAATAGCCCTTTTCAGCAATGGAATTAGAGGGACCAAAATGTCCCGAAAAGTCAATTGACCTTTCCCATCAAAGAAACAACCCTCCATACACTGACCAGAGATGCCAATCTCAGTCAAGTGCTGGCTCAGACATGAGTGAGAGCCTTGCTGGGGGTGTGTCCTCTGTGTCCCCATGTCTCACCACTGTCCTTAACTGCCCACTGTCACGCATAGCAATCATTTGGCTGACTTTATGGTGCACCCCTCTGTGCAAACCTGGGGGAGGCAGGACAGAAGAGGCACGAGCCTCAGCCTTTGCCCTCAACTTGCCTACTGTTCAGTTGGGGGGCTTCTCTGGTGGCTCAGACGGTAAAGAATTTGCCTGCAGTGGGAGACCCGGGTTCAATCCCTGGGTCAGGAAGATCCCCTGAAGAAGGGAATGGCTATCCACTCCAGTATTCTTGCCTGGAAAGTCTCATGGGCAGAGGAGCCTAGCAGGTTACAGTCCAGGGGGTTGCAAAGAGTGAACGTCTCACACATATGAAACATCTGGGGGATCCTGTAAGAGAGCATGAATTAAGCTGTGCCGAGCAGGTGTTGGTACTGTAGGAGTTCAGAAGGGAAGTAGATGTGGGGGGGCGGGGGAGTCTAGGAGGACTTCATGGAGGAGATGGCCTTTGGAACACTCCTCCAAGGATGAGGATTAGATCATACAAAGTTTCATCTAAGTTGTTGTTGTCCCCATGGCTGGAGAGAGTTGATTTCATGATTCATGATTATTCTGTTCATTATTATTGTTCAGTAGTATCTTCCTCTCCCCTGGGGAGGCTGCCTGTCTGCCAGGGCAGGTCAGCTGCTTCTGCACAGTGTGGAGCTGCCTCCTGTGCCCCAGTCATCCAGTGGGTCTTGTCTTGCAGCATACGGTGTGAAGAAAAACATGCCCCAGAGCCCCACTGCTGTGAGCACTGGGGTGTCCACTTCTGCAGGTAAGTGCTGCCGCCAGCTACCGGAGGCAGGCCAGCACACCGGAGGTCTGTTCCTTAGTCACAGTGGCAGGAGGGGACATAACCCATAGGTGGTCTGAGGTCTACAAATGGGACTCACCCCGAGGGCCTCTTGGTTGTATCCAGGAGTGAGCGGCTGGGTGTGCCTCTCACCTTACCTTGGCCTTCCTGTGCAAGGGCGCCATGAAGCTCCACCCTCCACACCTGCCCAAGGTCAGGCCCACACAGCCCAGCCCCCACCACAAGAGCCAGGGTGCCCCCTGGAAGCTGCCACACCCTCCCCACTTTCTGTGGCATCTTTATCAACTCGGACACATGACACGTAGTAGCCTGTTTTTTCCACTGCTCTGATCCTGGTGTGTTTCCCTCCATTCAACGAGTTATACATCCAAAACCTGTTTACTAAGCACCTGCTTTGTGTGAGACAGTGTTCTGAGTGCCCGGCATAGACACAGGGGCTTCCCAGGTGATTCCCAGTGGTAAAGAATCCACCTGCCAACACAGGGGATGAGGGTTCTATCCCTGGGTTGAGAAGATACCCTTAAGGAGGAAATGGCAACCCGCTCCAGTATTCTTGCCTGGAAAATTTCATGGACAGAGGAGCCATGGTGGGCTAGAGTCAATGTGGTTGCAAAGAGTCTGATACAACTTAGCGACTGAACAGGCACGCACTATGCAGACGCAGATGAAGAGGCTAGATTCCCATTCTCACCAGGCTGACAGTTCCAGTGGAGGAAGCAGATAACAGACAAGTGGACAAAGTACCCAATATAATTACAGAAAATGACACGTAGTGGAAGGACGGACATAGTGAGGTGGTAGAGACAGGGATGTGTGCATGCTGGATGCGGTGGTCTGGAAAAGCTCCCCCAGTATGCAAACACTTGAGACTTTCCATTAGAAATGAACCTACCCACTTAATTAAAGAAGGGCCTGCCTGGCATAGCAACTTGGGCCCATTCACTGAAGATCCTATAGAGTCCAGGTGGGAGGCAGCCCCTCAGGCCAGCCCCCAGTGCTTCTGATGTTGACCCAACCTCCTGATGGCCAGGCCCAGCCACTCAGGGGAAGATGTCTCTGGTCCCCAAGATGCTTCTTAGTAATGGCTGTCAGCATCAGCAAGAGCAGAAGCCCCTCAGACACACCCGCTTGTCCCTTTCTTTTCCTCTACCCTCCTTTTCTTCTTCTCCTGGTTACTTCTTCCCTTTTCCTTTCCTTCCACTTTTCCATCCTCATCAACCACTTCTTTCCTCTCCAGCCAGTACCACAAATGTCCAGAATGATGACCTCTTGCACAAGGACTGTAAATTCCTGATCCTGGAGAAGGACAACACGCCCGCCAAGAAGGAGATGGAGCTGCTGATCATGACCAAGGACAGCGGGAAGGTCTTTACAGCCTCCCCAGCCAGTGTCGCTGCAAGTATGTGGGAGCCCATGAGACTCAGGTTTTGGAAGAAAGACAGTGTAGGCAAATGTCCTAGCAAGGTGGTATGAGATGTTTGAATAATGAAACCATAGTCATTCCATTCAAATGAAAACTGTCTGTTGAGTAATATCCTCCCAGGGTCTGCCTTGAATGCAGACAAGCTAGGAAAATTCCAGCAAAGAGCTCCTAACAGGGTCTTTGGGCAATAAGAAGTTACCTAACCACAGGCCCAGACTGGGGTGGGGGGTGGGGGGTAAACCCCAGGAAAGCAGGGCCCTCTTCCTACCAGGCCAACCTCTACCTCTGCAAGCAGGAAAGGATGTGGGTTGGGGAGCGGGGAAAGAAGATCCAGGATCATCACGGGTTGTGTGCACAGCTTCTTTTTCAGAGGACACCCTAAAAAAGGAAAAACAAGCTGCATACACCGACACCTACCTAGTGTCAGAAGCTAACGGTAAGAGCAAATCTGATCGCTGTCCACTCTGGACGAACGTCTGTCATCCATCTGTCTTCCGAGACCTCAGACCTCAGCGTGTGGTCCTGACCAGTAGCATCATAAGACCCAGGAGCGTGTTAGAAATGCAGAGTCCTGGGCCCTAACCCAGACCTGCTGTGTCAGAGACTGCATTTTCCCAAACTCCCCTATCGATTCGTGTGTGCTTATCATGGAAGCAAAGACTTTCTGCGGCACATCTAAAGTCCACAGTGGCATTTTTTTTCTCACCTTACGAGTCCTCCCATGACCTTCAGAACTCATAGGAAAAAAGCTTTGCAAACCACTTGCTAGCTTTTTTTTCTTCCCAATACCTGGATTCTGTCCTGGATTACCATATTTCTTCACATGGTGTTTCCTGTGTATCCCCAAATCGTGGATTTCAGGGAGCTCAGTAAAGGAAGGGAAAAGTTAAGCCACGGAACATTTTTTTTTAATGCAAATGAAATCAGTCACAGTCCTCTCAAGGTCTAACACTGTCTTCTACTTTTTTTCTTTCCCAGATACTTAAGTGCTTCTTCTTCGATTATCTGAAGCTAGGTCTTCTAAATTAGCAGTTCCTTACATCTTAGGGGTGGAGGTGGGGTTGTGGAGCCGAAGGACCCTTTTCAGAACCCGGTGAAAGCTGTAACAATTTTTCCAGAAAATCTCACACACGCCCACAAACTCAGTGATCGTATAGCATCTGGGACTCACTCTCAGCCCTCCTCCCGGCCCACCTTTGCCTTTCTTTTCCTTCCAGTTCAGGTTAGGAACCTGTGTGCAAAGCCTTTTAACCAAGAAATCAAGAGTCCCTTCTCCCAAGCACGTTTATTGTGTGAATGCCGTGGTCACCCCTAGCAAGTCCTCCAAAAAATCTCTTGGGCTTTAAGGTCACACAAGTTTACTACAGTGTATTTTTGCCCACTGTGAATTGTTTGCCAAGCCAAGTCTTCGTCAACATAATTATTGCAGTACGAGAGTGAGGACTGAGTTAACGGTGTTCCTGCACATGGCTGTTCCACGAGGTCCCTGGGGCACACCTACTTCAAGCCCCGCAGCAGGTCCACGCACAGGCTGGACCGTCCTGTGGGCTCCTGCAGTTTAAGGGCACAGCCAAAACAGGGATCTCGGTGTTTCTTTCAGGAGATGTGAAGACTGTGTCTGCAAAGGGCAAGGGCTCCTCTGCAGGTGAGTAAGAGCGGCAGGCCCCACAGCAATAGGAGTGGAGGAGCTGGAGATGGTCATTGGACCAGATAACAGCCCCCTAGCATGGAGCCAGTGCACACACCAGCACCGCAGCTCCAGAGCTTCCCCAAAAGCCTTCAAAGGGAGTGGAGTGGAGGGCGGGGGAGGGGCTGGTGGGGGGCCAGAGCAGGGCTGGAGAAGGAGCTCAGCTCAGGAGACACGCTCACAGTCACGGTGCACCTGCGGGACGCCCACTGCCCGGGTGCCCACTGCCCAGGTGCCAACTGCCTGTCCAGGATCTGTCAACATGGCAGGAGCAACACAGCAGGGCTACTGGTGGGTCTTACAAACCACTCTCCTCCCCTGCCCACACGCCTTCAAGGTGACCCTAAGATCACACACATCTCCAGGCCCTTACACCTTCCTCACCTGCTCCCATAATCTTGTGAGAGAAGGAAATCAAGGAGTATCAGCCCACTTTAGATATTAAAAACAAAATACACTTTCACTAAAAAGAAATAAAAAGCCTCCTGGCCACCCTTTAAGTGCTGAGTATAGTTCTAGGCACTGTGGGGATTACAAAGACAGAGCCTTGTGAACCGAGATGTGGAGATGGGGATTATTCAGATTTGGGCTTCATAAAATGCAGGAGCTTGTGGCAGATCCATGTTCATAATCAAGAATTTTAACCCTGATGCTCTTTGCTACATCCTCTGCTAATTACGCTGCATGCCTTATCTCATTTAACATCCATTTCATGAAGAAAGGTCAACTTTGAACTCCATTTAATAAAAAGAGTAATCAGAGAGGTTAAGGGACCTTCTGAGACTCACACAGCTCAAGCCCAGGATTGTCAGACCTCTGCTCATCACCAGCCACCACAGCTCCATGTTTATTCCAGGAGCCACAGGGCCCTACCTGCGAGCCCACTCATATTCACTCAGGCCTGCAGGAAATCATCACAAGTTAGAGAATTTGGAGGGAAGGGGGCACGAGCCGCCGGCATTCACCTTACCCTTGCCCTCTCTTCCACAGACATCCACGGCTACGACCACCGCCATGGTGGTGGGGGCGGCGGCGGCAGCGGCGGTGCCCTTGGCAGTGGGGCCGCTGGTGGAGGGGGCAAGGGCTCTTGGGGGGCGGCGCCTGCCTGGTGCCCCTGTGGCTCCTGGTGCAGCTGGTGGAAGTGGCTGCTGGGCCTGCTGCTCACCTGGCTACTGCTCCTGGGGCTGCTCTTCGGCCTCATCGCTCTGGGTACGTGTGGCAGCTCCCCACTGCCTGTTCAGAAGGGCAGGAACCAGCAAGTATCCCAAGTGTCAGGTGCCAAGGGGCCCGAGATCATGGGTGCAGACCCCTTGTTCCTGCAGATGAGGAGGCTGGGGCTCCAGGAGGCCCCCGGTCAAGGTACTGTGGCTGCTCTGTGGCGGAGCTGGGTCTCTAAGGCAGCTCCTGGTTCTCAGGGGCCCAGGGGCCCATGCCAGTGACATCTTGCTCCAAGCACCTGGCTGCCCTCAGTAATCAGGCCAGACCTTTCATAGCCTTTCTACTTTCCATGTTCCGTTGACTCTCACACCAGCTCCCTTGGGAGACTTGAGGGCCAGCTCTGTCACACGGCCAGGCTTCTTCAAGGCTCAGTTCTGGTTTTGAGTAGCTCAACCTGCTGGTAGCCACGGCAGACTATCTCCCCCAAAATATTCCAGTAAAATGTCCCCGCAGCATGAAGAAGCCACCAGGGACCCCAGAGCCCCTATTTCAGCCTCCCCGGGAGTACTAGGCAGGCACCGGCTGGCAGGCTCCTGTGCTGATGCTGTCTCTGTGTGTCTGTTCCAGCCGAGGAGGTGAGGAAACTGAAGGCACGTGTGGAGGAGCTGGAGAAAATGAGGGGCCGCCTGTCTTACAACGAGAAGATGGAGCGGAGCAGCCAGGACGCTGTGCAGGGGGTTGCCCCCAGGCTGGGGGAAGGTCTAGGAAAATCTGGGCTTGACGGCTACAATCTGGAGGACATCTGGCAGTTCGTGAGTGTCAGGCTGAAGACAGAACAGGAAAACGGTGAGCACATCACAGGGGAAAAGGCCAGCAGCTCCCAGTCCTGGCTCCTGTATGTGGAGTGGTGTCTGTTTAGGGCAATCCCCAGCGCCCCTCACTCAGCTCTCTTGACAGCTCTGGGAGGGAGGGAGGACCCATATTGGTATCCCGTTTTATGGTTAGAAAAACTGAGAGCTAAGGAGCATTGTCCAGCCTGCATACTTTAGAATCAGGTAGCTAGCCCTAGCCTGTTTCGTCCCACCATACCACTGATCCCCTTCAGGTATGTGTGTGTTGTGCTTGTGTGTGTGTGACACAGAAGATGTGCAGCTAACTCCAGCTTTGCTGTCTCTTGTAGGAAATCTCCGAGGAAGCCCTGGGCCGAAAGGTATTGCAGTGGATAGAGCCCTTTTCCTGCACTTGGAGCCAAGTTTTGTGGGGGGCGGGGGGAAACCTTTTATTTTTTTTTCAAATTGAAGGATGAGCAGTGGAAAGATCTTACAGAATCTGTTGGGAGGGCTGAGAACTGGTTCTACCGTCAGAATATCTTAGAATGGGATGGGAGCTCAAGTGTTGTCTAAGAGAGGCGAGTGATGAGCCCAAGAGACACTGATGGCGATGGAGAGGAAGCCACACCACGTGCCAGCTCACTATGAAATGTCATTTACATGCTGTCCACTGACCTTTAGGAGGGAATGGCCCTTGGCTTCTCACCACATCTCACAGTTTTCATGTCTCTCTTATTTTAGGTGACATGGGAGTTCAAGGCCCTAAAGGTAAATAGAACACGTAAATTTTTACCTTAAATATTAGTGAGGGTTGACAGTTTAAAGCAATCAGCAAGTGCCAGAAAGACACTTCCCACCCTCCCTGGCCATCCCCCACTTGTGATAGGACCGTGAATTGCAGAGCAGCATGCAGACCCTCAGGCTCTTGGGAAGCGGCACAGAACAGAGCTGCACCTCTGGGGCAGTACTGTCTCAGGCCCGACCTCAGAGGTTCCCACAGCAATGACCCTGAGGAGGCCTGTGGTCTGGATCAGCCCAGGTGGTTCCAAGGCCAGGGGTACACAGACCATTCTAAGAATCACTATCGGAGATGGCAGAGTCACCCCCTCTCTTCTCAGCTTCACCGACCTTCTCAAGAGATCCCAGTGCAGGAATTGGGGTTCCTCTACTTGGTGACCTCCCAACTTCAGGATTCCCTGCCCGCTACACGCACACTCTGCGTCACCACCTCTGTGTTCCATTCCCCAAGGCTCCAGCTTGCAGGCTGTGAACCCATCCTGACCATTGTGGACTAAAAACTACAGTCACAACCTGAAAGGAGAGAGTTATTTTGTTTGGTGGGAATGTTTAGGATTCTGAGCCCAGAAAACAGCATGTCAGGATCTCTGAGAGAACTGCTCTGAGGGGGTAGTGGGGATCAGGCTGTATAGAAGTTTGCAACAAAGGGAGCAGGCAGTTTGAACATCATCAAAGATCAGTTATCCAGTTAAGGAAGTGAGCACTCTGTGTATGGAAGGAGGCAAGCTTCTGGGCTCGCTGATTCATTTCTTTCATGTGCACCCAGCTGTCTGGCCTCAGTACTGTTTCCTTGTTCACCTTGCTTCTTGCATTCTCCCAGCTGCTCAGCAATCACCGTGGGGGCGGCAGCATCTGCTGGATCGCAGTTTGGGGAATCCTCATTCACATTTGGCCAGAAATCGCTGATGGCTGTGAAATTTCTTGTTCATTAATATAGGAGATATTTTCATTTCACACCATCATGCAGTCAAATCTGAATCACAGATAAACAACAACCCATTCTTCACTATAAGTATGTCCCAAATACTACAGATTTGTTCACTGTTTATCTACAATTCAGACTTAACTGAGCGTCCCTTATTGTAGTTTGGCCATCCTACCTGAATTCCACTGGAGGCTCCCTTAGGTGATCAGCCTGGGTCCTCTGCCTGACTTTTCTTTCTCCGTTCCCACAGGAGACCGCGGGTTCCCTGGAACTCCAGGTGTGTGGCCTCTGAGGGTGCTGCTAGGGTTGTGGACTGGCTCCTGGGGTCTGGGAGGAAAGCAAGGCTGAGCTATTCTTGTGCGTCCGCAGGTATCCCTGGGCCTTTGGGCCACCAAGGTCCAGAGGGACCAAAGGGACAGAAAGGCAACGTGGGTAAGAATCACTTCTCTGGACACTATTCCCTCATTCATTCAGTGAATGTTTTTGTTAGGCACCTGCTGTGTGCCAGGCCCTCTTCTAGGTGCTGGAGAGAGAGTGGTGAACAAAACAGAGACCCCTGCCTACTCTGGGGTGCAGATCAACAGTAGACATGATAGATAAGTGAAGTATACAGAGAGAGGAAGTGACTGGTAAAATAGGAACATAGAGCCTGGGGGCCTGGAAGGGCTGAGGGGTAATTGAAAATAAGGCTGGCAGGGAAGGCCTCGCTGAGAAGGCGCCATTTGAGCAGAGATGTGAAGTGGGAGAGGGAGCCAGGCCTAAGATGATCCAGCGGGACCTTCCAGGCAGAGGGAGCAGCTACAGGCCTGGAGCAAGGGTCTAGGAGCTTGGGGAGGAGGGGGAGGAGAGCGTCTGGAGCCCTCAAAGGAGGCCAAGAGTCAAGAGGGAGGGGCCTTGGAGACCTTGCAAGTATATGGCTTTTATTCTCAGTGAGCTGAGAAGCTGTTTGCAGGTTGGCGCAGAAATGGGACATGATCCACTTGCATTTTCAAACTCCCTGGCTTCTGCACTGAGTCTGGGCCGCAGAGGGAGAGAAGTAGGGAGGTGGGTGTGGAGACTCCGGGCAGGTGTCCTGCCAGCAAGCTGCTGCCTAGCTGGTGACTAGCTGAGGCGGGCATTTCTGTCTTTAGGTGAGCCTGGCATGGAGGGACCCATGGGCCAGAGAGGGCGAGAAGGCCCCATGGGACCTCGCGGTGAACCAGGGCCCCCTGGGTTCGGAGAGAAAGGAGACCGAGGTAAGAGGCGATTCCTTCACTGGGAGGACTGGCTGCATCCACACTTCCTCCTCACGCGATTCTCCCTCCCCCCTCTCTTTCACTTGCAGTAGCTGAGCACCTGCTTTGAGCCAGCGTCTGTGCTGGATCCTGTGGTCTAAGAAGGGGGCATGGGCTGGGATGTGGGTTCAGGCCCAATGGATCTGAGACCACCAGCAGGGTGGGAAGTGTTTTCTACCATGCGAATGATACCACATGGGCTGAGCTGGCAACCAAAGTGGGGGGACTCTCTCAGAGTGCTTATTTCTCCCCAGGGGATGCTGGTAAACCAGGTATTCCGGGCCCACCTGGTGTCCCAGGCTCTGTCGGTCCCAAAGGTAAGTCAAGTGCCCACACAGTGCCCAGGTCTGCCATGTCCAGGAAGCATCTCAGAGGTCCAGACCCTGGGATCCCAGACAGCCCTAATCCACAGCTCCAGGGTTGACAGGCCCAGAGAGGGTCCCCCTCCCCAGAAAAGAGTCCTTGGGTGTCAGGATTAGAGCTGTATTTTTGGCTCTGTGGTGAATTTGGAGGTTATGCCTCCATCTCTGATAAATGACCCTGTTATGTGGCCCCTAAGTGGGTGGATGGATCTGGAAATCAGAAGTTAGGCAATTTCCTTGCCAGACAGGGCCCAGAGGCAAACATTCGAGAGCTATCTGTCTGGACATGCCAAGGGATAGGGCCTTCTCACAGTGCGATGTCCAGCTGGTCCCCTCTCCTCCCTGCCCCTGCCTCAGCCCAAGTGTCCGACTGGGAAGAAGCAAGGGGTCTCTTGATCCTGGCAGCCGCAGCTTCCTCCCTAAGGAGGACTTCACACTGGGGTCGCTCCTGGGCCCGCCGACTCCGGGGTCCTGGGGCACACACGCAGCCCTCACCGGGGTGTAGCCCCACCCTCTCCACACGCCACTCTGCCTGGGGTCAGTGTCGTGGCCTGCGCCCGACCCGCCTGCTCGTTACTGTCGCGTTGTCCCCCTCAGGCTCCAGTGGTTCTCCTGCCCACAGGGCCCCCCAGGTCAGCGGCCTTCTTCTCAAAAATAAGCGCTATTTCTGAGGCAAAGAGAGGGAGGTTAAAATGGAGAAACAAACATTTTGAAAGCCAAAGAAGCAACTCTAAAGAGAGCCTCCTGGAGACACAAAGCTCTCTGCCTGTGTGTCCCCTGTGGCTAAGGTCAGGTACAGTGGGTCCCATGAGACTCTGTTCTTACCCGGCTTGGGGGACCAGACCCTCCAGCACTTCCAGCAGGCGGCTCCCATCCTGCCTTGCTCTGAGCGAAGCACCGGCCTCGCCTCACCCCTGTGGGCCAGAGCTCGTGCCCGGCGTCTCGAGCTGCAGCCCACACTGCCCTGCGGTCCAGCGCCCCTGCCTGGGTGCCCACAGGCTCTCATGCCTGGGCCCGGGCATCGCAGGGACCAGGAATCTAGTCCAGGCTGAAGGAGCGGGGCCGTGGGAGGAGACCGTGAACAGCAGCGCTTGACGGTTACGCCAGGGAGTGTGTTTGTCTGGGCACGTGTGTGCCCAGCAGGCATAGGCATGTATGCGTGTGCACGCCCGTCCCTCCCAAAGCTGGGGACACTCATCCACCCTTGTGGTTTCCTCTGTGTGCAGGCTCTGTAGGTCCCCAAGGACTCCGAGGTGAAGTGGGACTCCCTGGTATCAAAGGTGAGCTGGGGGCAGGGGCTGGAGGGAGGGGACATTACCTTAGAGATGCAACTCACTCAAGAAAGAGATCTGGGGCACAGGGAGGGTCTGGTGGACACACCAACCGCCTGCGCAGGCCGACAGGTGCGTGAGGGAAAGGGGCAGTCAGGACGGTGGGGGAGCCTGCCTTCAGACACAGATTCTGCCCCTTCTTGTTCGCCCCACCAAGGCTCTTCACGCTGAGGTGACCGTTTCCTTTTCAGGTGACAAAGGACCCATGGGACCACCGGGACCCAAAGGTGTGCTGCTCCTGCTGCTGCTCGGACGCCACCGCAGCCTGGGGACCCAGATGTGAACCCTGCCCCGGGCCTTGACGGCCAGACCCTAGGCTGGGAGGGACCCAGGACTCCAGTCCAGCCTCTCAGTGCTGCTGAGGCTCAGAGAGGGGAAGTGGCACCAGCGTCGCAGTACTGCAGTCGGGTGGTCCCCGGAGGGGCGAGGGCACGGCCCTGAGGCCTCTCCCCACTAGACTGGACTCCCTGTTACCCCCAGCACCCACTGGTGAGACAGAAAGGCCTGGGTCCATTTGCGGGTGGGCCCTGACCCAGGAGAAATCTATCTAGCTCGCTTTCTGGGTCTTTGTTAATGCTGAGTTCTCACCAACATTCAGCTGACAGCAGCTTCCAGATACTACGGGACCTGTTCTGCAGCCAGGGTCCCTCTTGCTGAGTGAGATTCTTTTCCTTGCTCCTGACTGATGCTTGCTTTCTCTACCCCTGCCCCCCACCCCATGTTTATTTCAGGTGACCAGGGTGAGAAAGGACCCAGAGGCCTCACAGGTCAGTCCCACACAGGAATCTACTGTTACTTTAAAGACTTTTTATAAATCCATTGGATACTGTAAGTCTGTCTCTTATACACATCTAGATGTGTATAAGAGACAGTGTCTGTTCCAGCCGAGGAGGTGAGGAAACTGAAGGCACGTGTGGAGGAGCTGGAGAAAATGAGGGGCCGCCTGTCTTACAACGAGAAGATGGAGCGGAGCAGCCAGGACGCTGTGCAGGGGGTTGCCCCCAGGCTGGGGGAAGGTCTAGGAAAATCTGGGCTTGACGGCTACAATCTGGAGGACATCTGGCAGTTCGTGAGTGTCAGGCTGAAGACAGAACAGGAAAACGGTGAGCACATCACAGGGGAAAAGGCCAGCAGCTCCCAGTCCTGGCTCCTGTATGTGGAGTGGTGTCTGTTTAGGGCAATCCCCAGCGCCCCTCACTCAGCTCTCTTGACAGCTCTGGGAGGGAGGGAGGACCCATATTGGTATCCCGTTTTATGGTTAGAAAAACTGAGAGCTAAGGAGCATTGTCCAGCCTGCATACTTTAGAATCAGGTAGCTAGCCCTAGCCTGTTTCGTCCCACCATACCACTGATCCCCTTCAGGTATGTGTGTGTTGTGCTTGTGTGTGTGTGACACAGAAGATGTGCAGCTAACTCCAGCTTTGCTGTCTCTTGTAGGAAATCTCCGAGGAAGCCCTGGGCCGAAAGGTATTGCAGTGGATAGAGCCCTTTTCCTGCACTTGGAGCCAAGTTTTGTGGGGGGCGGGGGGAAACCTTTTATTTTTTTTTCAAATTGAAGGATGAGCAGTGGAAAGATCTTACAGAATCTGTTGGGAGGGCTGAGAACTGGTTCTACCGTCAGAATATCTTAGAATGGGATGGGAGCTCAAGTGTTGTCTAAGAGAGGCGAGTGATGAGCCCAAGAGACACTGATGGCGATGGAGAGGAAGCCACACCACGTGCCAGCTCACTATGAAATGTCATTTACATGCTGTCCACTGACCTTTAGGAGGGAATGGCCCTTGGCTTCTCACCACATCTCACAGTTTTCATGTCTCTCTTATTTTAGGTGACATGGGAGTTCAAGGCCCTAAAGGTAAATAGAACACGTAAATTTTTACCTTAAATATTAGTGAGGGTTGACAGTTTAAAGCAATCAGCAAGTGCCAGAAAGACACTTCCCACCCTCCCTGGCCATCCCCCACTTGTGATAGGACCGTGAATTGCAGAGCAGCATGCAGACCCTCAGGCTCTTGGGAAGCGGCACAGAACAGAGCTGCACCTCTGGGGCAGTACTGTCTCAGGCCCGACCTCAGAGGTTCCCACAGCAATGACCCTGAGGAGGCCTGTGGTCTGGATCAGCCCAGGTGGTTCCAAGGCCAGGGGTACACAGACCATTCTAAGAATCACTATCGGAGATGGCAGAGTCACCCCCTCTCTTCTCAGCTTCACCGACCTTCTCAAGAGATCCCAGTGCAGGAATTGGGGTTCCTCTACTTGGTGACCTCCCAACTTCAGGATTCCCTGCCCGCTACACGCACACTCTGCGTCACCACCTCTGTGTTCCATTCCCCAAGGCTCCAGCTTGCAGGCTGTGAACCCATCCTGACCATTGTGGACTAAAAACTACAGTCACAACCTGAAAGTAGAGAGTTATTTTGTTTGGTGGGAATGTTTAGGATTCTGAGCCCAGAAAACAGCATGTCAGGATCTCTGAGAGAACTGCTCTGAGGGGGTAGTGGGGATCAGGCTGTATAGAAGTTTGCAACAAAGGGAGCAGGCAGTCTGAACATCATCAAAGATCAGTTATCCAGTTAAGGAAGTGAGCACTCTGTGTATGGAAGGAGGCAAGCTTCTGGGCTCGCTGATTCATTTCTTTCATGTGCACCCAGCTGTCTGGCCTCAATACTGTTTCCTTGTTCACCTTGCTTCTTGCATTCTCCCAGCTGCTCAGCAATCACCGTGGGGGCGGCAGCATCTGCTGGATCGCAGTTTGGGGAATCCTCATTCACATTTGGCCAGAAATCGCTGATGGCTGTGAAATTTCTTGTTCATTAATATAGGAGATATTTTCATTTCACACCATCATGCAGTCAAATCTGAATCACAGATAAACAACAACCCATTCTTCACTATAAGTATGTCCCAAATACTACAGATTTGTTCACTGTTTATCTACAATTCAGACTTAACTGAGCGTCCCTTATTGTAGTTTGGCCATCCTACCTGAATTCCACTGGAGGCTCCCTTAGGTGATCAGCCTGGGTCCTCTGCCTGACTTTTCTTTCTCCGTTCCCACAGGAGACCGCGGGTTCCCTGGAACTCCAGGTGTGTGGCCTCTGAGGGTGCTGCTAGGGTTGTGGACTGGCTCCTGGGGTCTGGGAATGACAGCTTCTTACTGCTCTGAGGGTGGGGGGCCTTAGCAAGACATGCTCCATCCCCCTTCCCCACCACCCTCCTCCGCACCCCCTTCACCCCCCAGTTCCTGCCTCCAAGGTACTCAGGTCCCTGGGGAGGACAGGCAAGAGCTGAGGTTCTTCAGAACCTACAAAATTCTAGGTACACCCCTGATACGCCAGGGCTGGTCTCACAGCCAGATCGCAGTGTTCAGCCCTTCGGCTGACCCTTCCTGAGGGGCCTGTCAGCCAGGACAAGGAAGCTGGCCAAAGACCCCCCCCATGTGGCCAGGCATTTGGCAACACGTCCTAGAAGGGTTTAAGCCCCACTGATGGGGATGTGGTGCCTTGATGATCTCATTCCTTTAACAAACTATTAGGAAGTGCTGATGGAGTTTAGGATGCTGTGCTGGGCAATAAGATGCTTTACCTCCCTCGAGGGGAGATAAAGCTTGTGTGGGGTGATGAGGGTCATGAGAGGCACAGAGTGCTCTGAGGAAACAGCAGAGAGAGAGGCTTCTTCCAACCAGAAGGAGGGAGGAAGGGGCTCTTCAGGTTTGAAAAAGTAAAGAAGATTTTAACCCCAGAGGCAGCCATGTGAGTGAGGAAAGACGGAGAGGTGGCAAAAAGCAAGGGCTGGTCCCAGAGGCCTCGAACAGAGGTTAGAATGATGCCTACAGCAGAGAAGACAAGATCTTAGAGGACACTGACCTCCAGGCCAACACGCATTGAACATCTTGTGGGGGACATGCAGTGGGGACCATGGACGAGCTCTCAGCAGGAAAAGAGGCATTAGGAGGAGAGGGCAGGGAAAAGCTGTACCCAGCAGTGTGACAAGGACGGGGCTTCTTCCGAGTCTCATAGCTGCGGGAGGGGCTGCGTGGGCCCCCACCCCACCAGCTTGCGAGGCTGTAGGCTGGTTGAAGGAGGAGTCCCAGGGAAGCTCCCAGAGTCACTGAAGAGCTTTGATCTGCTTTCCCAGGACCCGCTGGCCCCGACGGACATCAAGGCCCAAGAGGTTGGTCATGGAGCTGCTCTCCTCACTTCCCTACCTCCCCTGCCTACCCCTCCGAGCCCCGTCCATGTCCCAGCAGGCAGCCCCCAGCCCCCCAATCACAATGCCAGGGGGTGTATGTCACAGGGAGGTGTGCAAGGCCCAAGTCTCACCCCCTTCCTCCCTTCCATCTGCTGGCAAGTTATTCAGTAGAACCCCAAGAGCCCCCAGCTCCCATGTGCAGGCCAGCCAGCTTGCCTAGAGGGAAAACTCTCCATGCGGCGTTGCTCTCTCTAGGGGAACAAGGTCTTCCAGGAATGCCGGGAACCCGGGGCTTACCAGGACCTTCTGGGGACCCAGGGAAGCCAGGTAAAGAGCGGGAAGAGGGAGCTGGCCGTGCTGTGTGTGTGTGTATACCTTTCTGAGTGCATTTTCCTCCAGAAGCTCATCAGGAAAATGCTGGCTTGAGCCGGGCATAATGGCTGTGGGTCCTGACTGCCCAGTCACGCAACTCAGGAAAAAAGATCAACACCAAAAGCAAGGAGTTCTAGAAAGTGTCAAGGAGTCTCTTAAAAAATGGCAGTTTATCACCACTCTGTTCCTGGTTCCTCTGAGCCCTCCAGACCTCCTCAGGCCATAGTTGGAACAGTCACCAGTGGCTGCCAGTCTGGGAAAGAAAGCGGCTGTTAGGGTCACCACCAAAGGCCCAACAGGAGCAAGATCCCCAGAGCTGCAGGAGGACTAAATCAAAACAAGAAAGCCATGAGGGCAGATGGCAATCCTTTGGTGCCTGTGAGGAGCAGGGGGCCCCCTGGCTTCTCTGGCGGGGGAGCGCCAAGGAGATAGCCCAGGGGGCAGCATGAGAGTCAATGAGTGTGTGAACTTTCTGGGTTTGTAGCTCTTAGACACCAAAGGGTCTGAGACCCCAAAAAGGCTAAGGACCATCCCCCAGTGGAGCAGTGGAGCAGAGAACTGCACATCACCCAGAGGGTGATGAGGACCCTGGAGTCCGGCTGCCCCAGCCCCTACACACAGGGTTTGTCTCCCTGCACCACTCCTGGGGGGCTCCTCAGCCCTTCAACTCTCCTCTCATGTCTTTTTTTTTTTTGCATAGGTCTCACTGGACCCCAAGGACCTCAGGGTGAGTTATTGGGTCACTCCCACCCCTGGCATTCTGTAGAAGCTTCTCCAGTCACTAGAGTGTTTCCACTCCTCCCCTCACCGTCCAGCAAGAATGGGTTCAGGTCATTTCACTGAGTCTGAAGAAACACCTTAGGCGGGAAAAAGACTCACAGAACAATCTAGAAAGGCATCCAGGAAGAGATGAGGTTAGATCACAAGCAAAAGCAAATTCTGTCTGCCTGAGCCTGGCCCTCTATGGTGCAGGGACCCCCCACCCCACCCCTGCCAACCCCGG
>SJYX01000127.1:279321-379643 GCA_006410675.1 Oreotragus oreotragus
CACACACACTCCCCCCGACCCCGTGAGGAAGCTCCAGGCTCAGAAGTCCCATTAGTCCCACAGAGACCACATCCTCCATGGCTTAGCAGGGAGTGGGTGTCGTGTCACGCAGAAGGGCCCAGCCTCTCGGGGACAGCCCCGGTGTCCATTCTGTCCAATAGCTGGAGAGTGTGCACCCACCTGGGTCTGAGAAACTGTCACCACACCAGCCCCAACCCCTAAAAGGAAATTAGGCAGAGATGTAAAATAAAATCAAACATCTCCCCCAGCAGCAGTTCAGCACACAAGGACTTGTTTCTAATGCTTCCTGGTGAAATTCAGTGGATAAAAGCAAGAGGCAATGTTATCAGATATAGGAATATATCTGATATATCAGATATATAGCCCAGCCCCTACTCCCCGAGGCTGCAGGGGCTGGGATCCCCCACAGCAGGGTCCATGCACCTCTGCCTCCCTCCAGCCCAGCTGTTGCCCCATTTCCTAGAGACGGAGAAGGGCTCAGAGCAAGAGGCTGCCCGAGGAGCCGCTGGGCCCAGGTGGAAGTCAGAGTCAGCTGGGCCTGATTGCGGCCTTGCTGGGTGACCGAGTGCTAGGTGCCACCACAGGGTGTCGGAGACTGCTGGCCCTTCATCATCCTGACTCACTTGTTTTCAATCACATCAGGAATTCCTGGCACCCCTGGCCGACCAGGAGTTAAAGGTAAGTGGTTTTGCAAACAAACTAGACAGTCACTAGTCATTTTGCAGGAGGCCCCTCTCTGGCAAGAGCCTGGATCAACAGTGGCATCTAGTGGCTTCAGAGGAAGGCTGTCAGGTTGAGGAGCCAAGGATTCTTCTGATCAACTAAGCCCTCAATCTTCAAACCCCACTCTGTTCCCCACAATCTAGAACCTCACTTTGGTGCCTGGGTTTCCCCAGCCTTTGGTGAAGGAGGATCTGGAAGGATGCTGCCCCCAGCCCTGAAGGCCTTTCCATCCCACCTCTAAGACACCCCGAGAGTGCTCCATCCCCTCACTTAGGCTGGTCCCTTCGTAGTATGACCCTTCCCTGGGACGAGTTTTATAATCCACATAGACCTCAGTGTAACTGGGACATTGCCACCCCCTGAGAGGGGACTTTCATTCAGGAGGGTCCCAGATGCTACTGAGAGGGCAAAGTCAGAGTTCTGGGGGGAGCATTCTCAGGACTGGACCCTTCCTCATAGGGCAACGCTAGCATCCGCCCCCCAGCCCTGAGCCAGTCCAGGACAGGCGTTGCTTGGGGACGGTCCTCGCCTTCCATCCCTGTGAGCCTACCATCCTGAACCCTGATGTTCCATAGAGCTGCCCTCTGTCACTGTCACCTTGTAGGGACCTACTTTCCAGAAACTATTTCCAACAACTGGTTGGGGCCAAGGAGTTCTTTCAGGCACATCCCGGCCAGACACATCTCCGGGTCCACAGATCTGCTCAGGGAGAGGCCTGGGATTCTCCAGGAGAGCCCCCCTGCCCTTCTCCAGGGGCTATGGCTTTCTGTCCAGTGTGCACAAGAGATGGACACTGTCCCTGTTACTAGATTGTGTTCCAACAAAAATAACTCAAGCACTTTCTCTTAGATTTGACCCCCAGGGGCTGGCAGGACACAAGTAGAGACCACCCCTCTGCTCCCTCAAAGTGGGAAATCAGCATCACCCCTCAGTGTGTGGATGACTGAATAGCCACAGGCCTTGGGAAATGACAAGAAAGTTCCAGTCAAGGACTTTCCCATCCTCTACTTCACTCTCTTGGTTCTCTAGAATCTGTGGGTCTCCAGTCCACAAAGATTCCTCATTGAGATGGCCTTGAGAAAGTGTGAATCTGCCATCCCCTTCTTGGAAGTCTTCCATGCACTTTTGCCCTTTCAACCCTCTGAAACACAAGGCAGAGAAGACATCTGTCAACCTTTACGTAACTCGGGATTCCTCAGACCACAGATCCCCCGCCCCTTAACTCTGCACAGCCCCTACCCTGTCACGGGGAATTAGCCCCTGAGGAGCGTGGGAACTAGACTCGACCCTGCAGGCTTACTACCTCTGCTCTTTGACCTCTCAGTACTCTTTCCACCTAAAGAAATTCCCCGTAAGAGCCTTCGATGCCCATGGTGGGAGAAGATAGACTATGGGAGTGGGAATGACTCCTGAGTTGGCATATTTTGGCCTCATCAAAAGGCACACTCTCCAACACCCACCAGTGAAGCCCCTTCGCAGAGACCCAGCTTCGTCCAAAAGCTATTGTGAGCCAAGAAGATTGACGCTCTGGCCTCCAGGGTCTCCTGGGCACAGACTGGTGCTTAATGCATCCTGCCTGTTCCCTTTCAGTTCATTCAAATACCTTTAGCCTGAGGGTTAGAAGCCCAGGAGTGGGTCTCAAATGCCTTGAAAATGATTTATTGAACCACTAACTGATCCTGGGACTGACCACTCTCCTCTTCCTCCCCTCCCAGGTGAACCAGGAGCTCCAGGCAAGATCGTGACTTCAGGTAGGCAGGCCCTGCAGAAGGTAGTGGGCATCTGTCCTGGCTCTGTCTCCACACCCTCCACATCTGCAGGCTCGGTGCTTTGGGTGGAATGCAGTGCTGAGCTCTGCCAGTCAGAGGGAGGAGGGTGGGGGAATTTTAGAGGTTGTACTGGCCCAACCTGGCCCACAGCCCGGCCTGGTCCCTGTGCCTCTGAATGAGGAGAGTGGGGCTCAGCATTGAACGTGCCTTCTGTTTACAGAGGGATCGTCAACTATCACTGTCCCAGGTCCCCCAGGACCTCCTGGAGCCATGGGACCTCCGGGACCTCCGGGAGCCCCAGGTCAGTCTGTTTTCTTGCTTTGTCCCAGGTCAGCATCAGGCTTGCTGATGTTTGACTACAGTAGCGTTCCAGTAGCGTTCAGTCAAATCTGAAACCTGGGTTAGAACCCAGGGAAGAATAGCAAGAGGCTGAGAAAGCCCCTCCCCAACAGCCTGATGAGCCCTGATTACTCCCCAGCAAGTATCCCAAGCCCTGTGTGTGCTTTGCTTCCGTAGGGCCCCACAGCACCACTGCAGGCTCCAGCAGGTAAATGATGTGCTTAAGGCCACGCAGCTAAGAAGTAGCTGAGTCAGGGTTCGGCTCCGGTTCCTCTGCCTCTGGACCTGTCGAGAGTCTGTTCTCAAATTGTTTCCTCTTGGAAGACAACTTGATAATATGCATCAAGGGCAACAAAAATGCTAGGAGTCTCTTTGAAGCAAACATCCTAAAATTGTCCAACAATAATGACTTAGCTACAAAAATATGAAGACTTAAAAGAAAGATGTTTAAAGAGGAGAATACTCGATAACGGGCTTCCCTGGTGACTCAATCAATAAAGAATCCGCCTGCAATGTGGGAGACCTGGATTCTATCCCTGGGTTGGGAAGAGCCCTTGGAGAAGGAAGTGGCAACCCACTCCAGTATTCTTGCCTGGAGAATCCCTCTGGACAGAGGAGTCTTGTAAGCTCTAATCCACGGGGTTGCAAAGCATCAGACATGACTGAGCCACTTAGCACAGCATACTCAATGTGTGCTCAGTGGTTGCAACTACATTTTTATAAGAAAAAATTGTTGGAAGGAAATAAAACGAAATGCCTGCAAGTTAAAGAATTATGGGTGATATTTTTTCTATTTATCTAAAATGCCTGTTATTTTTTAATATCTTTTTCATTTATTTAAAATGTTTGTGTGTAAATGAAATACATTATTTAACATGACCAGTGCAAGTATGGACCAGCCTTCTCTCCTGATAAACTCCAGTGACAGAGGCGACACTGTGGGTGTTTAGAAATCTCTAATCATCAGAGGACAGGGTCAGAGTCCTGCCCATCCCAGGGGCCCCAGTGCCTGGCAGAGAATTTCTCACCAGAATAGACCACAGGGCTGGTCTCGAATTGCTTATTGCTTTCAAATAAGCAAGCTGAGGCCACTGTTCCATGCCTTGTGAGGCACCTGCCTTTTCTTCAGTTCTTCTAGAACTCTGACCCTCAAGGTGTGGTAAAACCTATTCTTCCTCAACCCCATTTCCAGGCCCTGTTGGTCCAGCTGGTCTCCCAGGACAGCAAGGTATGTATCGCTCTGAAAGAACGCATGACCACAGGCTGTGGGGAGAGCTTCCTTCCCAGAGTGGACATGTGCCCATTTTTAAATGAAGTGAGAGAGGTGCATCCTGGGAAGGGAGGCGAGGGGTCCTCCCAGCCCATCACAAGGCCCTTGCAAGGCCTCAGCAGCCAGAGGAGATACCTCTTCCCACCCCCTTCCATGTTTCTGAGGAGGTAGGTGTCCCCTAGAAAGGGAGATTGAGACTCCTGGATCAGGATCAAGCTTAGCAGTTTTCACAGGCCTCAGGCTTCTTGTGACCGGATCCTGAGAATCAGGTCACTGTCCGGCAACTTAGCCAAATATCCCGACAGTATCCAAAATACTATCTGGCTCCAGATCCTCCATTTCTTCCTGGGGTGTTTCTGGTTCCCAGCCAACACTCTGGCCCCACCCACACTTGGCTCAGCCCCGCCCATCCTCAGCTCAGCCCCACACTGACAGATTATTGACAGCAGTGACCCCCAACTCTGTGTCTTCCCCACAGGCCCGCGAGGGGAGCCGGGCCTGGCTGGCGAATCATTCATGGGCAGCAGCAGCTCCATCTCTGAGGTCTTGTCCACCCGTGAGTACCACCGTTTTCTCTGGGACAGGTGACACGGGGGTAGGAGTGGGGGAGGCGGCCGTGCATGGGGGCCTGCGGCAGCTGCACCCATAAGTCATCGTGAGCCCCAGTGTAAGGATGGCCGGTTCCTCCGAGACGCAGTGCTAGCTGAGAAAGAAAACAGAGGGGCTTTATCAGCCATGGAGATGAGTCACAGGGGATGGCGCAGCTGTCAGAGAGGCTCTTCCAATTCCAGGAGGACCAGGGCCACATGGGGTGTCTGCACCTAGCCCTGTGGGTGTGATGAGAGGAGTCCTGACCTCCCCGCCCAAAACAGCCACAGGGGTCCCTGGGTTCTCAGCCCCAGACTGGGCCTGGCAGGACTGACTCCTGGGTCCTCCTGTTCCCCATCCTTTAAAGAGCCCAGGCAGAGATGCTGTGGGCCGCCCTCCCGGACACCTTAATAACAAAGCCAATGCCGGCCCTGGTCCGGCAGTCGCCATGTGTCTGCCACTGTGCCTTGGTGTCCCACTGAGTCTGTGCAACGCCCTGGTGATACAGGTCTTGGGCCTCTGGTTTACAACAGAGGGAACTGATGCTGAAAGAGCTCAAGATCTTGCCCAAAGTCACAAGCCAGCAGTGGTCTTGAACTCAAGCTATCTGACACTGAAGACATGCTCCTACTCATCACTGCCATGCTGGCAACAACAGCCACCAGGGAGCTCCACTCAGCCCCACCCTCCTCAGAGCCAGAGGCACCTCTACCAAGGGTGTCTTGCAGGGCCCCAGGCCATGACCCAGGACCTGGTACGGGGGTGTGAGTAGAGTTGCTGATGATCCTGGTGAGGGGTAAGGCTGGCAGAGAAAGCAGTCTCGTGACAGCTTTCACTCACTTCTGGTTTCTTCTTTCCACAGAAGGTATTGATTTACGAGGCCCCCCAGGCCCACCTGGACCACCCGGGCCACCAGGTGAGCACCTCGGGGATCTTTGGAAGGTGGGAAAACTTGGGGACGGGGCAGGGGCTCGAGGCACTTAGTGAGGAAGCAAGACCCTGGGTTCAGCATTACCTCTTCCTTACCCTTTTCTACAAGACTGTCCATTCCAGGCCCCCCAGGACCCCAAGGCCCAGCAGGTGAGAGTGGAGTAGGTAGGAGACAATGGGACCGGAGCCTGGGCTGCTTCCGGCTGGTTCTTAGAAAAGAGCTTCTCTGCTGCTGCTCCTGGGCAGAGGGTTCCTGGCCACCTCTTGGAATTAATAAGTCTCGGGCTTATTAATTGGGTTCTCTTCTCTAGGGGAAGGCTTGCCAGGCCCACCGGGCCCACCGGGATCTCTCCTGACCAGCTCAGGTAATGCTGGGGAGTCAAAGCGCTCCTGTTCCCCACCTCAGCCCCAGCCCCAACCCCAGCACATGCTGTGGTCACGGGCATGCGGTCCTCCTGACCTACTCTCCATGCTCCCTCCTTCTGACTTGCCACCATGGATGTGTTTGCATAAATGCCATGCTACCTGCTGCATGGAAAGAGGGTGCTGATGTCAACCCAGCCACCCTGAGAGCCCCTGGTGGCCTAGCCTGGGGGAGGCAGCTGATTCTGCCCTTGGGGAGCTTCTGAGCTGACTGGAATGACCTAGTTCCTGTCCTCAGGGAGTCCAGTTCTGATAAAGTGGGCAGGACACATGCTCCTGAAATGAGATAAATGCTGACAGTAAAACACAGAAACATATGGAAATAAGTTTAGAGCAAGCGTTAGCCCAGAACTTGTCCCTAGCAGAAAATCTATCCATCCACGCAGCAGCTTGTTCATTTCCTTCTTTACTCTTACGTATTTTTCTATCCAACTTCCCGACCAACCATCCGTCCATCCATCCATCTGACAAATACAGAATGACTGGCGCTGTTCTAGATGCTGCTCCCTCACAAACACCATTGCGTCCACACTCAAAACTGTTTCTTCCCTCAACAGAGACCTTCTTCTCTGGCCCTCCAGGCCCACCTGGCCCCCCAGGCCCCAAGGGAGACCAAGGTGAGAGCAGAGTCTTAGGGGACCCGGGAGTCAGTGTGCCCCTCTCTGGCCTGCTGGTGGCCAGAGGAATTTGGACAAGACTGGATGAGCTGGGACAGGTCTTCATTCTCCTGCCACATCCCATTAGCTCAGCAGCTTGGAGCAGGGGCCGGGGGTTGGTCAGAAGCTCTGCAAAGCATATCCGCCTCTGCCTTGTCCTGTTGGAGGAGAGGTGTGGGGAGCCCCAAGCCCTGAGTCTGCTCTGAGCCCAGAGGCCTGTCCCGTCCCCCTCCTCGGGCCCCTTGAAGTCGCAGCATCTGGTTGGGACATGTCTCACAACTGTCTGCTTTCTCCCTCAGGCCCCCCAGGCCCCCGAGGACACCAAGGTACAGGGGAACTGGCCTCAAACAATCCTAGGGGGTGGGGGCTGACCTTCCGAGATCCCTGAGCTTCTGGGGTTTGGTCCAAATGAGTGATCAGAGGTGTCTGTGGTTGAGAACTGTGTGCCTGCGTGTGCGTGTGTGCACGTGTCTGTGCGGCAGCTCTAGGTACTGCCCGAGGGCTGGCGCTGCCCCAGCCATGTCAGGAGTCTTAGGGAGCCTCGGGAGGGAGGCGGTGTCTTCGGCTGGGGCATGGGGAGAGGGGGGCGGGCACAGCTGACTGTCCCCTCTCTGCCGTGTCCCTCAGGCGAGCGAGGCCCCCCAGGGCTGTCAGGCTCAGGTAAGTGCTGAGCGCCGCCGCCCCCGACTGGAGCCTCTCCCACAAGCTGACTGCACTGTCGTTGGCCTCCAGGCGCCAGTTCTCTTGGACTCAACCTGCAGGGACCGCCAGGCCCACCCGGCCCTCAGGGACCCAAGGGTGACAAAGGTCAGTGCAGGCAGTGGAGAGTGGGAACAAGGCTGGCTCCCAGAGCCTGACGAGAGGGCAAGGAGTACTTGCTGGTGCTCCAGCTGTGGGAGGAAGTAGAGGCTGAAGAAAGGAGAGCCTGGAGGGAGAAAGGGACAGGGTTGGAGGGATACAGTCTCTGCCCAAGGAAGCTGTGGTATCATTCCAGAAATGAGACTGAGAAACATGGGACAGTTGTTGAGTCACAAGCTGATATAGTGTGGTTGAGTTTAACCAAGGGAGGCTTCCTGGAGGAGGGGATGCAAACAGCTTCTTGTTTTGGATTCCAGGTGATCCTGGAGTCCCAGGGGCTCCTGGCATTCCTGGTGGGCCCTCTCGAGGTAAGACCCCAAGGTGTCCAAAATTCTCCCCGTCTTCAAGTGAGGTTGATTGTGCCAATAAGGATATTAATTAACTAATTCATTCACTAATCCATGATTCAGAGTTCATGAGGTACTTTCTCCACATGCTAGATTCTGAACTGCCCCTGAGGAGGTTACAAGTTAGCAGGGGTGGGAAACAAGGATGCCTGCATGATAAAGATGACTAACAATCCCAATGGCAGTGACGGCGAGAACAGGGATCGGGGGCGAGAGGGAGTGTGTGGGCAGGGCACAGGTTGTTGAAGGGAAGGGAGGGCTCAGCCTGGGAGAGCTCCTAGGAGCTCTTTGCCACTGTCCTGAGAAAGACTCTCCTCAGACTGTGAAAGCAGTTTGACCCCAGAGAGGACAGACCAACTCAGTGGCCTTCTCTCCTGCAGGGGGATCATCGTCAAGCACCATGTTCATGCAGGGTCCGCCAGGCCCACCAGGGCCCCCGGGGCCTCCAGGCTCCCTCAGCAGCTCTGGCCTGGAGATTCAGCAATACATCTCTGACTACATGCAGAGTGAGTGTCCCACGTCTGAGTGGGGCAGCATGCGTGTGTATGTGTGTGCATGTGTGCACAGGTGTGTGCTAGGAGTGCAGGTCCATGAGCTCCCTCACTCCCACCTTCTCACACCTGCCCACACACACAGACTTGTACATGGACATAGAGCCCCAGTAGAGGCTCATATACCCACACACTTTTCCATGTGTGCGCACACACACACACACACACTCACCCGTGTGCGTGCCCCAGACCGCATCCCTGCACGCTCCATGGAGGTGAGGGCATGGCTCCCACACATTTCCGCACCAGAGCTTGGTCAGATGTGCCACCGACTGGGGTCTTGCTGGCCCACAGCCCTCAAGATCCACCTGGCCAAGCACAGATTCTGCCTCAGTTTCTCCATCTGTAACAATGGGAGTCCAGGCTCCCTGCTGGTCACCTCTGTGGGGAGACACGCCCTCTTGGGGACAGGCTTGCCTTGGTTTCTTTGTTGGCAGGTTTGGGTTAAGTGCTCAGGTCACCCCTGAGGGGAGACATGCCCTCTTGGGGACAGGCTTGACTTGGTTTCTTTGTTGGCAGGTGACAGTATCAGGTCCTACCTGTCTGGAGCTCAGGGTCCCCCAGGCCCACCTGGTCCCCCCGGGCCTGTCACCACCATCACCGGTGAGACTTTCGACTACTCACAGCTGGCCAGCCTCGTCGTGAGCTACCTGCAGAGTAAGCCTCTTGCCACCCCTGTGATGACAAGCCTCCTCCCGGGTCCACGGCCATTCCTGGAGCCTCATCTCTTAATCTGCTGTTTGCTTTGCCCTTTTTGTGTATGTGATGTTCAGTGTTGAATTCATAGTAATCAGGCTGCTGGATCTAGCTTCCAAAAAGGTTTGTTCAGATTAAGAAAAACAGAAATTATAAATATCCAGCCAATGCCCCATTCATTCATTTCCTCCCAAGGGAAGCAGCTGGGTGACCAGGCCTTTGATTCTGGAGTTATGAGGGCACTGCTTCAGTACCAGCGAAGCAGGTGACCCGGTTTCCTTCCCCACAGCTTCCGGGTACAGCATCGGCACATCCTCCACCTCTGTCTCTTCTGAAGACATCCTGGCTGCGCTCCGGCGTGAGTTGCCTGGGCGGGCAGCGGGGGCTGGGGGGGCTGGAGGGTGCCCTTCTCTCCTGGCTGACTCACCAGGAACACTGGGCGGTCCCTCGGGACAAGGAGCCACTCCTGCTTCGCTCCCAGCAGTCAGCTGGACAGAGGGTGTCAGATCTCCCTGAGGGATGAGTGTAGCCTTCAGCTACTGGCAGCTTGCCAATGTCCCAGCTCACACGTCACTCGGGCCGGTCTGCAAGGAGGCCAAGCTGGCTGGTGGTCCATGGCGCCTCCTCTGCTTTCAGGCGATGACGTGCGTCAGTATCTACGGCAGTACCTGATGCCACAAGGAGCCAGTGGAGATTGGTTCCTCCAGTCTCTGGATTATGCAGAGCTGAGCAACCGCATCCTCAGCTACATGTCCAGTGAGTGTCTGCCTCCCTGGCAAGGGGGGCAGGAGGGCCTGGGTGGGCATGCAGGGGCTAGACATCCCTGACCCTCTCCCACTAGGCCACACCCAACCCAGAGGAGGGGTGGTATTCAGAGCGGTTCAAACCTGTGCCCCAGAGCTGGTCGCAGAGCCTGGCGAGGGAAGCCAGAGCGAGTGCCCCGGGCACTGTCCTGCAAGGACTGTGCACACGACTCACATGCACACTTCTCTAGACACACGCCCACCTTTACATGCACACACACGTGCACATGCCCAGCAGGAGAGAGCTGACCTGCAGTCTTCCCCGGCCTCAGACTCCCTCCTCGGCAGTGTCCTTACCCAGGATCTCACGCCTGCGTCTCTGCCAGTCTCTCCCTGCTGCCCCTCTCACTCCTTTCCTGGCCCCTACTTCCATTCAAGTTGCTTCCCTCTGACATGGCATTTCCACCCTCCCTTCCCCGCCTGACCTGCATCCATCCAACCTGGGGTTTTGTTCCTCAGGCACTGGAGTCAGCATCGGGCTTCCTGGCCCCCCGGGGCCCCCAGGCTTGCCGGGCACATCCTATGAGGAGCTCCTTTCCTTGCTCCAAGGTAGGACTGATCAGGGCCATCTGATCAAGTGCTTCAGGGCAGAGGGCAGAGCCCCTCGGCCCAGGCATAACTGATCCTTGCGCTTCTTCGGTGTCTCAGGGTCTGAATTCAGAGGTATCGTTGGGCCCCCAGGTCCCCCTGGACCCCCAGGGCTCCCAGGCAGTTCATGGTCCAGCATCAGCATGGAGGACCTCTCATCCTACCTGCAGAGTAAGGAGTGAGGCAGGCGAGCTGCTCTCAGCCCTGCAGGGGGAGATGTGGCGGGGTGGGGGTGGAGGGAGACTGCTCCGAAGTCACGGGAGCTTGGGCCAGCAGGTGCCCAGGTGCCCAGCCACCCAGCCGGAAGCTCCGAGGCCCAGAAGAGCTGGGAGAGGGGGTGTGATGTGGGTTGAATGGGGCTTGGGGCTGGGGGTGGAGGGCAGTGGGGAACACTCACTCTGGAGGAAGCCAGGATCCGGGTGTGCGGGTCTCCCTCTGCCTCCTTCTAGAGGGGCCCAGACTGGGAATTCAGTGGTCCCAGCAATGGATCCCTGATCCTTCTCTGTCTCTTGCTTCCTGCTCAGCTGCCGGCTTGTCATCCATCCCAGGCCCTCCTGGTCCCCCAGGTCCCCCGGGCCCTAGAGGGCCCCCGGGCATCTCGGGAGCTCTGGCGACATATGCAGCTGAAAACAGTGACAGCTTCCGGAGTGAGCTAATCAGCTATCTCACCAGTAGGTGCCCCTGACGTCCCTGTCCCTCCTCTGTCCCCTCCCAGTCTGGGCTTCTCTCTGTGACAGAGTGGCCAGGGTTTGAAGGGCCTGGAGGCTGAACACCTTAGCCACCCCAGCAGGGGAAGTCCGGCTTCTTCCCAGCCCACACTCCACTTGGTGCGAGTTCACATCCTGCTAAAGGGTGTCAAGAACCACCCCCAGCCCCCACTTCTTCCTTTCCCCCAGACCCAGCTCCCAGTAATGCTGCTTCCTCCCCACAGGTCCTGATGTGCGCAGCTTCATTGTTGGCCCCCCGGGTCCCCCCGGGCCCCAGGGCCCCCCTGGGGACAGCCGCCTGATGTCCACGGACAGCTCCTACAGCCGGAGTGGCAGCTCCTCCTCTTTCAGTCGGGACACCTCCTATAGCTCCTCCATGGGCATAGGAGGAGCCAGTGGAGGCTCCCTGGGCGAAGGGGGAGCCTTTGGCATGGACATGGGCCGAGGCTACGGGGCTGCGGCCGAGGGTGGCATGTATGGCGGTGATGGCAGATTCGGGGCTGGCTTTGCCAGAGGTCTGGATTACAATGAGCTGGCTGTTCGGGTGTCAGAGAGCTTGCAGCGTAAGTGGGGACTCGAAGCCTCAGCGCTGTGGGGTTGGGAGCATGAGAGCACCTCCACACTGAGGACAGCAGTCCTGGCGTCACATGGGCGGGGACTCAAGCGGCCCAGTCAGCACTGCAACCTGTGCTGCGGGGAGCAGAGAAGCTGGGGGTCCTCTGTCTCCCCTTCTTACTTGTGCCGCTCAGAAGTGTCTGACTATGGAGGGGGCGAGGGAAGGTTGGTGGCTAAGCCCTTTCCCCTTGCAGCTTACCAATACAACTATGTAGTAGTAAGAGGCCTGCAATGTAAGCCCTTGGAGGTGGAGACCCACCCATCAACACGGGAGACAAAAGCAGTTGCAGGGCTCCTTCCTCGCTGCTGCCCAAGAGTCAAAGCTGCATCGGGAGCTAGTCAGAGGGCCCCGTGCTCCCACCTTGAAGAGGGGGCTGCTGACCCCTACTCCCTGTGCCCACCACACTCTGTGTTTCACAGGTCAGGGTCTGCTCCAAGGGATGGCCTACACGGTGCAGGGCCCCCCAGGCCGGCCTGGGCCCCAGGGCCCCCCTGGCATCAGCAAGATCTTCTCCGCCTACAGCAATGTGACCGAGGACCTCATGGACTTTTTCCGAAGTAAGGGCAGTCCCCATTTACCTTCCCCGGACTTACCTTGCTGCACAGTCTCACGAACCAGAGTCCCGAAAAACCTCATTAACACTTGAGATGCTAAAAAGCTGATAAATTCTTAACTTTGTTTTCCTCTTACAAGTCCAAACTCTACCACTATCGACAAATCACTTTACTTGCCAAGCACCAGGGTGATCTCTAGTCTAAGGCCCGTTTCTCCCCCTTGCAGCTTATGGAGCCATCCCAGGACCCCCTGGGCAGAAGGGAGAAATGGGCATCCCTGGACCCAAAGGTAAGTGGTGGCTGAAACAGCCACCTGTGGAACGACCACCCCGTAGGAAGCAGCTCCCTTGCCAGGGCCATGGGGGAGTGTGTGCAGCTCCTCCTGTGGGGAGGAGCCCTGTACTACTGTGCCCCCACTTAGCCATGCCCCCTTGTCCTCCTAGGTGAGAGGGGCCCTGCTGGGCCACCAGGTCGGTCTGGGCCACCCGGCCCTCGAGGGCACAAGGGAGAAAAAGGAGACAAAGGTAAGGCTCACAGCTACGGTTTGGGTTTCTGGAGGCCTGGGAGACAGGCCGCATGTTCCACAGCAAGCCTGAAAATCTTAGGCAAATGCCAGTTATTAAAAGGAGACACTGCCAACAATGTCAATTGTGTAACAATCAAGTGAACCACCAGGGGGAAAGGAAGGAGAGTGTCAGTGCAAGGAGGAGAGGGAAAACCAATGAAATGGGGTAATGAAATGGGGTAATCCATTTAAATCAATCGATAGCCTTACAGAGTTCATCTTTCAAGCCAGTTTTGCAGTGGTCACAGTTGCTGTGATTACCCAAGAGAAAGTCCCCACAGACTGCAAGACATTTTCTAACTTCCTGTTCACCATCCCACTTCCAGGTGACCAAGTCTACACTGGGCGGAGGAGGAGGAGCATTGCCGTCAAGCCATAAGCAACCCACGGTGGAACAGCCCCCTGGACCAGTTCTTGCAGTGGCTTATGGCACTTATGTCAAGACCTCTCCAGAGGGTAAAAGCTGGAGTCTCACTGTCTTACCAACACAGCAAATAGTCAACTAGAACCCTTATCTTAGTCTGGGACAATGTGTATGTCTGCAGAATTCAGTCCAAGATACACAGTCTGAGACAGCTTCACAGGCTGGACTCAGGAGTGGCCATGTGCAGTGCTGTAGGATGAGGCTGGTCTCCCTGCTGTCCAGGCCCGAGCGCCTTGGCTTCTTTTAACACCAGCCTAGGAAAGCCAGATACATAAAAGCTGTTTCAGGCGCCCTTGAGCTTTTCCTTAAAAAACAAGCCCAGAAACTGGAAGATGGGATTGGGGTACCACTCGAGGGGGCTGTTTGGTTAACGCTGCAGGGCTGTGCTCTCAGCTCCTCCCTCTCTTTACCCTGCATTCTCTACTCGTAACAAACAGAATCAGCTGGTTGAGAAGAAACTCTCGCAACTGAAAACATTAAGAAATCTACTTCCCTTGAAGGTGGTGACGGGTCTCTACTAGTTACTTCTCACTGTGCTTCACGTTTCCACTCACTTAGGAGGTTTGATCGCAGCTATGCTGTCCCGTAGGCCCACACTAGAGCTGATAGTATGTTACACTGAACTAGGCTGTGGCAGACAGGAAGAGAAGGGCAAGGGGCAAAAAGGAGGGGAGGGGAGGGGAGGGGAGGGGAGGGAGAGCAGACTGCCTGCCGGGAAGCCAGCACCCCTGCTCTGCACCTAGGAAGCGCGTGGGGGACTGGGTGCAGTTGGTTTGAAAGCACTTTTCAATGTCTATAAACATTTATGTGGTCTGTTAGATGAAGAGTCATTTCAATTGCAAAATCTCCAATTAAAGGGCTTTTTTCTTTTTTAACATTATGTTTTAATGTGATCTATCTAACCAAAAACTACATAAATAAAGGTGGGAGAGAGAAGGAAGAAAGGAAAGGAGGAAAAGAAGGCAAAGAAAATAGGAAAATAGTTTTTGGTTTATTAAATCTGATGTTTTACTAATGAAAACTTACTATGCATAGTGAATGACTGCATCGTGCCTTTTTCATATTTTAGTTTTACCTAGAAGCTTGACTCAATTTGTTTTTGTAATAGTAGCCTTAGAAGCTCAAGTATTCATATCCCGTTAATGATTCTTATCTTGATTAACCAAACTTTTGAGTTTTGTCCTAGTTGAGACTTACCCATCCAAGCTATCCAAAAGTCTTCACAGAATCTGACACCCAAGAGAAATAGGGTAAAAGACCTAAACTGCTAACTTCTCTGAACAGAACCCAGATATGAGTTATGTCCTCAGCTGGATGGCAGTGGGTCTTAGACTCTTTTGTTTTCATTAAAAAAAAAAAAAGTCAAGCATGAGCTCTGCAGTATGCAATACTCCTGGATTAGGAAATGACACACGGTGCCTCCCTCCGGCCAAGCTGACCACTCGCCAGATGATGCTGCCTAATGTCTACTGAGTCTCACAGAACATATTAGTGATGAAAAAAACAGGTTATTTTTAGCAGAAATGAGTCATATGGTTTGTGAAATGTTTGAGAAAAATAATCTATTTCAAGGGGAAAAAAGGACATTAAAAGAGAGGTATATATATACACATATGTTGATGGAAATATTTTAAGCACCACTCAAAGGAGGGGTTTGACAAAAGACACTCCCTCCAAGTTAGCAGTGAAAAGGACACTTGTGTGTGGTGAGTAGACAGTCTGGAATAATGGTACCTCTGATTGTCCCGGTCAGACGATCTAGAGAACTGCAAGCTTTAAGATACAGCTAGGATTTTTAAAACTGCTACAAAACATTCTCACGCAGGACAATCTAGTTTCAAAGAGTCTCAATAAAAGACTGCTTCCCAAAGTAGATTAAGAAATAACTTTATTTTTCATTTGTCAATCCCATGATTGAAAAGACATGTTGCTCCCAAACAGACAAGAGGCATTTTCTAAAACAAATTCTGAAAAATGTAGCTTGTGGAGTTATTACACTGCAAATCAGAGAAGGATCACAAAAAGCTACAGCCAACATTTAACACTGGTATAATACTCTACCCCAAGCTGAGCAGCAGAAGTTTTAAAGCTATATCAAAACCATGTCAGCCATAGGGTAGCAACAAGAGTGGCATTAACTGTTGTGCCTTCAACTTAAGAAAAGCATTGAAAACATCCCATTTTCTATAAAAGATCATTTCCCAGAAAAGAATGGATTTATTCAATCAGAAGCCTATTAGAACTGGAACTAAAGAGCTCTCCTCCTCCTCTTCAGTTTTACATTTTCCTTTAGTCAACAGTATCTCAAGCTAATTGTCTGGCAGAACTTGGCTTCTCAGAAGAGTCTTTGTCATCTCAGCACAGTGTGGAATGGGGAAAACTGCAGTTACAAGGGGACTAGGAGAGTGCAAAAGGACAGTCGCTTCTGAAACTCACTGATGCTCAAGAAATCAGAGGCCCTCTGTGACAGTGAGTCTCATACGCCTGAGAGCTTTGTGCTTGAGGAAACACTCCTTAGAGGTAGCTCTGGTTCTAGTTTATATTTAATTACAATTTGCTGTATCCTGTCACAGGGAAGTTTTAACATTTTCAGCAAGGTATAAGCACTCCAAATTTCCTCTTTACCCACCCTATAGCTTCCCCACAGAAAAGGGTAAGAAAAAGCTTAACTGACTCCATAGAGTTATAGCAGCTAATTCAGAATTCACACCTAACCACGGATTGACAGGACTAGGAAAGGCAACCTGGTGCAACGAGCTGCATGAGCTAGACCTGCAGAAGGGTGGTGGCCAGCACGTCCACAGCACACAGGGACGGGGGTGAGGCTGAGCAACCATGGGGCACACATGGAGAACTGCTTTCACGCATTTCCTAGCACATTCTGGCACAGCAACAAAACCACCAAATCAGGAATGGATTTGACTGTACTCTTCAATTTCAAAGGCGTCTTTGCCCCTGCCCAACCTCCTATGTACACTTCATGGAAGAGAGAAAGACCACTCTTCTGTATGTGAATACAGCGACCAGTAGGAAGGGGGCAGGGGTGGGCACAAACAGCATGGTCTGTAACAAAACACTTTTGGAAAAGATTTATGTAACTCTAAGTATTAAAATGAAGGTTTTACCTCTACATGTGTATCATTCTGTAGTCCTGCTCCCACATGAATATGGTCTGGTCATATTTGAAAGAGAACTCGAGTGTGAACAAGGAATCCAAAGGGTAATTTCACAGAGATGCAAGAGCTGCTAATAAACTTACCAGAGGGTCAATCCTTCTACTCTGAGCCTCTTTCCTTTATTCAATTCTCTGAATGTCAAGTTGAAAGGAATAAAAAGAACCAAATATTCAGACCAAATTAACTATGGGCCATAAGCTATTCAGCACATAGGATATCACTTAAATGATACTGAAAAAATGTCTACTGTACTGCCTGAAGTATTCATTTTTTAAAAGTCAATATACTGAAAAATCTCAAAGGAGGAAGTGGTATGAGAACCTTCCTCCGCTCCTTCAAATAAATCATTAAATACACTGGGTAACATTATACTGTCATTTCTATCATAACAATATAAACAATTTCCATCATCCTGAACATTATAAAGATATATATATATATATATTTTTAAAGGCTTTCAAAACATTTTTCAGTCCAGCATTTGAGAATAAAGCGTTAAAAGTTTTGTATACAGTAACACATTCATGTGATAAGTGTAGAATTTACAACCATACATAATATATATATGTATATATATTTATATAAAAAACAAACTTGGGCAGAAGTTAAGGCTACCTACAAAGTTGTCCAAGTAAATTATGCTTGTCAAAACAATTACAAAATTAAAATCACATGCATTTTTAAATCATTTATAAACAACTGACAAAATAAGGTTCAGCATTCAAAGTTTTCAAATTAACTGTAAGAAAGTGCTACAGATATTTACATTTTCTTAACATGAATCAGTGTTCCCACAAAGTTTTATTTGCATTTTTCACCAGCCTTAACTGTAACATAACTAAAAACTGACATTTCTACAATTTGGTATGTAGCACTCATTAATAAGCTGCAAACAGCAGGCAGCAAGCTTCATCTACAAATGTGCTATCTCACAACCTCAAAATATGGTTTGTAATACTGTTTGACCTGACACGTGCTTGAAAATATAACCCTCAAGAGGGACTAGAGCGAACATTTCATTAATAATTACACATATCAAGCAACCACAAGATAAAGGTTTCAGGACTTTCCCACTCAGATCATGTAAATAATTTAAACATGGAAAAAACAAAACCAAAATATGAATGCCTTTATCTCAAAACAATAAAAAGTCATTTCTGGTATTTGCCTAAATATTTTATTTAAAGTCTTCCTTCAAAATTACTCTGAACAACTGCCTCTTTTGAGATTAATTTCAGAAAAATATATTCAGAAATATAACTCAGAGCCTGCCGGCCTATGACAGAATTTTAAATAGAATTTGCTAAGATGGGAGAAGCCATTTAACCAGCTCATGTATTACTTCAGGAAATAAGCTGAGATAGCTAAATCTGTATTTTTTTAATTTGGTGAGTTTTATATTTTCAATTTGGACGTCTAATAGCTACCTTTTATTTTTTCATCTTTCCAATTTATACTTTAGGATGAAAATTTCTATCAAATGGTAATACAAGCAAGATTTAAAAAACAGTAATGCTTAATGCTAAGGGTGTTTTGTCCCTGTTGAATCAAAAGGAGGAAATGCTATTTTAGACTGAATTGAAATTTAGTGTTTTAGGCACTATTTCATATAATAAAGCTAGCACCTTAATTACTAGTTTATGTCTAAACAAGTAATTATTTTAGACAAATTACTGAAATAATTTTTCTCTTTTAAAAGAGTCCGATGCTAACATTTAAAGATAATAGATTTATTTACTGAATCAATATCATATTTTGAGCAACTCAAAATTTTTTCATGAGAGCTACTTCCCCCCAAAATTATTCCAATTCTCCACAGTGTAGAGAGCTTCAATTATAGATTTTAGACATCACTGAGAAGTTAAGTCATGTAAAAAGGTATTTACTAATACTTAAATGACGTAACAGTTTTCTTTAAATAACTTCCGGGTAACAGTATCTAAATAACACAATTTTTAAGAGTCTATACAAAAATCACCTTAGGGAATTACTGCAAGACGCTACTTTGCCAACATGGCCCAGCATCTGTCCTAGTTCCTTTCCCTTCATCATTACTAAACAAGTAAAACAAAAAACACCTAGAAGGTGAGGCAGGTGGCTGTCTTCGTGAGCTCTCTGACAGACCACGGCCGAAGATGAAGAGAACAGAACGACGCACTTAAAAGCCAAACCCAACCACAGCACGCTTCCCACCGTTATGATCCGGTGGAATGCAAGCTAGGAATAGGGTAGAATTTGGAAATCCGGCTCTGTGTCGATGGGTTAAGGCATTCAGACTCCCCGGTCATTTTAAAGAACACTTCCTGTTCCTGTAGTTTCCTAGCAAACTCTTCTTCCAGTGTCTTAAAAAGGAAGGGAAAAAGAAAGAATGCACTAGTATTACAAACAGAATTTACTCTGAAACAGTCAAGATAAAATTATTTGCCCCAAAGTCTTTGTATGTTATCCTAACGAAGAAGACACTGTTCAACAGCTAGGACCACAGGCTGCGCAGCTCTGGGTTCAGGTCTTGGCTCAGCCACATGAAACTTCAATTACTTCTCTATAATACAGAGCCATTTCATTCTTCTGCTGTGAAACAGCGATAACACCATCTACCTCACTGGGTTGTTATGTGAGGATTAAATGTTAATAATGCACTTAACCCATATTAGGCACTCAACAGATGGCACCTATTATTAACTACTGTCTGTCTCTTCCACACAGAACTTCAGCATTTTCTATTTTTTTATTTTGATAGCCGATACACATGTCTTCTCTTCCACACTGAACCACAGATTAAAGGTAAGACCTAAGGCAGATTCATCTTTACACACAGTGTGGGACAACTATATTAAGTACTTGCTAAGTATCTGAGGTAATCAGTTACTCTGTGGACAAGTGAGTCAGGAGAATTCCTGCTGCAGAAAACGAAGTACAGGAAAAGACGGAAGGACACAGGAAAGTTTCTCAGAGGAAGACCATGAGCTTGGCTTCAGTGGAAAGAGAAGAATCTGACAGACAGGATGGGGAGGACAGCCCAGGGAGAGTGAGCTGACACAGCGCAGAGGCAGGAAGCTGGAGCTGCTGTGAGCAACGGTGACCAGACCAGCACTGGACCAGGAACCGGGAACAAGGTGGCGAGTGGAAGGCAAGTCAGGCGGGCTGACGTGGCCAGAGTGTGGCACCGTGAAGGCTTCGAAGTCCAAGGGAGGTGTTTACATTCTGTTCTGATGAAACTAAAGATTTTCTGATACCACTACGACAGCATCAGAGATGCTCCTGAGGACAAACACTGGTGACAGCAGCCAAGGAGGAAGAGAGGAAAGGGAACGAGATCCCAGACGGGCCATCATTACCAACAGTTTTAAGGAGGAAGACAGCAAAGGGAGAGAAAAATTACGAAATGAGAGTCCAGGTTATTTGTTATCTGCCTGAATATGGGGTCTGATGGAAATGAAAGACAATGCAGGTTTCTAGCCCAGATGTCAGTTAAGAGGACAGGAATATTGGGAAGAACACTGGATGGTGGGTAGGACTGGAGAGAGGGGAAAGGTGAGATGTAGGTGAATGAAAGGGCTACTGAGTTTAGTTTTACCTCCACTGAGTTTACAATCTTTAGTCAACACCGAATAACATTCAACAGGCACGTACTGATCATCTGCAATGTGCAGGAACTGTTCCAGAAACTGGGTATGTAAGAGTGAACAAAGATATGATGCCCCTGCCCTCAAGGAGCTTACACTCTGGTGAGAGAAGACAAACAAGAAAGAAATGTGGCTGGTGGGGGTAAATATTATGAAGAGAAACAAAGAAAGGTGAGGGGACAGAGGAGTGTTCAAGGTGGGCACTGAAACTTTCTTACACCCACTCATCAAAAAAAGAAACCTCTGATGAGATGATAGTGGAAGAGAAGGAACAAAATGAGGAGGAAGGGAACATTCAGAGGGGACATGGGAAGTGAGAGCATGAGCCAACAATAAAACAATGAGACTGCCACAGTGACAAGCAGTCACTGGACCCTGACCAAACCTCAAGTGCTGTGCAAGAACGGGCAAGTCCTGGCCACACAGCTTCTGCTTCCTGTCCTAACAGGGCCAGTTAGGGAGGCAGTAACACCCTCGCTTTACACACGAGGAAAACGGGGCTCAGAAGTGTTAAGAGGAAAAATTAATCAGTGTCAGCATTGAGACTCGAACCCAGACTTGTATCGCTTTAGAATTTGTATTCTATACAAGTTTTGGAATTGTCCTTAAATATGTCCTTCAGCTTCCACAGCTGAAGCCAGGACAATCTATAAGAACATCTCGCAAAGAGCAGAGGTTAGAATGCAAAATGGGAAATGTCTACCTTTCAGGTGACTGGATGACAAAGAAAAGTGATTAAAAAAAAAAAAAAAGCATAGAGAAAGAACAGACTATGTCACAAACGCCAGGTGAGAAGAGACTTTTAAGATGGGTAACAGGTGGATAATGCCACCGACTGTGACCACTGTCAACCAGCTCAACTGGGGAGGAATTTAAAGCAAAAGCTAGACTTCAAAGGGTGACAGAAGGAACTGGAGAAGCGACTTCTCACTTTCATCCCTGTGTGTACCCTTTGAATTCAGAAACACATGAATGTACCACCTATTCAAAAACATAACAGTAAACAAAATCAAGTGAAAAAGTCACACTATCAGCTGACTTGGTCAGTTCTAGAAAATTTTATTAGCACATGGTAGGAGCTAAATATTATTTCCTTGATTAGCTGACTAGATGAATGGAAGAAAGGAATGGTTGAAATGTATAGCAGGCAGGAAGCCCAAGAGAAAATAAAGGTTTAAAGTTTGAAAGCTAAGAGAGAGAATCTTATATGGAATAGAAAAGACAGAGTTCAAAAATGGTTGACCAGCTGGGCCAGGCTAGCAGGAAGCAAGTGCACACAAGGAAGACGGCTGGCTGGCTGTGGGGTAGGAAGCCTTTCTTACTCTACTAGATTGTCAATGAACACAGCACGTAAGGGCCTTATAATCTGGCTCCAGTTCACACATCCAGACTAAGCTGTCATCCCTTCCTTCTCTCCCTCCCTAATGTCTAACACACAGGCACACGCTCCCTCTCACCCTACCATGACAGGGAGCTACATGTGATTCCTATACATATCATTTTCACTCTTTCTCTTCTCTGTACTTACATTGCCCCATCCCACTCCAACCTGTCTGTCCTCCCAGCAAACTCTTGCTCATCCATCAAGCCTCATTTGGCTCATAAGGCGTCTCCTCTCGCACGGCTCCTGCCTTCCCCAGGCAGACTAGAGCATTCCTCCTCTGCTGCTGGCACACTGTGCTACTCTGCTCTGCACCGGGTACTAACCTCCTTCAGAGAAACGCCCCTGCTGATCTGCAGCTGCTTGTCAACTAGACTCTGAACCTTTGGGACTTGGACTCCTCATCTCTGTGTCTCCCATCCCTGACACATATTAGGTAAAGAGCCAACAGCTAGGAGGACGAATGCAAGTGTATTTTAATTAAAGCTTTTAAAATTACCTTTTTCCTAGGTCTCAATTTCTCTCTCCATTCCTTTAATTCTTGGCTGTGTTCCTCATCCAACTCCTTCAGTTTCTGAGTCTCATGTTCAACCAAGAGGTGACATTTTTCATTCTGAAAAGAAAGTTTGAATTAAAAAAATTTCAGATCACATTAGCAATTTTTCACAAATACAATTATCTTCCAAAATAAAAAATATATATATTCATCAAACATAAAGCTATTACTGAGGTTGAAATTCTCTTCTAACAACCAAGGACAAAGAATTATGAAATGAGTCATAGTTTCACTCTTGCAAGTTTAGAGGCTAGATATGTTACTTACCATATAGAAAGAACTAGTTTGATCCTGATTTCCCATTCTAAGGTTTACTCACAAAACTGATACTTCAGAGGGCACCTTGTAAGCATTTTATCCAATGGTACCAGAACATGGGATTAGAAACTATTTTCTGCTCTAGAAAATTAAGCAAGTACATACGATATCCACAATGTATATACACTACTTTGAAATTGTAAACATTTTAGAAATTATACATTAGGAGAAAATCTCTCATATATTGATCACTTTTTTCAAAAACCTTGAAGAAAATGAACTATTTATCCTGAAATAAAAAGAATTTTAAAATTCAGAACATAACAAAACAGCCTATATCATTTTCAAAACTTTGTTCATCTTTGCAAAATATACTGCAAATTCTCAACAGTACTTTTGAAAGATGCAGCTTCTTATATCATAAATTAGCTTCATGTTTATACTAATCACGGCTGTAGAAAATCTCAACAGGTGCCTGTGATACTAAACTGATCTTCCTTTGGGCCTACAGAGGAAAGAAAACCTGTAAGTTCTGGGATCTTCTCAAGCCATGTGCGGCTCACTGTGAGTACCTATCGCTTCCTCAACACCAGCCGCCGGCGCTGCGCCTCTACTGCCAGCTCTGCTTTCTGGCTTCTGGGGCTGACCTGCAGTTGATGCAGCTCACGGACGTTGGCTTCACACTGCAGCTGAAGATCCCGCATTTGATTTTCATGTTTTTGATGCTGAGCCATTCTCTCATTTTTCTGCCTCTTTTCTTCTTGAGAAGCAAACTACAAAAAAGAAAAACAAGATAAATATGGTTAATAGGCAATGTAATTTCTGCATCTTCCAAAAGTGTAATTAAGGAATTTAACAAAGCTTAAAGTACAATAAACTAAAGCTACAAGTAATAATACGCTAGGACTCAAAGCTGGAGTCTACATCATGGCTTTGGTGGGGGTAGTGAGGCGGGCAGAGATCGCTGATTCAATCCTTGTTTCTCCTATCTGCTTAGTGACCTCAGTTAATCTGTGTGTGGGAACTGTGTCTACAGAAGTACCCTGAGGCCGTATGTTTGACTGTAAAGCTGGGCAAATCACCTTATTCCCAGGGATCAATCTAGCCCTGGATCTTGTGTGGGGCATGGGAGACAGCAGCTCTCAGTGGCCAGCACTGGAGGAGAGGGAGCTAGGACACGCCATGTGTGTACAGAGCCCGAAGTGACTCCAATGTTTACAACACAATTATGTGGTACTTCTAAAGACCATCCAAAACTTCTACACCTAAAAAAAGAAGAGAGTAATCTGCTTATTTACCTGTTTAATTTTGTCACGGTCCTGATCTGGCGTTGCTGTTGAGTTAATTCTCAAACTCTTCTTAAACATGGCCATTCGGGTCTTGGCTTCACTACGCTGAATCTTAGGCAGTCTTGCTCTTTCTTGAGTCTGCCTGTTTTTCAGCTCCTCAATAAGTCGTTGATTGTAACGCTGCATTTGTTCTGTTTCCTAAGAAAGTTTCAGAATCCAGTGATACAGAGATAATTTAATACCCAGTACCCACAAGTATGCGCACACATGTCATTTTGCTGTTGTTCCCCAAATTATTCCCTCCCTTGTTACATACTGATCAGTAAAGCATTAGGCCAAAATAAAATTTATAAGAAAAATAAAGCTAAGTAATAAGAGTCTTATGTTAACTCTCTTATACTAAATACAGGGAGTCCACATTTTTAAGATATCTGAATTAAAAAGGAGCCAAAATATCTACCTTTGAGAGACAAGATGAAGACTATAATGTGTAACAGGTCTTTAAGCACTGTTTATTAGTTATCTTTCTTGGAATTTGTAGAAAATAAGTTTGCAGTAACGATCAACATATATTTAATTACTCCAGATTTCATCAAAGAAATTTTAAGACAAAAGAAAGGATATTTAAAACTTATTCTGTAAAATATATAAGTTTCAAAAATAAACAGCTCTGCAAACTTTAAAGTGAACAAACAAGTGAACAAATTTCCTTTCATTAACCTTCTCATGGCGCTTAAGTAGCTGGTGTCTCTGCATAAAATACTGATCTTTAAGTTGCTGTTTGAGCAGCTGGTGTTTTTCTTGTAAGTGCCGTTCTTCAAGCTCCCAAATCGCAGCTTCTCGAGCTGGAAGAAGAAGGTACTTTTCAAAATGTCACTTTGCTCTTTTCACGAATGTACTCTGGTCCTTGTCTTAATATTTACATAAAAGTGTTCTAATACACTAATTAATACACACAGACGTTCTGAGCTATAAAAGAAATATTACCAATGTAAAGATAATATCCATTACCACTTTCCATTCTGTTCTAATGTCCTGTAAACAAAGAATGCCCCACTCCCAACACTAAAATTCCATTTAATCATCTCAGTGAGAAAGAAAAAAATACCCAAGGTATCTGTTCGAGGAAATAAGTGCTTAAGATTCCATTCTATCATGTAGGCAATTAAGTATGCCGTTACAGGGTGCAAGGAGCACCTAAACTTACTCGGGTGCATCTCTAGCATCGCCTGGACAAAGGCCTTTTTAGGGATTACATGTTCACTTCACTTCTACTGTTCACTTCTATTGCCATAAGGAACTCTGTGTCTGGCAGTAGTTCTGAACTGTACAAAGTACCTTCCTCTCATTTAACTTTTTTACCTTTCCCTCTACCACTCTAGCAAAAGAAAGCATTCAAATAATTCCCAGGCATATCTCTGCACCGTTTCAAGACATCATGCACACACACAGGCCCTGTTTCACACCTCTCAGGAGCTGCTGCTTGCTATTCAGGCACTCTCTTTCAATGTTGGCTAACTCCGCCTTCTGCTGCTGGATGATCTTTTTCAGAGAGCCGTCTAACTCTTGTTGTTGCTTCTGAACAAACTCTTGTTCCTAATAGACACAGTAACCATCAGTTATTAGGTATCTATGGAGCAAAACGTCCATTCATCTATGTGGCTGTATGTATCAGTGATTAACAAGATTTCTGAACCAAGTTTCTAAAGTTCACTAGATTTAAAAATCACCAAAATTATACAGTATAAGCATAACATATATTTGTCACCCAACTCAAGACCAGAAACAAAGTACTAGAATATTTAATATTGTGAACTCACTACTAAGAATAATACATACAAAAGAAGTCTGTATAAACTACTCATGATTAAAATGCCCAATTATGCCGACATCTTTGAGAAAAAAATAAATTTACACCTTCTAAAACGGACTATTCAATCCACTAGAGTGTGGCTACAATAAAAATGAAAAAGAATGCCTTTCAGGAAGAGAGGCAATAAAGGACAAACAAGTAAAACAGGAGTTGGGAACTTTAAAGTCTGTATTTTTCTATTAACAGAGTTAGGAGGCAACACCATGGCTATACTATCAGAGAAAGACAGTTTCTATGTCTCCACCCTGTGTATAAAAAGAGCCATACTCTAAGGACTTAGTGAGAAATAATGCTTTGCTAGAGAAGCAGGAACTAGAAACAGGAAAGAGAGCTACACTTTATAACTCTACAAACAAAATTCCTTATAATCAGAGAATTCCACCAAAATGTTTGGGAATCACTCATTCAACAAATATTTACTGAATACATACTATTTGCTCAAATGCCAAATTTATGCTTTTTAAAAAATCTCTCAATTATTGTATAAGGAAAGGAAAGGTTAAAGGGACTTATGGTTGCTATGCTAGACTATACATTTGTGGATGGTATTGAAGAAATGCAAAATTTTCAAGTAACCAGTTGGATCTCCGTCCCTCATTTGGCAGCGATGGTGCCTCGTGACCAACTCCAGGGTCATCCTAACGAGTTGGATCTCCGTCCCTCATTTGGCAGCGATGGTGCCTCGTGACCAACTCCAGGGTCATCCTAACGAGTTGGATCTCCGTCCCTCATTTGGCAGCGATGGTGGCACGTGACTAACTCCAGGGACATCCTTATCAGTGAGTGTGGGCTTGGAGACTTAAGGCTGAAGCAGCACTTCACGTGTGATCCCTCCTATTGCATATCTAAGAGATGATGAAACCTCAGGATTCACTCTGGAACCATTCTTCAGGCCTTGGACAGAGTCTGGCGGCATCTGGATCACTACCCGCCTGGTCTTCAATGAAGAGTGAGCCTAGCAGTGTCCTTCAAGATGCTTCTCTTACTACTGATTCTCTGGAAATGAGAACCAGGTCTCACCATCCATGACATCCTGTTAATTTGTTGTCACAAATGGTGCTGTCTCATCTGCATTGTGATTTGTATTTTAGCATGAATACAAATGCACAGCAGCAGAAAGACTAGTGAACTGTTTCTAAGAAGTACAACTACCAGTAGAGTTTTGTATCGATGATGATCTTTTGTGCTGGGGACAAGAAATGTATTTATGTGTCATTAAAAAAGACACAATGTACATTGTCAGTTTTGTAGATAAAATTAATGCTGAGCATTTATACAAAAAAAATTACAAATGCCAACTTGACTACAGTCACATAACTTTATCATAGCAAAAAAGAAAAGAACTCAATGACTATTACAAAGCTAATTAGATTTAATAAGATTGCAAAATCTCCATCCTATCTTATAAGCAGTTACAACAAAGTAAGTTGTTCAAGCTTCTCTTTTCTTACAGTAAATATCACTTATAATAAAAATTAAACTGATTCTCTAATTTCACTGTAAAATTTCTATATGTAAACTTGTTTAATAAACAATATAGCCCGCAGATACATCAAAAATTTTATTTTGTTCACTATTTTTATCATTAGTTTGCATATATAACTTAAAAAAATATGTGTGGACAAAAATAACTGGTCCAAGTTATCATAAATATAATTACATTTAGACAAAGAAATCAAGGGTAAAGGACTGGACAAATAAGTACCTATGTGAAAATAAAGAGGTGAACACAGTGAACCCTTCAACAACACAGGTTTGAGTTGCATGGATCCAATTAAAGGTGGACTTTTTCACTAAATATGTCCTAAACATCATGTGGTTGGCTGACTGTAGATGTGGAACTGTGATGCGGAGGACCAACCGTTAAGTTTTACGTGAATGTTCGATTACGTGGATGGTCAGCACCCCAAAACCCAAATTGTTGAAGGGTCAACTGCATAAACCAGTGCCATTAAAAAAGTGAATGTGACTTCTTGTCAATGCAACTTTTGGTTATAGTATTGTATTTGTTGCAATTAAGTAAGAGTTCAGTTCAAAGAAAACCTTTTTCAAGCACTTAATAAATGCTGGGGTCTGTACTACTTACATGGTTACTAAAATCAATAAAAGACAGCATTCCCTTCAAGGAGCTTCCACTCTACTGGTCCCAAATTGGTTTTATCTGTCAGTCCCTATGAAGCATAGTGGGCCCCTTCCCTCAGTAACATACTTTCAAAACTTCCAAAGTAAATCACAGAGAACGCAATCCAAGGAATAAAAGGATCCAGAAATGAAGATTCAAAGTGAATGACAAGAACTGCAGAAGCGAGCGCTGAAGTGGCCAGTGTGCAAGAGGGGAAAAGAGAGAAGACTGTTATCCAGAAGCTGGCAGGACTAGCACCATGCTCCTCCAGAAGATAAAACGAAGATCAGCAGGTAAGAATCAAGGCACATCGACTATGGAAATGTTTCGTCATCTCCCAAGTCTGCAAAGACACCAACGGCCTTACTGAGCTATGGGCTTGAATAATTAAGCAGAGTGTGGATGATTACACAGCCAAAATATTTGCAACTGATTTTTTATATTAAAGCTGAAAAGTACCTAAAAGGGTCCCTTATTCATTAGGTATTCTTTATACTGATTTTAAATATGGTTAAGATTTGACTTCCATCACAGTTATCTGTCCTCTTTCTCAACACCGACATAGTTAACTCCCATTTATTGAGCCCTTAGCAGTAGCGGCAGTGTCAGTCACTCCACTGTGTCCGACTCTTTGCGACCCCACAAACTGTAGCCTGCCTGGCTCCTCTGTCCATGGGATTCTCCAGGCAAGAATACTGGAGTGGGTTGCCATTCCCTTCTCCAGAGGATCTTCCTGACCCAGGGATCGAACCCAGGTGTCCTGTATTACAGGCAGATTCTTTGCCATCTGAGCTACAGGGAAGATCAAAGGTTTCCTTACATGCTAATTAACATATTTTATTATCATAAAAGAAATGAAGATTTAGTATCACTGAGCTTTCATTAAAGTTCCTAACTTCAAAAGCCGAGTATAATACATTCACAGGGGAACCTGTAATTAGAAATTACTTAGGATCTAAAAGAAAAGTGATCTAACATTCCAAAAAAACTGCACGAACTACACTCACTTTAATAAAATAACAACAGATCAATTCTATCATTAGGAGTAACAATTTCAAAATGGACATATAAATTGTAAAATGAGTGTCCTTTAAATGTACAAGTTTTAATTCTGATAACGGAATTTTATTAGGCCGATAACGGTAAATGTTAAAAATACAGCTTTGGGTTCTAGGAAACTATAAGGAAGAATTATCATATGTGGGGCTATTTGAATACAGAATTTGATCATTTTAACTTAAAAGTGTAAAATGGTAATGATCAGAAAAGTGTTTGTAATTCATTAATTCTTCCCTCTCATCATAAAATAACATTTTGCTTACTCTTTTAGAAAACGATAGAGTCCAATGGCTGTCAATAATAAAGATAAATAAGTAATTTCAGGAGAGGGGGAATAAGGGGTTGAAATCAAGCTGTATTCTATCTACTCCAGTTGTGTATATCAAACATCACAAACAAAATTCTAGTGTTAAATAAGCTACTCGTTTCCCTATAGAAACTGTGAGAAAGAATACAGCCTGGAATTCCACACATGGAGAATAGCAACTCACTATGCATAATGGAACAATCTGAATAGTGAAAACTAAATGGAACTGAAATCACCACTTTCAACACGGCTTTTCTGACCATAACCATAGTTAAAATATCTACATAAACATATATGCACTCAAAACATCACTTCACACGAAGATAAAAATCTAATCACAGCATTCATTCAATTTCTCACATGTGCAAAAACACAGAAAAAACTATTGGGAAGACATTTCTTGAAAAAAGATGAAAGTCTCAGATTAAAATCTGTGGTGGAGTAGACAGAAAAAAGAACACTATAGCAGAAGTGTTCTAGTTCCAGCTCTACCACTAATCTCTTTTGCAATTTTAGGCAAATCACTTAGTCTTCTGTGCTTCGATTTCTTCATCTGTAAAATGGGTACACTCCACCTCCATATTAGGGGGTTGGCAGTGAGAATTAAATGTGAACACTCTTCAAAGAATACTGTATTATAAAGTTCATGTCGGGTTATTACTATTGACATTGTCATTTATCAGTCTTCTAGATCTATAACAAATGAAACTAACAGTGAAAAGGCACATGTGAGCCAAAGAAAAGCAGGTAAAACAGAAGGCATCCTCCTGGAAGGCACGGGGGACTTACGTCCTGCATTTGGGCGTTGAAGACTGCGCAAGACGACAGCTGAAAAGAGTGAATCATGGCCTGAGCAACGCCCTGTGGGTCAGAATACAACGCGCCTCCCAGGTAAGAACACAGAGGAGCAACTTTTTGTAAATGGAAAGAGTAATTAAACAAATGCTGAGCTTCCTGAGGCCTGCAACAAGTCAGTTAACAAAAGGGCCTGTACAATGAAGGATTTGAACGAGACCAGTGGTTTCCAACCTCTAGTTTGCTGCTGTCGTTTTTTAAGCCAGCTGAACTCTCTTTTTTAAAAATTCGCCAAAAAAAATCTCCGTTTATAGAACAGATGAAAAGTGGTACTGCTCTGGACGTAGGGGTACAGAGCTCTATTGTTCTCATTTCTGAAGAATTCGCAATGTGCTTCTTCCAAACTCAACAGCTCCTAGGAGTACAGTCTGAAGACCACGGGACTAGATTATCAAATAAATTCTAGTTTCATGTCTGTATGGTTATTATCATAGTCTTTTAAAATTTAAATATTAGACTCTGTAAAGTTATCTAGCACCTTCATCAAAAGCAGTAGCTAAATATAAATACTTTTGAAATCAGTTAATTACTAAATCTGTCATTAAATTTACAGAAAGAAATTCACTACTGATTTTAGCTTTAGTCGGAAAATACAGGCTAGCATCACAAACTATATGAAAAAACACCTAAGCACTATCAAAGCACTGGATCACCTGATTCAGTCAACACTAAATTCTTACTTTCTACTCTATAATAGAGTCTGACACACTGCCTTTTGGAATTGAACTCCATATCCCTTCACAAGGCAAAACCAAATTGTTGTTATCTGGCGTGAAATCTGAATTATCCAAAAACAGATGGAGGGCCAACAAGGACTTCCTCTTCAGCTCTCAGTAAGACATGGCTAACGACCACTGGGCCAAGCCAGTAAGAGTTCAGACTAGGCACAGAACAGGCACCTTAAATACGAGGCAGGATGGCATGGCTCAGTGTGTGAGACATGGAGGTAAACGTGCCTCGATGAGAATTCCAGCTCCACCGTTAACCAAATGTGTGAACCTGGCGAGTCATTCAACCTCCTGTGCTTTCGTTCCCTCACCTGCAGAATGTGGGTCACAGGAGTAACTACCTCCTATGTGTGAGGTTACACGAGTTCATACGGGTGAAATCAGTAGGACACACAGTCCACACCGTGTCTGCTATTACCACCTTGATGACAGGCATGCCTTGGAGATATTGTAGGTTCAGCTCTAGTCCACGCAATAAAGCAAAACACGTGAATTATTTGGTTTCCCAAGTACGTAAGTTATGTTTACGCTATACTGTATTCTATTAAATAAAGTATGCAATAGCATTGTCTGAAAAAAACAACATATATACCTTAATTAAAAAGTAGTTTATTGCTGAAAATGCTGACCATTACCTGACCCTTCAGTAAGTTGTAGTAGTAACGTCAAAGATTTTAGATCAGAGATCACTGTAACAAATATAATAATAATAAAAAGGTTTGAAATACTGAGAGCATTACCAAAAGGTAACAGAGGGACACGAAGCGAGCAAATACTGTTGGAAAAATGGTGCTGACACATTTGCCTGATGCAGGGTTGCATTAACCTTCAATTTGTGGGGAAAAAACCCACAGTACTGCAAAAACACAAAGACGCCAAGAACAATAAAACGAGGTGTGCCTGTGGAATTCCCATGCTAGGCCAGGACAAAATTTTGACTCACAGGAAGAAAAAAAAAAAACTAAATTTATTTAAATAGCCTAGTTTTATTAAAATTTTAAAATTCCAAGATATTTTTCTTATTTTTCATGGTATTAAAGTAATTCCTAGTTTGAAATGATGGTGACAAGTAAATGACAGTTTCAAATATCCTCCCTTGAACAACAAAAAAAATTTTAATGACAATGCACTGGTCGTGGTCCCCAAAGGTTTCTGTTGGGTTTCTATATTCCTTCTCATGAATCTGTAAAATTCAGAAGGCTGGGAACCAACTTTTTAAATTACATAAAAACCCACATTAAAAAGGCAATTTAAAGCAACAAATAATAAATAATCCATGTCTCTTCTCCCTTTCATTAACATTTGTAACTACAAACTGAGCTCATTTCTCTCTTTGCCTCCAGGCTGGGTACAAACTTAATTAAAAGAAAGATGATCCCAAGTATAAAAGACCTCATAGAGTAATGTGAGGTAATTCTAGAAAATTCTGTTGAAAATACCAATTAACCTAGTTTTGTAAAGAATTTACCCATTAACAGGTTCAGCCTTATCATATCATAACCTAAAATCAAGTTTACTTAGGTAACAACTGTCTATTTTTGTATCTGCTAGATTCTGAATCAAAAAGAACATACTTAATATTTAAAATATGGTTTTAAGTAGCTTATATTGTTGAGTTTAACAGTAATAAATGTATGATCTACCATTTAACATTGTCATTTACCAGCTTGTGGAGTCTCATTTCCCTAACCAGGGACTGAAGCCAGGCCACAGCAGTGAAAGCCCAGAATCCTAACCACTAGGTCAACAGGGGGTTTCCCAAATTAATGGCCGTTTAATATGCATTCTTTTTGTACGCACAAAGCTTATATACTCACCCTCTATATTTTTCTGTCCTAAAAGTCTTCTATCAAACATTGACACTACCACTTAAAAATGTAAGCTTCCATCACGATTAAAATAAGAATACAGTGGATTATACATTAACATACACATTTATTTCATCTGCAGTCAGCTTTCCAAACATTTCACTTAATTTCATATTAGCAACTTAAATGTCACCATTAGTGTGAATTTAGTACTACATAAAGAATGCCCTGGGACCCTCTGTCTGAGGAGATATCAACATCATATAATAAGTACAGAATTTACCCTTTTAACCACGGTTTATTGAGCTGTGAGAATAATGCTGCTTTCTGTTTTTAGTAGCATTAAGCTGCTGCTGTTACCTGAGCATGCTGGCTTTGTGCAAGCTCCTCTTTCCTGCGTTTCATGAGCTCTTTTCTCAGCTCTTTGGGTGCTCTCTCCACTTCATTTATAACCTACAGTGTATAAGCATGCAGGAGGTGGGGAAAAATACTTTCTCCACAGCAAGCATTTATGTGAGCAGACAAGCTACAAGTCAGATAAAGCTGTTAAAAAGTTCCTTTCAACATGCATTAGCACAGGTGTTAGTTTGAAGAAAAAGAATGAAAGGATAGAACATGCTTAATCATAGTGCAGAAAGGGACATTACACCATATAAAGGTTAATTAGCTGCTTAATTTTCCCTACATATCATTCTCTCTTAAATTCGAAGGAGATCAGTAAAGAATTACTTGCAGCACTGATGCTGAACTAAAGGTGATAAACCCAAGTGACCTTGAAAGATCATAAAATTATAAATGTATCTATTGACGTTTTCTATCGACACTATTTGATATACTGGATATAAGGAAAACTAACGCCATTCATTTATAAAACTGCAACCTTTCATGATTGGCTTGATAAAACCAATGAAATAATTCTAAATGAAATCCAATTAATGAGATCAAAAGAAAAACAACAGTAAGCCTTAGAATAACACAAAGGAGAAATAAATGCACACTAAGTTTTCTTTTTTTATAAAACACCATTTTATACATGGTGTGATAAAAATGAACATATTTGAAAACTTTGGGGTTAAATTAGAATAACATTCTCCTTTGCTGATAAATTAAGCCAAAATCAATCGTCAACTTTAAAATCTGTAATATAAAGCCCTCAAAAATTAAGTTTAGTATGCTATGATTTATTACACCAGATAAAGTATATTATAAAATAAAGTGTATTTTAGAGCTCCTTCTTTTAATCACTTCAAAATCCGAGATGTGTATTCCACCTAAGAACAAATCTGTAATCCAACTATGAAAGACGATCATGTGTTTATACGTAGAAGCACCAAAAGCAACCAGATTCCAAATCACCACATGCCATTTATGGTCTGTGAAAGAGACTGATTTTGATTTAACAAGTGTATTTAAAATTTCCCATCAGTAATCTCTCATGAAACCAAATCACCATTAAAAAGAAGAGACTCCCCAAATGCAAGAAGTTTAGCAATAAGGAAAAAAATACATAATTATTTAAAATATGCATATCACGATCTCAGACTCATTCGATGGCTAAACCTCTCCTACTCCAAAACAGTAACAATCACTAGAAACCTTTTTATCTCTAAAATTAAATCATATATTTACCTACAAAATTTTTTAAATTTAATCTGATATCAGAAAACAACCTTTCAATAAAAACTATCCATCTATCCATGGTTTTAAGAAAAATTAACATTTGGTCTCAATAAAGTCATACATCATGGTATATAAAGCAATTCTATATAAAATAAACAGTAACAAAACAGTAATTTTTAGAAACGGAAGCCACATCAAATGGCTATATACCATTTCACTCATCTTTACCTAGAGAAATCAAAGAATGTATGATTAATATTTGATTCTATCCTTTTAAAACCAGATACTGAAGTTCAGCAATAGGATATTCCATTTTTTGCATTTCACTGTTAAAATCAATGAATCTGAGTATTGGGGACATGCAACAAAAGTGAAAATGTATTCACTAGTTTAGTTGATGTTAGTTTGCTCTAAAACTAATAAATCTGATCATAATATTGTCCAAGGGGTCTTTTATATCATTAAAAGATAAATTCTCTTCCTACACTAAAGGAACAGAATTATAAAATTATCTCTCAAAACTAATATGTAAAAGTTCTCATAATTTAATTTTAATTGGGAAAGAAAAAGACACATTAATACAATATGTAAATCCTCTTTCTGAAACAATGACAATCTTTCATAGTCAATAATACCACACAACAGATTCTATGACAATATGGAACAGTTTCAGGAAAAATGAAAAAATTCATTCTTGTCAAATGACTTTACAGATATTTTCCACCTGTGATTCTTCAAAGTATCTCACACTTTGATAAACTTTAAGATATTATTTCAAATTTCAGGTTATTCAGCTTTTGTTTGGACACAATATCTGAGAAAGGTACTCAAGATAATCAAGAAAAAATAATTTTTAAGCATGAATTAAATTTGCAAATAAATAGTAAATTGAAATATTGTTGTCACCTGCAAATAGATCATAGCATGTTTTCTTGAAAAAAACATCACTATGTCAGGACTTAAATGTTGCATTAATAAAGAAGGAATGATAGGTTAAAAGAAAAATGGATCAGACTCAATTTGAAGTCTCGTTTCAAGGCTTAGCTGGATATTTAATGTGTGTTTGTAAACTTGAAAAGGTCATTAAAACCTTTTCTACTCCAGTTTTCTTGGCAGTAAAACTAGGTAACATCTGGCCTTACTGCTACCCTACAAAGACTGCTGGGAAGACCGAAAAAAAAAAATGAATGAGTGCCACTTAACTAACAAGTATTATTCTTTATTCACTGAAAAGGGCAGTTACACTTACCTCCTTCTTTCGGTTCTTTAACATATTCTGAAATTTGGACAGCTCTTTTTCTTGTTCACCTTTAATGCGTTTGGCTTCATCTCGTAAGCGATTTGTGTGTTCCTGTTCTAGACGTTCAATAGTCTGTTTCTGCTGTTTTTCTAGATTTTCAATCTCCTGATCATACTGTCGTTTCTTGCTCTGTAAAATGATGTAGCTCAAGATCATTTAACATTAATGCTCATATCAACTTATTATACTAAAAATGTTTACTAAGAGCACATATTGATAACTGGCATTTAAACTTAGTGATAAAATCCGTACCCTCTGCAATACTGAACAAGTCAAATTCACTAAAATATGTTTTTAAAATTTTTCAAAAAGATGAGCATTTTCATTTTTTTCTAATAATGAAAATACTTTTTTCTATTATATAAGTATAGAATATTCAAAAATTATAGACAATCCAGAAGAATATCCAATCGCTATGAAATACTAAAGTAAGAAAAATTTCAGTATTTTTCCTTTTTTCCTATTTTTGATAAATCAAAAATCAAGTCTATTTTAAAAACATACCATTACTTGTTATTTTCAGACTTACTCTTCCTCATCAGGATTCTTAAAATAAACATCTTATTTCATTGAAACAAACCTTTTAGAATTATAAAGCTATTCTCTCAACAAGATTTCTGTTTATATAATACTTGAATAACACTGCAATTTTAGACATAGGTACTTATTTGTAAAGAGTGTTTTCTTTTAAAAAATTAAAAAGCAAAATATTTTGGAAAATATGGGGAGAGGAGAAACACAGTTTTTGTAAGGTTGTGAAAAAACAGAATATACTGCAAAAATACTCAATGAAAACAAAAGCTCATTATTCCCTTAGGAATTCTGTTAGGATCCAACAAATGTAATCAGCAATGCCAAACTTCACACAAAACAATCCTTACCACTTAAAATTATAAAACATAAGATCTATAATCAACCATGAATCCTATAACATTTCACATGATCCTTTTTCTAACCTAAATTAAGCTAGATGTTCAACATAGGTTATTGAAATTTTATATCACGTTAACAATTCCTTTTCCAACTTTGGACACAAGTAAAAATTTAAAAACTCAGTGACAATTACCCTTGACAAGTCAGCACTAACTTCTCTAGCAGCTGTGAAAATGGATGTGGAAGCTTAACTAGTAGCCAGAGAAGTAAGCATATTCTGAAAAATCCCCCAAGAAGTTCTAATACTCAACCGATTTTGAAGACAACTGCTCTAGAGTAGCTTAAAATCTTGGATTCTGAGAGGTAAAGTTTTAGCAATAAAAAGTTGTCCAGTAATAGAAATTTGCAAAACACCTATTAGCTTCATGATTCCAGGTTTTCATGACAGATTTTAATCAAAGAAAAATGAAGACACCCAACACACTGTAAGTCAGGCAAATGGCCAAAAACAGGAAGAAAAGAAAAAGGAAACATCTAGAACACCAGAGAGAAAAGGCCAAGGACACATCAGAAAGCCAGAGAAACCTAGTAAACAGAGAAAAAGTTCTAAAACCTTCCACAGCAGTGAGTTTTTTAAGCAGTAAATTTCTGTATGAACAAAATGGTACAAAATTCCAAGACTTTACCATCATCTCCTGCTCAAAACGTCGGAAAATTTGCTCTCGCTGTTGCTGCAGTTTGCCGTTGAGCTGCTGTTGGGCTCTTTGTTCCTCTTTTTGAAGAAATCTTAATTCCCGAAGTTCCTGACGTCTGATAAAATTTAATGGTGACAACAGAAAAAGAGGAGCAAAAATTACACCATTGAAGTAACGCTTTACAAGAAAAAACTTGAAAACTAACATTTTCTTCTAATGGAAAAGTAATAGAACACTAACTCAAAACTAGCCAAGACTACTCATTTCTCTATTCTTCCGACTCTGCAGAGACCTGAGAAGTCACAAAACCAGCTGAAATCATGCTGTTTCTCTACTCACCTAAGAAACCTCAACTCTTCGGTTTTGGAGTCACTGTCAGTAACTATCTTTGACGTTGTTACACTTACTTCTACACCATCAACAACAAATTTGCGTGTTTTCTTCAATGTTTTCTTTTGTCTTCTCGTTTCCTGAGGAAGATTTTATTTTAGTCAGGCGTTATATGGGGAATACTAGAGAAGGAAAACATATTCTTAAAAAACAAAAACAAGAAACGGAACTGCCTGCTATGAAGACTACACATACAAAGCTGAACAGAAAGCAGTAAGACATCTCTGACACCAATTATGCCAAATACACTTCATCTGATTTTCACATGACTTTACAGATGAAACCAATCTTTTTCAAGTGAAATTATGCATTTTGATGATATGCATGTATAATTTTTATGATACTACATCACAATTGGGCACAAGTGGTAATGACCAATTCACAAAAATGAGTAGTATAATCTTTACATGCTAACCATCTTTTCTTCCTCTTTTTACCTTGTAGGTTCTCAGACACCTCTGTTTTTCTGTTTCAGAAACACTTACAATGCCATTAAAAATGAATTCCTGTGCACATCCCTCAAAAGAATCTAAATCAACAAGTCTAAAAAGGCTGAGGCTTTTATTTTGAAAAGGTTCTCAGATAACTTTAAAACACTGCCACAACTGAGATTCAAAATTCATTTAATCAACAACAATAATATCACCAGCCCTCCTTCATTTCAGGGTCAGAGATGGAGGAGTGATTTTAGTTACTAGAAAGACAGCACCTCCACCACACCACCAGATCTGTCAGCTAGCTACTGCCTGAAATTCTTTATCAAGACCAAACTCTTCATTCCTCAACTGGTATCCAAATGTTTTTTAAAGGCAAAGAGAAATAACAGCAACACTGCTATAAACACATCTTGGTAAACATGTAAATACTGAGAACAGATAATTACTTAGTTGTGATAGGCGGAAATGGATAGAAAGCAGAGGGATCAAAAGGAGAATGTGAAAATACTACATTTAAAAGGCATTAGAATTTTTAAGTTGGTCTTTGGCACTTTGCAGTCTTCACCTTATCTAGGTTTCAGTCTTATCTAGGGTTCCAGTATCCTCACACTGCTTTCCCCTCAGCCCTGGACTACGGCCACCCTATCCAGACATCTTCTAAAACCTAAAGTGGGCATGCTCCAAAGTTAATCTACCTCCCTGTAACCTCCAAATTTTCCATTTCTTCAGTTCCTACTAAAGCATCCACAATTAATATCGCCTTAATTCTCACAGAAATAGTTGCAATTTTTTTTTTTTTTGGAAAGGCTAACTATTAAGTCTGTAAATGAACTTCGAAAAATGGAATTTCAGGCACTGAAACAAACTGAAAACTGAAGACCATCTAAGCAATCCACGTAGTAATAATCTGGGGCACATAGGCAGGCAGATCAGTCATGCCCTGGAGTCCTATCCCTAAGGTCAGTTCTAAGTTCCTGTTTTTCTGCCACCTGTCAATCCAGAGTCTCTAAGCAGTCTGTGGCTCACTTGTGTCGGAATTCCATGGGATCTTTTGTTACAAACACTGATTCTCTGGCCTCACTCCATACTTCTACATAGCTCTCCCTAATGATTACCTTTTTAAGCACACTCAGATTGAAGATTTATGCTCTAACAGCTCCAAGCATTCTGGGTTTTAGTGTTTGGTTTGGTTTTCCCATAATGATTTACACAGCAGTAGAAATGGCTATGACTGAAGAGTTAAGAGTGGTCATCTGCATGGCCAGTAGTAAATCAAGGGATGTTTAAATCCTAAACATTCTTTAAAAGAGATCATTCTTATAAGCCCTCTATTCTTTCAAATATTACTGATTCTTGCTAAAATTATACCAAGAGATGTGCAGTAGGAAAACCCAAATAAGCAATTTATTATAACCCAGTAAGCAATTTATTATACTATTTATACTGAGTTTATATTGAGGCAAAGATAGGTAGGTACTACCAAAAAATTTAATGATTACATCCAGAACCTCTCTAGTTTTATTTTTAATTGAGCGCTCTCATAGCCCTGAAGATACTACACTGATTTAGTGTTGGTTTCTTTGAAAGTCATCGGTTTTACATAAATTCTCAACTGGCAAAACGACAAAGAAAAATCCAAACAAGGACCCATATACACTTACTTGTAAAGATATTGATCCACTGTCTTTAGTTTTGCTTAGGAAGCTAGAGATGGATAGATTCAAGTCAATGCTGCTATTATCAGCAGTGGAACCAGTGCCTGAATCAGTATCATTTTCCTTTTGATTCTCAGATTCTGGTAACATGGTTTCCGTTTTTGACAAAGCACCTACTTCTCCTTTATTTTCTGCATCTTCAGGATTGATATTAATACTGGGTACTGGAACAGGCTGAGGTTCACTGGGCTGTGAGGCGGCAGTAACCTGAGGTTCTGCTTTAACAGGCACTTCACATGGAATTTCTTTTTGCTCTGTGTCCGTCTGAGCAGTGGCTTTATGAACATCCAGAGAGTCACTTTCTAAAGCTTTCTGGTCAGTATCAGTCACTACACTTCTGACCTCTGTTCCTTCTGTACCACTTGATTCAGTAATCTCAACTTCATTTGTCCCGACTTCCTCACTGGTCTCCAGTCGGTTCTCTGAACTGCTGATTAGTTGTTCCTCACCTTTACCGTCTACAGATTTTTTGTCTGTCTCATTAGTCTCAACTCTTTCCTCAACAGAAACTTTCTCAGTACCACCAGCCTCAGGACCCTCTGTGGACTGGATTGCTAATGTCTGGCCTACGTCACCCACTTCTTTCCCACCATTACGCTGAGCATCCTCAGCACTGCTCTCAGTTGCCCTCTGAGCAACGTCTTCTGCCTCATTTGTTCCTATCACTTTACTTGTACCACTGATCATATCGTTTTCAGTTTTGTCATCTTTTCCCAATTTCTCTTGGGTGTCTTCCTTTGTAAACTCAACTTCATTTTCAATTGCCTGAATATCTGCCTCTTTTTCTCCAGTCTCTTCAGAAACTAAATCCATTGCTTGGACCGTAGTATCTTCAATTTCTTCAGATTTTATAAACTTATTTTCAAATATCTGCTGCTTTTCCTGACCTGTTTCTTCTTCAGGTTTCAGGTTCTGTTCGGTACTCGTTTCTGAAGTTATCATTACGTTACTTTCCTTTCCTTCACTGACTGAACTAATGTCCACTGCCTCACGGTCTTCTGTGCCAGGAAGACTTCCAAGCTTGGGTCTCTTCTCTTCTCCTCCATTTTCCTCAGTTACTGCTGCTTTATTATGAAGTTCAGCCACAGCTTCTAAATGAGTATCATTAACATGTTCATCAGTACCCACCCCAACCTTTTCAGGTTCATCACTGGTGGGTTTTTCAGTAAGAATTTTACTGTTAAATTTATCTTCAGAAGTATTACGTTCTGTTTTTTCTGAGACAGATTCCAAAATACAAGCATTTTGTGAAAGCTTATCTTCTTCAGAGCTGGCAATACTCAGGTCAGAGGAGGCACGCTTACTGGCAGGTATTGGCTAAAAAAGATTTTATACAGTTTTAGTGTTAAAAACATTAATTTCAAGATGGTGAGCAAAACAATATTTCATATATGTGTGTGTATATATATATAAATGATGAATTCATATATATAGTGATTTAATGTTTTTATTCAGTAAAATTTGATAAAATTATAAAAATAATTTGAAGAACTGGCAAATCTTCACATAATAAATATGACAAACATGGAAAGCAAGGAGCAAACTTAATAAACCTTCACCTCTAAATTAAAGCTTTTTGTACTGCTACCCAATAAATCGGGCTTCCCTGGTAGTTCCATAGTAAAGAATCCACCTGCCAATGCAGGAGACACAGGTTTGATCCCTGGGTTGGGAAGACCCTTGGAGGAGGAGACTCCAGTATTCTCATCTGGGAAATCCCAGACAGAGCAGCCTCATGGGTCACAGTCCATGGGGTTGTCAAAGAGCTGGATGCGACTTAACCACTAAGCAACAGCCACCCCATCAATTAATTCTTAGGCACACGTGGAATCGTGGCTCAAAACTCCACTCCCACACGTGGAATCGTGGCTCAAAACTCCACTCCCACACGTGGAATCATGGCTCAAAACTCCACTCTCACACGTCGAATCGTGGCTCAAAACTCCACTCTAAAAATTACCAAATCACAATTTCCTTTTTAAATACTGACCAGAGAATTTTCTGCTTCCTCATCATCATCCTCCTCTTTGCCATCTTCAACTTCTTCTGTAACTTCAGCCTTCGCCTCTGCGATCAACTCCCGAATTGGTTTGTTGGAATCAACAGTCACAAAAGGATGCTGTTTGATCATTAAAAAGAGCACACTCGGTAACAACTGAAATGTTTGTGGAGTGAGCTTCATATATACAAAACACATTATTATGTGGTAAAAACACTGACATGTAAATAGGAAAAATACAAACAACTTCAGATGATAGTACATCTGGGATAAGAAGGTGGGGAAGGGAACTGAACAGGAATAGGGGCTGCCTGCAACTCTATCTGCACATGTTTTTTAAGAATCTGAAAGAAATACGTCAGAAATGATAGCAGGTTCTGTTTGGTACTTGTTTCTGAAATTATCATTACGTTACTTTCCTAATAGCTTCCTACCCAGAAGCTGTTACTTCTGGGTAATAGCTTCATGTACTCTGCTGTATGTCTGAAAGTTTCATAACCTAAAATCTAAATTAAAATTAAACCAAGTTTCAAATACATTACCAGTTCTTAAAAAATAATAATATGCTTATATCTCATATAAAACCTCAATAAAATAATTACAAAAAGCTTCAGAGTTCTGTTAAAAGTGTTTATAAACACCTGCTTGTTTTTTACAGAGTTCTAATGTTTTTAAGAGGAAGAAGATACTTTATTCATCTCTGTACTCTGCACTTAGCGTTTGGCACAGACTAAGGCCTTTCAGTGTGGAGCAAGTGAAACAAGAGAAAATGCATTCCAAGGTTATACTTGTTGTACAGACAGAAAGGCAATTTTTCTTGCCTCTCCCTCCAGATAAATAGCAACCTAAAAAGCTATAACGGAGGAGCTGCACAATAACTCAACAGTGACTGCTGCAAGACTTGCCATTCTACCTGTCTACCTCTACTGCTGTTTGACAAAATTTTATTTCAAATATTACAAACAAGTCCTGCTATAAAAGAGAATCATTCAATCACTTCAACACCATTTTTCTTAGTTAGCCATATTTACTGAACATTTACCCTCATTGTAAGAGACACTAAAAAAAAAATAATTAGCTCACGGCCCCTGTCACCAAGGTACTTGTTTTCTAGTAATGGAGAAACCGAATGGAAGTGATTGACAAAGTGGAAATAACTAAACAAAATGAAAAAAACACAAACTGAATCAGAAAAGCATAGGAGAAATTACTTAAAAGCTAAATAAATGCCTTAGTAAGGGGAGCACGTGTTTGTAAAGTAAATGTTAACTACTACAATGTATCCTGTGTTTGCACAGGAAAACTGAAGGAATCTGAATTTGTATCCATTCTAAAGAGATGTTCCAACACTTATATGGTTTGCCACTGTCACCTACTCTTATTTTACCTGCAGTAGCTGAGATGTAGTCCACCTGGAATCCACATTCTTTTCCAAGCATTTCTTTAGAAAGTCCTTAAAATTTGAAGACCTTCAAAATAAAATTTTAATAATGACATGTTATTTTATTTTCTTGTTATTAAAATCAAAACTATGAGAAACCATGGTTAAGTGCTATCATGTATGTAATAGTATTAACTCAACATAAAACTACTTCATGAGAATATTAATGTTCATAAGTCATTCATTTATAAATACAAGTCACATGTATGTAAGTAGGCTTATAATTTTAAGTCACTGAGATACAGTCAAATGTTCATAAGAAAGCTAAAAATCACAAAAATCTTTCCAATATGTTAAACTCCACAAATACAGATCACATATATGCCTCAGCTTCTCACAGAAAATACTTTTTCATGTAGAACTCCAATCATTGCTATTTTTAAATTGATGGGGAAACTTAATTATAAGAGTTTATATGTTCCTTAAGTCTCGAAAATACACCAGTATCAGTTTTCTATTTCATACAACCTTTATACCATGTACTTAAGTTTAAATACCCTTGGAAAGCTGGAAGAATAAAGCTTCAAGTTTTGCTTCTGAAAAAGCTTTGTTTAGGAATATTTTACCATTTTGATGGCTGTGCTAATGTAGGGGGCTCAGATTTTGCTATTTTTAGCAGCACTCTCATTGGATTTAATTCATGATGAGGTGGTTCTATCTCAGCCATTTCTATTAAAGTGATACCCAGGGACCAAACGTCAGCTTTGTAGTCATAGGGTCTGTCCTTTGATGTCTCACACATGACTACCTCAGGAGCCATCCTATGAAGACAGAGAATTGAAAATTAAGATATTTAACTTAAAATGGTGGTCACAAACCACATAAAAGACAGACAGTATAATCAAACATGTGGACAAAATTAACATATAATAACTGCTGACATAACTAATGCAGCAAATCCACAAAACTGGATACATACCAATAGGGTGTGCCAATAAAGGAATCTCTCCTTTGAATTGTCCTTGTGTTTTTAGCTGACACTCCAAAATCCGCTTGAAACAAATAACCATACAAAAGTATTACTGATAGTTTTTAAGCAAAGTATGCTATATTCAACTTAAGGGAAAAGCGTATCAAGTCTTTAATAAGACCACTGTTATTAAAGGGTAAGCAAAACAGAACTGGAGTGGCAACCCACTCCAGTATTCTTGCCTGGAGAATCCCCATGGACAGAGGAGCCCAACAGGCTATATAGTCCACGGAGTTGCAGAGAGTCGGGCACAACTGAGTGACCAAGCACAGCACACAAAATGGAAAGAGAAGTGACTTCCCTATCACCCTAATTTTGACCACACTCTTCCTACCATATCCCCACTCTCCCCACAAAAAAACTGCCACAGAAAAGAGTCCATTATTAATACACTTAATACCATCATCTTCACACATCTTCAGATCACAAATTCTCCAGAAATGACCAAAAAAATAGTAATTTTAAAACAGACCAGTCTATCCACTTCAAAATAAATGTCAAGTAGTGCTACATGTTACAATTAAATTGAAGGACAGTTTTTCTATAGTGTGAAAGACAGAAATCATACCAAAGAAGCTTCAATGACAGCATGCCTGCATGCTCAATTGTGTCCGACTCTCTGGGACCCCACGGACTGTAGACTGTCAGGCTCCTCTGTCCAGGGGAGTCTCCAGGCAGGAATACTGGCATGGGTTGCCATGCCCTTCTCCGGGGGATCTTCCCGACCCTGCACCTCCTGCGTCTTCTGCATCGCAGGCAGATTCTTCACTGCTGAGCCACCGGGGAAGCCCAAATGACGTGTATGTCTTACTAATTTCCTCATAATATTACATCACGAAGAAAAAACTCAGGAATGATGTTTCCTGATTTAAATCACAGGGCACAGCAACATCATAACTTTATCAGTGGTTTACTCCTTTTCAGCTTAGAGTTCGATCACTAATAACAACACAAAATTGCTACTGCTGCATAAATTACCTCATGCCATATACATTTCACTCCTAAAATTTCATCTGACATGGCACAGTTCTCAAAACTGAATAAATACCAAAGATCTAGTATTTGTATTCTTGCCCCAAGGTCTGGCACAGAATCCACACAATAAATGGCAGCTACTATCACTAATAATATCTGTAATTCTAACTTCTGTGATACTTTGGCAGGAGAATTTTTAAAACTCATAAAATCCTGCCCTGTATTCTAATTATTTGTATCTATTATACAGCTTTTTTCTTTTCTTTTTTGACCAGGTAGTTCTCTTGCTTAAAACACCTTGGTAGCTGCCTACCGCCTACAAAATGATGTTACACGTGCTAATGTGGCATTATGAGGGCTTCCCCGGTAGCTCAGATGGTGAAGAATCAGCCTGCAATGCAGGAGACCCCAGTTAGAGTCCTCGGTCAGGAAGATCCCCTGGAGAAGGGATAGGCTACCCACTCCAGTATTCTTGGGCTTCCCTGGTGACTCAGACAGTAAGGAGTTGGCCTGCAATGTGGGAGACCTGGGTTTGATCCCTGGGTTGGGAAGATTCCCCTGGAGGAGGGCATGGCAACCCACTCCAGTATTCTTGCCTGGAGAATCCCCATGGACAGAGGAGCAGACTACAGTCCATGGGGTCACAAAGAGTTGCACACAGCTGAGCGATTAACCACACAGTCAACTCAGTGTTTTTTTGAGAACCCATTAACAGTCTTTTTAACTTTTTTTCCCTCAGAACATGACTGGGAAAGGAGGTCCAAAACCAGACCTAAACCACAAATGTCCACTGTCAACAGTCATACCTCCCTAAGTACTCTTAAGAGCAGGCGATAAACTAAGGAGGGACAAGAAGTCACCTTCATTCTTGTGCAAGGGGGAAAATTAAGGTCTCTATTAAGTACTTTACAGTTCTACTTACAATAATGTGGCAGATATATGTTGGTCTGTTAAAATAGCATTTACATATTTATTTCCATTTGCAAGAATGTGATCTGATAATAAAAATTTGGTTATTGTAATGTACATATGGCTCCTGAGGATACTACGGTTCTATAATATCTGTGTATACTTAATACAATGTCACAGAAATGGAAGACATTCTGTACACATGAATTAATGAAATAAAGGGCAATTATTTTAAATGTCAACCAATGCAAAACTATTTCAGCATCCTAAATCTTCAAAAATATAGTTATTTTTAATGCCATGTATTATTTTATACAAAAGTATATTGCTGTATTCAAATAAGATTTTAGAACACTTACAGAAAACATGTACCAAAAATAGATCAAAATTATACTATTTCAAAACAAGCTACAAGACTTTAAAATATGATATAAGACATTAAAGAAGTAACATATATCAGCATTTTAAAACTCATGAATGAGGTGACAGAACACCTGAGAAATCAGAGATAAAAAATCATTTTAGAAACAAAGACTAAACTAGAAGGAATGCAAGGGCAAGTAAACACAATGAATTCACACCCACTATCACTTCACACCCATTAGGATGGTTATCATCAAAAATACAGAAAATAACAAGTGCAGGTAAGGAGGTAGAAAAATTGGAACCCCTGTGCATTGCTATGGAAATGTAAATTTGTGCAACCACTGTGGAAAATGGTACGATGGTTCTTCAAAAAATAGAAACATAGAATTACCATACAATCTGGGTATCTGCCCAAAAGAAATGAAGGCAGGAACTCAAAACAGATACTGTACACTCATGTTCATAACAGCATTATTCACAGAAGCCCAAAGGTGGAAGGAACCGAAGTGTCCATCAATGGATGAATGAACAAGTCAAACATGGTGCATACATATGCTGATAACAGATTATTATTCAGCCTTAAAACGGCAGGAAACTAACACATGAATTTGAATAGGACATATATAGGAATTCAGGAGAGCCTTGCTCTGTCCTTTGGAAAGGCCTAGAAGGAAGGCCAGTCCAGAAACTATAAGCATACCTAACACTCAGACTGTGGTCTTAAAATACCATGTCCTAATATATGAAAGAATACAAAACCACACAGGCTCTTGCCAAAAAGTCTTTGGATTTATCTGCAAATTGAGGGAAATACAGAGAGGAACTTACTGAAGTCATCAGGAGTATGCAGCCAGCAAAATGCAAGATAAGAAAAACTACAGGTCCAACAGCTCAGGTCCCACAGACGAGTGTTCCTCAACTTCTTTTTTAACCTCTCTTAATCCAGTCCATGGGGTCGCGAAGAGTCGGACACAACTGAGCGACCTCACTTTCACGCATTGGAGAAGGAAATGGCAACCCACTCCAGTGTTCTTGCCTGGAGAAGCCCAGGGACGGCGAAACCTGGTGGGCTGCAGTCCATGGGGTCGCGAAGAGTCGGACATGACTGCGTGACCTCACTTTCACTTTTCACTTTCATGCACTGGAGAAGGAAATGGCAACCCACTCCAGTGTTCTAGTTCTGAAGAATCCCAGGGACGGCGGAGCCTGGTGGGCTGCCGTCTATGGGGTCGCACAGAGTCAGACATGACTGAAGTGACTTAGCAGCAGCAGCAGCAAAGAGCCTTTTTAGACATTTTTCCCCAATCCTCTCTCTCATGAAATTTTAATGTCACAGATATACTGTATATCTGTTCATGTACTATCAGTGGGCCTTTGGAGGGTCACAACCATGGTAATACTGAAATTTTCTTTCTTTCTTTGAGAAAGCATGCCATGAAAATACATGCCACAGATAAAACATAAAGAGAAAGGAATGGTGGGGAGGGGTACGGGGGGGTATGAGCCATACATTAAAAGAGACTTAAAAGAAAAAGCAGGTTTTAAACATGGACAAGTCTAAACTCTAAAGTCAAGAGATGAACATTGGGTGATAGAGCCATAAAGAAGCACAGGGAAGTGATTACTATAAAGGTTAGTATACAGGTTACCTGTGGAGAAGAGAAGGACAGTGACTTGAGATGAGGCACATGATGCCGCTCCTAAGGTGCCTGCTGCTGCTGCTAAGTCGCATCAGTCGTGTCTGACACTGTGCGACCCCACAGATGGCAGCCCACCAGGCTCCCCTGTCCCTGGGATTCTCCAGGCAAGAACACTGGAGTGGGTTGCCATTTCCTTCTCCAACGCATGAAAGTGAAAAATGAAAGTGAAGTCGCTCAGTCGTGTCCAACTCTTAGTGACCCCACGGACTGCAGCCCACCAGGCTCCTCCTGATTTTCCAGGCAAGAGTACTGGAGTGGGTGGCCGGTGCTNCCCTGGGATTCTCCAGGCAAGAACACTGGAGTGGGTTGCCATTTCCTTCTCCAACGCATGAAAGTGAAAAATGAAAGTGAAGTCGCTCAGTCGTGTCCAACTCTTAGTGACCCCATGGACTGCAGCCCACCAGGCTCCTCCTGATTTTCCAGGCAAGAGTACTGGAGTGGGTGGCCGGTGCTCAACATATTTCTATTTCTTTATCTAAGCAATGATTACAAAGCTATTGTGTACAGAGCTACAAGTCAATAAGCTACACAACTCTTAATGTGGTTTCCTGTATCTATTTCTCAAAAAAAATATTTAAAATTTAGTAGTATATCAAAGTATACCTGCTTAGAGGTCATGACAAAGTGAACTATGATCACTGGTATCAGCATGGCCTTTGGATATATTTTGTCCTTTTAATATCTGTCCAAAATACTCAAATTTAGACTTCATCACCAGAGTTTTTTTATAATTCATATCTTGGGGATACTTAAAAAGGGCTGTATCTTCTATCTGTATGTATATATGAAATTCATTAATTTCTCATCTACAGTCTATATCTATTCCTCCTTAAGAAATTATCATTTATTCCCTCAGTGCAAAAAAAAACCAAAAAACTATTTTCAACCTAATAGTTAATTTAGCATCTTTTTTACACTTTGGAGAAGGAAATGGCAATCCACTCTAGGACTATTGCCTGGAAAATCCCATGGACAGAAGAGCCTAGTAGGCCACAGTCCATGGGGTCGCAAAGAGTCGGACACGACTGAGCGACTTCACTTCACTTCACTTCACTTTTTACACTTAGTTACTTTGTGAGTTTAGCCAAGATATCGTATCTACAAAATAGAATATAAAACTAAAGATGGAAAAAGAAAATAACTAGATATGAGTTCTGGAAATGAAGATAAAATTAAGTGGTTTTACATAATGTGTCATTTTCTAAATGTATTGTATTTATAAATATTAATTCTACATATAAAAATTTAAAGGAAAAATTATTAGGCAGTCTTTTAAAAGTGTGTCTTTTTAAAAATAACAATCCATCCTTTCTTATAAAGAGTCTTTATATTAGGTGCCTATACTTAGAAATTCTGGGAGTTAATGAATAATTATTTACCCCAATTTTTTTTTTTTGGCCTCACCTCATGAGGCCAGGAAGATCTTAGCTCAGGCCAGGAGGTCTTGCAGGATCTTAGTCCCCAGGCCTTTGGCAGGGAAAGCACCAAGTCTTAACCACTGGACTGCAAGGGAATTCCCTCCAAGGAAGTATTTTAAAAATTGTTGCTGTTCAGTCACTAAGTCGTACCTGATTCTTTGCAACCCCCATGGACTGCAGCCCACCAGGCCCCTCTGTCCATGGGACTTCCCAGGCAAGAATACTGGCGTGGGTTGCCATTTCCTTCCCCAGGGGATCAAATCAGGGATCAAATCCACATCTCCTGTTTGGCAGGCAGATTCTTTTCCACTGCACCACCTGGGAAGCCTCAATTTAAAACAGTAACATGAAGTAATTCTCCATGTTTTACATATTTTAACGTAATTCTCTTTGTTTCACATATTAACATTTGAGTCATAACAGAACAATATTAAGTAACAGACATACAGGGAGAAATCTCAAAGCATAAAGTCAAATGTTTTATCTAAAAGAATAAACTTACCCAACTTAATATCTCCATCTAAGGTAAAAAGAATGTTGCCAGCCTTGAGATCTCTGTGGATGATTTTATTATCATGTAAGTAGTTCAAAGCCTCTAAAGTCTGCTTACAAACTACTTGTATTTGGGACTCAGTTAACGGTCTCTCAAGCTCTGCAACGAAAAAGTAAACAAATAAGCACTTTTGTACCGTGAAAATGTATCAGCAGGCTATATACCTTTAACACCTTTACTGTCACTATGGAAGATTATATACAATGAAATGACTTTTTAAAAAGTATAACACAAATATTGCTTTCTTCACATATTATCAGTTCAGTTCAGTTGCTCAGTCATGTCGGACTCTTTACAACCCCATGAATCACAGCATGCCAGGCCTCCCTGTTCATCACCAACTCCCAGAGTTTACCCAAACTCATGTCCATCAAGTCAATGATGCCATCCAGCCATGTCATCCTCTGTCATCCCCTTCTCCTCCTGCCCCCAGTCCCTCCCAGCATCAGGGACTTTTCCAATGAGTCAACTCTTCGCATGACGTGGCCAAAGTATTGGAGTTTCAGCTTCAGCATTAGTTCTTCCAATGAACACCCAGGACTGATCTCCTTTAGGATGGACTGATTGGATCTCCTTGCAGTCCAAGGACTCTCAGGAGTCTTCTCCAACACCACAGTTAAAAATCATCGATTCTTCAGCACTCAGCTTTCTTCACAGTCCAACTCTCGTATCCATACATGACTACTGGAAAAATCATAGCCTTGACTAGACAGACCTTTGTTGGCAAAGTAATGTCTCTGCTTTTGAATATACTATCTAGGTTGGTCATAACTTTTCTTCCAAGGAGTAAGCGTCTTTTAATTTCATGGCTGGAATCACCATCTGCAGTGATTTTGGAACCCCCAAAATAAAGTCTGACACTGTTTCCATTGTTTCTCCATCTCTTTGCCTTGAAGTGATGGGACCAGATGCCATGATCTTCATTTTCTGAATGTTGAGCTTTAAGCCAACTTTTTCACTCTCCCCTTTCACTTTCATCAAGAGGCTTTTTAGTTCCTCTTCACTTTCTGCCATAAGGGTGGTGTCATCTGCATATTTGAGGTTATTGGTATTTCTCCCAGCAATCTTGATTCCAGCTTGTGCTTCTTCCAGTCCAGCATTTCTCATGATGTACTGTGCATATAAGTTAAATAAGCAGGGTGACAATATACAGCCCTGACGTACTCCTTTTCCTATTTGGAGCCAGTCTGCTGTTCCATGTCCAGTTCTAACTGTTGCTTCCTGACCTGCATATAGGTTTCTCAAGAGGCAGGTCATCCTGGAATGTGAAGTCAAGTGGGCCTTAGAAAGCATCACTACGAACAAAGCTAGTAGAGGTGATGGAATTCCAGTTGAGCTATTTCAAATCCTGAAACATCATGCTGTGAAAGTGCTGCACTCAATATGCCAGCAAATTTGGAAAACTCAACAGTGGCCACAGGACTGGAAAAGGTCAGTTTTCCTTCCAATTCCAAAGAAAGGCAATGCCAAAGAATGCTCAAACTACTACACAATTGCACTCATCTCACACGCTAGCAAAATAATGCTCAAAATTCTCCAAGCCAGGCTTTAGCAGTATATGAACCGTGAACTTCCAGATGTTCAAGTTGGTTTTAGAAAAGGCAGAGGAACCAGAGATCAAATTGCCAACATCCACTGGATAATTGAAAAAGCAAGAGAGTTCCAGAAAAACTCTATTTATTTCTGCTTTATTGACCATGCCAAAGCCTTTGACTGTGTGGATCACAATAAACTGTGGAAAATTCTGAAAGAGACGGAAATACCAGACCACCTGACCTGCCACTTGAGAAACCTATATGCAGGTCAGGAAGCAACATTTAATTTTAAAATTTTATTATGGTCATCTAAGAATACAAAAATAATTAGGCTAATTTAACTTACTGAATGTAACTCAACAATAAGATAAATATACATGTATAACTGTTTGAAATCCACTGACTTTATAAAAAGTATCATTTAAGATATAAATGTAAGGAACAAAAAGGCATTTACCAAGCATCACAGCATCCACTGCTCCACCAGCACAAAATTCAATGAGGATCTGCAGGCAAATAAAAAAGCATATGTCTAACACAACACTGATTCTGAGTATTTTTCCTTCGAGCTAGCAAAAAAGATAAATAAATAGCTATCAAATAACCTAAGTTACATAAACAAGACTATGCTAACAACCATAAAGACTTTCTTTGTAAACAGTCACAAGTCTTGCTATACATGTGAGAAAGCACAGAGGGAGCACACTGTGGAAGTATGTGCATCTTTGTTCACCGCCACCTGTAGTGCCCCGGGTTTTCTCTAAAATTACCAGGTACGGAATTTTTACTAAGGGCCATATTATATACCCCTGCCCTCACCACTCAAAGACTTTATACTCTCCTTTTTTAAGGTAACTATTGTGAGTTAAATGAACAAGTATATTTTTTAACTTTACTAACAGGAATACATCCTGAAAGGTTGCTTTTAGTTTTTCTAAAAACTTGGGGAAAACATACACAAGAGCTTCAGATACTAGCTCACTTATCACTTCCCATTGGATGCCTTCCCAAACCTCCCTGGTACACACCATCATGCATTTTTCCTTCTTAATCCTCATCACCGTTTTCATTTTGTATTTTTATGACTCTTCAATTAATTCATGTCTATCTTTCCCTCCCACTGTCCCTCATAGTTGTCTAGTTGTTCCTATTACATAGCTTAACAAATTGTATAGATTCATAGTTTTTTCTCCTCTATAGAACACCACTTTATTTTTTACAGGAGCTTATTTTTTATAATAAGTTGTTTTTCAAATTCATTATATGATATGAAAAATAATTTGGGAGACAGATCATTATTATCCTATAGTGGAGTAAACAGACTGATAAAGATTAACTGATTTATCCAAGCTTCTGCCTAGCATCACCAAAATAAAAAAGGAAAGCTCTTTTGATTCACAATCAGGTATAGCTTACACTATCTACTCTTCTTTTGTAATACTTTGCTTATTTCTTCAAGAAGACAAACTAAAACTCCACTGAAAAAAGTCCTCTTGATTAAATTAGTACTGTTGCAGAGCAAGTGACTGCTTATTATAAATATTAACATTTTATTTATATATTTATTTATGCCTAACATTTTCTAAAAATGAATAAAATTTTTACATACAGACCTGGCCACAACAAAAGAAACGTTTAAAAAAATTTAAATACTTAAATTTAAATTAAGAAACTAATACAAGACACTTCAAGCTAACATTAAAAAACAAATAAATAAATAAAAGACCTGGGGAGAAAAAAAAGACTTGAAAGAAAGAAAGAAGTTCTAACTGGGAAAAAAATATTAATTCAAAACAAAAAAGGAATCTAATTTCATTATTTAGGAAATTGAAAATTCTTCACCAAGTTTCTACATTTCAGTCCAATGTCAAACAATCATGAAATACAGTATTCTGAAATACACATCTAAACATCTGCTGAAGCTAAGGATATGTTGCTGTGTTGTTAATCACCCTCTCATCAACGGGTCAATTCTCATTCAAGTAGCACAAGTACTAAACAGAAGAGGTAGTCCCAAAAAGGTCTATACAACTTATAAATCTCTTCAGGACAATACTTGCTTTGGCTATTCCTACAGATTAACCAAAAATACTTACCCAAAGATTATTCTCGTAATAGAAGGCATCTAGAAGCTTGACTATATTAGGGTGATCACAAGATGCTAATATGTCAATTTCAACCATGTAGTCTTCAAGTTCTTCTTCAGATTTGGTGTCAATCACCTTTGCAGCAGCTAAAACATTCGTCTCTTTATTCTGAGCCTAAAAACAAAAGTATCATTATGTCCACGATTACAATGCATACTTGCTTTATATATTAGGTTTGCCTTGGAAATGAACAGAGATCATTCTGTCATTTTTGAGACTGCATCCAAGTACTACATTGTGACTCTTTTGTTGACTATGATGGCTACTCCATTTCTTCTAACAGACTCTTGCCCACAGTAGTAGATATAATGGACAGAAAGTAGATATAACGTAGCAGAAAGTACAAAGAGCTTCCATATACATCCCTTCCCTATTCATGTACAGCCTTCCCCACTACCAACATTCTGCACCAGAGTGGTACATTTGTTAAAACTGAGGAATCTATATCGACACATCATCATTACCTGAAGTGCACTGTTTACATTAGGATGAACTCCTGGTGTGCTTTCTATGGGTCTGGACAAAATACATGATATGTATCCACCACGTTAATATCATACAGAATAGTTTCACTGCCCTAAAAATCTCTATGCTTGGCCTATTCATCCCACTCTTTCTCCTAACCCCTCCCCTGATAGTTTTCTGTTTTTCAGACAGTATGTAGCCTTTTCAGATTGGCTTCTTTCACTGAGTAACATGCATTTAAGATTCCTCCACATCTTTTCATGGTTTGATACCTAATTTTTTTTTAGTGCTAAATAATAGTTGGATACACAGATGTAGTAGGCATGTTTATTCATTCACCAGCTGAAGGCATCTTGGTTCTTTCCAAGTTTTAGCAATGATGAATAAAGCTGCTATAAACATCTGCATGCAACTTTTTGTGTGGATTTAAGTTTTCAACTTCTCTGAGTAAGTACAAAGGAGCAGAATTACTGGATCATATGGTAAAAGTATGTGTATAGTATACCGCCTCCCCTGGTAGCTCAGACAGTAAAGAGTCTGCCTACAGTGCGGGAGACCCAGGTTCGATCCCTGGGTCGGGAAGAACCCCTGGAGAAAGAAATGGCAACCCACTCCAGTACTCTTGCCTGGATAATCCCATGGACTGAGGAGCCTGGTAGGCTACAGTCCATGGGGTTGCAAAGAGTCGGACACGACTGAGCGACTTCACTTCACTTCACAAGTATGTGTAGTTTTGCAAGATACTGACAAACTGTCTTCTAAAGTGGGAAACAGTGGAAACAGTGAGACTTTATTTTGGGGGCTCCAAAATAACTGCAGATGGTGACTGCAGCCATGAAATTAAAAGACGCTTGCTCCTTGGAAGAAAAGTTATGACCAACATAGACAGCATATTAAAAAACAAACACATTACATTACCAACAAAAGTCCATCTAGTCAAAGCTATGGTTTTTCCAGTAGTCATGTATGGATGTGAGAGTTGGACTATAAAGAAACCTGAGCACTGAAGAATGGATGCTTTTGAACTGTGGTGTTGGAGAAGACCCTTGAGAGTCCCTTGGACTGCAAGGAGATCCAACCAGTCCCTCCTAAAGGAAATCAGTCCTGAATATTCATTGGAAGGACTGATGCTGAAGCTGAAACTCCAATACTTTGGCTACCTGATGCAAAGAACTGACTCACTGGAAAAGACCCTGATGCTGGGAAAGACTGAAGGTAGGAGAAGAAGGGGATGACAGAGGATGAGATGGTTGGATGGCATCACCAACTCAATGGACATGAGTTAGAGTAAACTCCAGGAGCTGGTGATGGACAGGGAGGCCTGGCGTGCTGCAGTCTGTGGGGTAGCTGAGTCGGTCACGACTTGCTCCCCACCCTTGCCAGCACTGGTTGTGCTGGTGGAGGTTTCTGTCATTCTAATACCTGTGTAGTGGTATCCCCTTGTTTAAATTTACAACTCCTTAATGACAGATGATGTTGAGCATCTTTTCATATGCTTATTGGACACTGAATATCTTCTTTGGTGAGATGCCCAAATCTTTTGGTTATTTTTTAATCAGATCATGGTTTCCAAACAGTTGAGTTTTAAGAATTCTTAATATATTTCGAATTACAGTCCTTTATCAGATATGTCATTTGCAAACATTTTCTCCCAGTCAGTGGCTTATCTTCTCATTCTCTCTTATACTTATTTTTTAAAGGTAGTCTAAACATAAATATTAACAGATACATGCTAGGCGCTTAATATAGATAGAATTTCAAGTTGCAGGTTCTACTGGATCAGACTGTTAGGGTTCAAATTATGATTCTGCCACTTAATAACTATGTTGGGCAACTTACAAAATCCCTCTCTTAGACTTAGCTTCCTCATCAATAAAATGTACTTACAACTCACAAGATTGTGAGAATTAATATAACAGATATTTGCCAAGGGAAAAAATACATATAAACATTTAATACACTGCCTGCCATTCATAGTAAAAAGAATTTGAAAATGTTACCTGGAATTATTGCTATTATTAGTTAATCCTCAAAATGATACCATGATATATTAGCATTCCTGCTTTAAAGGATAAACTTAAGAGAGATTAAAATGCTTCCCCAAGGCCAGGAAGAAGAGGCAGAATCGAGATTCAAATCCAGGCTGCTTCCAAAACTCTTTCTTTATCTTAATCATTACCCTTCTTAGTTCCCCTATATTTCCATCAGTTTAATCATTTTTCATTGTCTTTAGTACTTTAACTTTTCCATTTTCTTTCTTTAACTGAATAACTTCTCACTTCCATTTATTACAAAGGGAAGGTTTCCAAATGTGTAGTAGAAGTCAAGATCATTATTTTAAAGTTAGGAATCAAATCATAAAATATTAACTGAAGTGAAGTCGCTCAGTCGTGTCCGACTCTTTGCGACCCCAAGGACTGTAGCCTACCAGGCTTCTCCGTCTATGGGATTCTCCAGGCAAGAATACTGCAGTGGGTTGCCATTTCCTTCTCCAGGAGATTTTCCCAACCCAGCGATTGAACCTGGGTCTCCCGCATCACAGGCAGACGCTTTACCGTCTGAGCCACCAGGGAAGTCAAAAATAGTAACTAGGTTTTTAAAAAAATTACAGGGACAGAGGAGTCTGGCAGGCTAGAGTTCATGGAGTTGCAGAGCTGGACAAGACAACTGAGCACACACACAAAAGTCTCTAAAGGAGATTTTCAACATTAGGCACGTCACCATCACTTCAGCAAATCTATCATCTTATAAGAAAAAACAGCAAACTTTCAAAAGCTAGCAATAAGTATCTTAATAAATAAATGCGCAATTCCATTTTAATAATTTTTAAGGAGAAAATTTTATAAAATAAATATATATATATGCAGAAAACATTCATCAAAGCACTGTTTATAATAAAGAAAACTTAATCAGCCTAAATGTCCATTAACAAAAGCCTACTTAAATCATTCAGTATGCTTCTAAAATGGAGAATTATGCAACCATTAAAATTAACTGACTAATATTTCTTAAGATAGAACAAAAACCACAATATATTTCTGAATGGAAGAAAAGCAACTTACTAAACAGGAAAAGTATGCAATTTTACAAAAACTACACATCCACTTTTACATAGGGATAGTTATATAAGAAATACTTGGAAAGACATTATCGGGGGATGGCAGTTTCACGTGCCTTTGACTTTCTCTGTATTTTTCACACTGTTTACATTTTTTAATGGACATGTATTATTTTTATAGAGGCAATAAGGTACTAAAACATCAGTCTATGGGATATTTCTTAGGGATCTACTACCTAATCTTGGAGATGATGATGAAAGAACAATCAAACTAGGTAGAAGCCTCTATATGGGAATTCTCCTAAGTAGACTTTGCTTCATTTTACCTCCTTAGGTAGAAACAGAGGTAGAAATTAATTCTAACTACTAACAAAGTGACCCTAATGTTTAGGGTTCAGAGAACGGTGGTGTAGTCACTAAGTCATGTCAGATTCTCTGTGACCCCAGGGACTGTACCCACCAGGCTCCTCTGTCCATGGATTTTCCAAGCAAGAATACGGATTGGAGAAGGAAATGGCAACTCACTCCAGTGTTCCTGCCTGGAGAATCCCAGGGATGGGGGAGCCTGGTGGGCTGCCATCTACGGGGTCGCAGAGTCGGATACGACTGAAGCGACTTAGCAGCAGCAGCAGCCATTTCCTTCTCCAGGAGATCCTCCCCACCCAGGGATCAAAAGCTGGTCTCCTGCATTGCACGCGGATTCCTGACTGACTGAGCTACCAGGGAAGCCCATTATCTTATGTTCTGCAAAGAAAGAAAAACTGCTAATAAACTATGACAGAAGTTTGTCGTTTAGAATTTTCACATTATTCCTTTTTAAGAGCTCTTTTGGATAGATCTAGAGAAAAACTGCTATTATATATTATCTTTGTAAATACAGGAAAAATATAACACTTCACAGTTAACTCTTCTGAGTCACTTTTTCACTCAGAATTATCCAATGTCCGTGTTTTCACACAATACTATTCTCTGGCCACAAAAAGCTTTGGTGATACAGCATTTCTTTAAAAAGTATTTCTCTACTGCTGTCTAGAAAATTTTCTTTGAAACCACTGCCTCNCGTCTATGGGATTCTCCAGGCAAGAATACTGCAGTGGGTTGCCATTTCCTTCTCCAGGAGATTTTCCCAACCCAGCGATTGAACCTGGGTCTCCCGCATCACAGGCAGACGCTTTACCGTCTGAGCCACCAGGGAAGTCAAAAATAGTAACTAGGTTTTTTAAAAAATTACAGGGACAGAGGAGTCTGGCAGGCTAGAGTTCATGGAGTTGCAGAGCTGGACAAGACAACTGAGCACACACACAAAAGTCTCTAAAGGAGATTTTCAACATTAGGCACGTCACCATCACTTCAGCAAATCTATCATCTTATAAGAAAAAACAGCAAACTTTCAAAAGCTAGCAATAAGTATCTTAATAAATAAATGTGCAATTCCATTTTAATAATTTTTAAGGAGAAAATTTTATAAAATAAATATATATATATGCAGAAAACATTCATCAAAGCACTGTTTATAATAAAGAAAACTTAATCAGCCTAAATGTCCATTAACAAAAGCCTACTTAAATCATTCAGTATGCTTCTAAAATGGAGAATTATGCAACCATTAAAATTAACTGACTAATATTTCTTAAGATAGAACAAAAACCACAATATATTTCTGAATGGAAGAAAAGCAACTTACTAAACAGGAAAAGTATGCAATTTTACAAAAACTACACATCCACTTTTACATAGGGATAGTTATATAAGAAATACTTGGAAAGACATTATCGGGGATGGCAGTTTCACGTGCCTTTGACTTTCTCTGTATTTTTCACACTGTTTACATTTTTTAATGGACATGTATTATTTTTATAGAGGCAATAAGGTACTAAAACATCAGTCTATGGGATATTTCTTAGGGATCTACTACCTAATCTTGGAGATGATGATGAAAGAACAATCAAACTAGGTAGAAGCCTCTATATGGGAATTCTCCTAAGTAGACTTTGCTTCATTTTACCTCCTTAGGTAGAAACAGAGGTAGAAATTAATTCTAACTACTAACAAAGTGACCCTAATGTTTAGGGTTCAGAGAACAGTGGTGTAGTCACTAAGTCATGTCAGATTCTCTGTGACCCCAGGGACTGTACCCACCAGGCTCCTCTGTCCATGGATTTTCCAAGCAAGAATACGGATTGGAGAAGGAAATGGCAACTCACTCCAGTGTTCCTGCCTGGAGAATCCCAGGGATGGGGGAGCCTGGTGGGCTGCCATCTACGGGGTCGCAGAGTCGGATACGACTGAAGCGACTTAGCAGCAGCAGCAGCCATTTCCTTCTCCAGGAGATCCTCCCCACCCAGGGATCAAAAGCTGGTCTCCTGCATTGCACGCGGATTCCTGACTGACTGAGCTACCAGGGAAGCCCATTATCTTATGTTCTGCAAAGAAAGAAAAACTGCTAATAAACTATGACAGAAGTTTGTCGTTTAGAATTTTCACATTATTCCTTTTTAAGAGCTCTTTTGGATAGATCTAGAGAAAAACTGCTATTATATATTATCTTTGTAAATACAGGAAAAATATAACACTTCACAGTTAACTCTTCTGAGTCACTTTTTCACTCAGAATTATCCAATGTCCGTGTTTTCACACAATACTATTCTCTGGCCACAAAAAGCTTTGGTGATACAGCATTTCTTTAAAAAGTATTTCTCTACTGCTGTCTAGAAAATTTTCTTTGAAACCACTGCCTCCTATTTTGAAATCATAATGCTGATATTCTCTTGATCTTATACCAGGTGCTAAAAGAAACTTTTAGATGACAACCAAGATTCACATTCTTTCTTCACAACATTCTTAAATGGTTTATTGATTGAAACATCAATGGGTTGAAACTGTATGATACCTGAGATACAACTAACATTCACAATGCACAATGACATATACATCACAACTGCCACCTGGCGAACAATATTAAGGCATCAAACAATAAATCGGGACTTATCCCAGTTTCAGAAATGTTAAAAAGTTGAAGGTCAATCTTAACTGGGTGAAACGTGGCATTAAGTTTATCTAAAGAAAGACACTTCAGTTGAAAAAATAATACATAGAACTCACCCTCCCCCGAGTCAGGAAATAAGTCACTGAGAAATGTCCTTCTCTCACCATTTTAATGTAACACTTTGGGAAAAAAGAGAGCAGAGCAACTGTCCTTGAAAAGGAACACTATGAAACACAAGCGGTGGTAAGAGACAAGGACATTGTGAGTAGAGTTAAAAAGTCATCCTTCTTTTGCATGGCTCTACCCATGGCAGGAGAGATTTTAAAGATGTATCTTTTACTTGTTAATAGAATGGCATGAAAGAGGAAAAAAATACCAGATAATCTCTAAAGTTCTTTGTAGCAACAAATTTCATTATTCCATTGCCCTGGATATACTGATTAAGTCAGCGATAGTACCATTTGGTTTAATAATAAATAAAATTTACATTAGAAAATATAGTGCCTCTTACATACTGCTTGAAAATATTCATCACGATCTGGTTTGAGAGAACTCTAAAATTCAAAACTGAAATAAAGCGATGTGTGCAAAACCATACTTTAAACAGACATAATGCAAATAAGGTGTTAAAAAGAAACAATCCCATCTAAAAGCATGAAAATTCTAGACAAAATTTTAACTAAACAAATGTCAATAAAAACAAGAATGAAATAACAAACACTCAGATGTTAACTGGGGAAGGCAATGGCACCCCACCCCAGTATTCTTGCCTGGAAAATCCAATGGACGGAGTAGCCTGGTGGGCTGCAGTCCATGGAGTCGCTAACAGTCGGACAGACTGAGCGACTTCACTTTCACTTTTCTCTTTCATGCATTGGAGAAGGAAATGGCAACCCACTCCAGTATTCTTGCCTGGAGAATCCCAGGGATGGGGGAGCCTGGTGGGCTGCCGTCTATGGGGTCACACAGAGTCGGACACAACTGAAGTGACTTAGCAGCAGCAGCAGCAGTAGCAGCAGATGTTAATTTAAAGGAGCTATAATTTCAATGGGTAAAGTTTTCAAAAATCAGTCATGATCACTTAAAAATCACTGTTTTTATCTTCACAAATCACAGGAGCCAAGCAAAGAGACGGCAATGACACAAACTCAGCAACTTGGAGGAAAAGATTCTGCAGAGCTGAAACTCAGATCCCTGAGGAGAGAGTGGTGCTCAGCTGCTGCTGAGTCTCTGAACTTGGAAGAGGGATCTTGTGAGACCAGGGTACCTTTTGAGGAAGAGAGGACTAGCCAATCAGAGCTGGTGTTTGTAAGGGTTATGATAAGACTAGCTCTGTGAGTGTTAGAAAAACTACAAACTGAATCTGGGACAGCTATTGCTGGGTGAGAAGTTCCCCTAGGATGATGGTCAAAGTAACAGCAAAGCAGACAGGGAGCCACAGGAAGCAGAAAGATGCAGGCGCTCTCTCGCCTCCTCCGTGCAGCCTTCCTGTAGTGTTCAACACTTCTGAAACCTAAGAGTGAGCACCTGGCAAGACAGAAACAGTGATCTGGAAAAATCTCAGAACAACGTCACAAAGCAGAACCACAGAAAGGGATGTTTGGAGCTGAGGATGACAGGTGGCAGAACTAAGAAACAGTGTATTAAATATTTGGTTAATAAATATTCAAATTTCCAAAGAGCAGTCTGGGGAAAAAACAGCACTAGAGAAAGAAGATAGTTTTAGACTGTTTAGATACTATTAACTGTCTTACATTACATGCTAATCCTGGTGATCTTCTCAGAACCCACATAAGATTTTGGTAGGAATAAGAGTGAATATCAGATAAGAAAAAAATTACTCAACATAACTTAGCAAAGGTATATAGTTAATTTCCACCTATTTATTCTCATTTGTTCTACAGAGTCACTACAAACCCTGAATTAGTGAATACTGAACCACTGCTCCTAGAAGAAATACACACACACATTCCCCCAAAGAGACTATAACCTTAGATCTCAAACAGCTCATCCTCGTAGATTCTATTTGTTTCACAAAAGAGAAAATGAAGTTCAGAAATGTTAGGTGATTTGTTCGAGGCTGCCCCAACAATAGGTGCCAGAGTTTGGGTTCAAACCCCATCCAACTGGTCCGCAACCAGGAGCCTCTTGCACTACAGTACGCAGCCCCCTCTCTTTCCATCCTCTGGGCCTCTCTGTATGAGGTGAGACAAGACAGAGCACTACTAAGTTCGATCTCAGCACGAAACAAGTGCATCTAGGCACTCACGTCTTACACAGCTTTGCACGTGTACACAAGTAACTGTGAAAGCACTGCAGGCACAGGTTTGGGAGCTACAAACAGAGTTTAGTAAGCAGATAAATTTGCAAATAAAGAATCTGCAAATAATGAGGATCAGCTATACAATATACTCTTCTATTAACAGGTGGGAAATATTACAGATATCCTTTTTTAAAGGAATTCTCCACCGCAGAGAGCACGGGTTTGATCCCTAGTCAGGGAGCTAAGACCCTGCATACCATGTGGTGTGGCCACATTAATTAATTTAAATGCCCTTAAAAGAACACATTTTCATGCCATTTCCTGAATTCTGCAAAAAAAAGAATATACTTTATATTCTCTTTATATTCCCAAACACTACTTTATTTATATTGCTCTGGTTATTTACAGAAAACTTAGTTATTGGTCAGTCAAGATACCAACAACAAAGTGTCAATAATAAGTTAATCTTGGTTAAATCAGCAGTTTCTAAAATGTTTTACCAATTCTCAGATAACACAGTTTTCCCATTTATTTCATGGACTTGCTGACTCTCAGCAGCATGAATAAACTGCAACATTTTTAATTGTTTGATAGATAAGCTTTAGGAATCTGCACAGGTTACATAGTTGAAAGGCTGAAAAAAATGAGAACACAAAAAGAATTTTTTAAAAATATTTAGAAATAGGAAAAAGACATACTACTTCTGGAAATTAATGCAAGAAAAATAAAGACTTTTAAATGGTAAGGAAGATCATTACCACAAAAACATTCTCAATGTTAAATTATAAAAGTAAAGGGCCAAAACAAGTTGCTGTCAAGATAAGAAATTCAACACAAATACTAAGATTTTTATAAGGAAAAAAGATAAGCCAGCACATTAAAGCCACTTTTACAATTCAAAGTTTCAGTTACCTTTTTTAAAACATAAATGTATATATGCTAGGAATTTGGACTTCGTGTGGTATTGAGTTCAAAATACAATGCAGTATTTAATAAACACCAGGTAACTTCAGTAGCATAATACAGAAGTAGTTACCCATTCTGAAAAGAGACTTTCTCCTTTCATAGAAAAGAGAAAAATGATGAATATATAAGGGGAGAAAAAAATGTGAAAAGAACTGTTAAGTGAAATAAAGCAATGTGCAGAACAGTATTTAAAAATATGATCCTTTCCTTTTTTAATTTGAAAAATCCAAACCTACAAAGAAATTGAGTGAACAGACAGTGACCAACCATATACCCCTCACCCAGAGTTACCAACTGTTAACATTCTGTCATCCTTGCTGTCAAATCACTCTGGTAGACTGTCCCACTATTTGGATTTGTCTGTTTCCTCATTATTAGATTCAGGTTAAATATCTTTGATAAAAAACACAACATTAGGTGATTATACAGTTCCTAATGAGTAGCACCAGAAAACACAGCTTATCTTACTACTGTTGATTAACCCTAGGTTTGATCACTTAAGACAGTATCCATCAGTTCTCTCTACCATAAAGGTGCATTATATGGGGTGGTATTACGATACTTATGGGGTGAAACCCTGTTCCTCCACACTCTTTCACACGATGATTTTAATATCCATCAGTAATTTTTGCCTGAATTACTATCATATGGTTGCAAGAGTTTTTCTGAATTATATCAACCTAATTGTATCAACTAGTTAGCATTCCTCTGCTACTGCTGCTAAGTCACTTCAGTCGTGTCCGACTCTGTGTGACCCCATAGACGGCAGCCCACCAGGCTCCCCCATCCCTGGGATTCATTCCTCTAGCAGGTTACTATTTTGTTGTTGATATTTTTGTAGTTCAAATTAACCTGTATTCTTTGGCATGTCCCCATTAATTTTTGACCATATTCTTTGATTTTTGAGCATATGAACATAAAGCTTATATTCTTGNGTGTCCGACTCTGTGTGACCCCATAGACGGCAGCCCACCAGGCTCCCCCATCCCTGGGATTCATTCCTCTAGCAGGTTACTATTTTGTTGTTGATATTTTTGTAGTTCAAATTAACCTGTATTCTTTGGCATGTCCCCATTAATTTTTGACCATATTCTTTGATTTTTGAGCATATGAACATAAAGCTTATATTCTTGAGCTTTCTCATACAATACATCCCAGGCTCCTCTGGGAAAAAACAAGGAGTGGGGAGGATTTTACTTTTCAATTTTATCACTTCTGTACTTCTCTAGTTTAGACCTGGATCAGACATTTCAATGAGTCCTGGTTAGTTTTAATGGGGAATGGTATTTAGAAACCAAGAGCTAGGATTAATTATCATCATTTCTAGGCCTTTGTCGGTAGAAAATAGGAATACGTATATATGTATTGCACCCATGAAATTAAAAGACGCTTGCTCCTTGGAAGTAAAGTTATGACCAACCTAGACAGCATATTATAAAGAAGAAACATTATTTTGCCAACAAAGGTCCATCTAGTCAAGGCTATGGTTTTTCCAATAGTCAAGTATGGATGTGAGAGTTGGACTATAAAGAAAGCTGAGTGCAGAAGAATTGATGCTTTTGAACTGTGGTGTTGGAGAAGACTCTTGAGAGTCCCTTGGACTGCAAGGAGGTCCAACCAGTCCATCCTAAAGGATGTCCTGGGTCCTGGGTCCTGGTGTTCATGGGTTTGGGTGGACTCTGAGAGTTGATGACGGATAGGGAGGCCTGGGGAGCTGCGGTTCATGGGGTCGCAAAGAGTCAGACACAACTGAGCGACTGAACTGAACTGACTGTGTGTGTGTACATGTGCACACAAGTGAATGTGTTATATCATGAGCTCAAACTGAAACCTCTAGTTCAAAAATCAACATCACAGGGTTCTTTCTTACATTTCAAGCTTTTAACCCCTTTCTCTCATTATAACTCTAGTTCTTAAAACAAAACTATATTAACTAATTTGTTCTATCCTATAGTATATAAAACTATTTTCAGAATTATAACATGAATATCACTACTAGTAATAAACCTATTTAATCAAGTTCAAGCACCCTTTACTATTCTTTTTATCCTTTAAATATACCCTACTAGTCTTGACCCAGAGGGATGGGATGGGGAGGGAGGTGGGAGCGGGGTTCAGGATGGGGAAAACATGTACACCATGGCTGATTCATGTCAATGTATGACAAAAATACCACAATACTGTAAAGTAATTAGGCTCCGATTAAAATAAATTTAAAAATACATAAATATATCCCACTAGTCAGAGTACTCAAAAATCATTTCAAGCACTTTTCCAGTATGACTATGTTATCAATTTGATATGCAGTTACATTCACCTGTATATACATGTGTGTGTGTGTGTGTCAATATATTTTCAATTTTACAAACAAGCATTCATACATATGCTCAAACAGGCATAAAATTTTATCCAAAAAGACACACAGATATTGTTACAGTGACTGACTTTGGGGAAAAGGACTGGTGGGAAATGTTTTCATTTTTCAATTTTATCATTTTTGTACTGTTCAAGCTTCTAACCACATTAGTATCCCCTTGAATTTTGGTTAACAGGTTAACTAAAAGATACAACCTAAAAGGTATTATTTTTATATAGTCTTCTTTATACTCTGCAATATTTTCAGAATAGTATTTAAATTTTTAGAAACAGATAAAACATATTTTAGGTTGGTTTTTTTTTTTTCGGGTGGAACAGGGCCTTCCTGGTGGTTCAGTGGTAAAGAATCCGCCTGTCATTGCAGGAGACGCGAGTTCGAACCCTGGGTTGGGAAGACAACCGGAAGAAGGGAATGGCCATCCACTCCAGTATTCTCGCCTGGAAGATGCAATGGACAGAGGAGCCTGGTGGGCGACAGTCCGTGGGGTTGCAAAAGAGTCAAACACAACTTAGTCCCTAAACAACAAGGGTGAATAGAGCTTCGTGTCAATCCACAGAAAAAAATAAATTCCAGATGAATTAAAATTTGTAATACACTATTAAAAGTCAAGAAGAAAATACAGATAAATACGTATCTCATTCCTGGGTAGGGAAAGTTTTTCTAAGCATGAAAGCGAAGAAGAAAAAAGGCAAAGAAACACATTGACAGATTTCGTAAAATAAAGAACACCATGCCTTTTTATCAAAAAAGCAACATAAACTAATTTAACTAAAATAAGTACACCATTATGATAAAGTGCTCATTTTCACAGTTCATAAAAAGTACTTTCAGATCAACAAGAAAACAAACAGCTCATCAGAATATGGATAATTCTATTATTTTTAAAATGGCAATATCTTTAGAAATCAAAGATAAGGAAAATGAAATAGATACTCTTTTTGTCTATCGAAAAAGCAAATATTTTTTAAAAGGATAAAAACTAACCTTGAAAAAGGTCAAGGAACAAAAAGGTACAGAAATAGACCATTGCTAGGTTGTTTAAACAGGCATAACCCATGTACGTGCATGTTAAGTATACAGCAAAATAGCGAGGAACATATACATGAAACTGATGATGGGGAGCTCCCTGGTGGTAACTTTCACTGCCATGGCCTGGATTCAGTCCCTGGTCAGGAAACTGAGATCCTGCAAGTTGTACAGCATGGCCAGGAGGAAAAAAAAAAAAAGGAAGAAAGAAACCATGATAGTTGATATAGAAACCAAATAGTTACATTTACAGAGAGAAAAGAAGGAACAATCATTAGAGTGATGGCCAAAGAGACTAACTTTATCCCTAATATGTTAATATTCCTTATCAATAGAAATTCTTTGCATAACTAAAAATTAATTTCAAGATAAGTTNAAAAAAAAAGGAAGAAAGAAACCATGATAGTTGATATAGAAACCAAATAGTTACATTTACAGAGAGAAAAGAAGGAACAATCATTAGAGTGATGGCCAAAGAGACTAACTTTATCCCTAATATGTTAATATTCCTTATCAATAGAAATTCTTTGCATAACTAAAAATTAATTTCAAGATAAGTTTATATACTTCTAGAGTTAATTTCACAGTAAACATTAATAAATGATCATGTATTTTGCCCTAACAATTCTAAGAATTTATCCTAAAGAAATAAGGAATGTCAGAGAGATATATCATGAGTATATGGACATTTGACATATGCTGGAGGCACTGAAAAGCAATATGGAAAGGATGATCTTTTCAGTAAATGCCGTTGAGACAACTAAGTATCTACATAGAAAAAATGAAACTGGACTCCCTATTTCATACTATAGACAAGAACCAACATCAGTTTAATTATAGACCTAATACAGAAGACACCACCATAAAACTTTAAGAATGTAACATAGAAGCACAACTTCATCACTTTGGGTAAGGAAATTTTTAAAGACAAAAAGCACCAACTGTGTATAAAAAGCTAATATACTGAACTACACTAAAATGTGAAACATCTATGTAAAGAAGGACATCATAAGGAGAAACGAAAGACACACTACAAAGCCAGAGCAAAGAAGGAGCACCACGTACACCTTGAGAGGATTAGCATCAGGAAACACAGGCTCCGATAAACCGAGGAGAAAAGGAACCCAAGAGACGTTAATGCAAGCACCTCAGAGAAGAAGAAACCCAAAAGGCCAATAAGTGTATAAAAAGAAACTCAATCGCATTAGTAATCACGAAACAAAACCCCAGTGGGAACCGGAATTGACTTTAAATGGGCACGAGAGAGCTTCAGGCGGTCACAAGAGGATTCTAAAGCTAGACTGCAGTCATGGTTGCACAACTGTACTAATTTATTAAAACTCACCAAATTATATACATAGAATGGGTGAATTCTGTTTCATATACACTGATAGTTATTTTTTTAATCGGCAACAGATAGGAAAATTCACTGGAAAAAATACCCAAATACTCAACAGGCATGAAAAGGTACTCAATTTTTTCAGTCATCAGGAAAATGTAAATAAAACCACTTCTCACTCACCACAATGACTAACATAAAATATTAATAATAGTATTATTAGTAATAATAATAATAGCAAGCGTTGCTGAGGATATAGAACAATTCAGAAAACTGCCATCCCCTACTGATGGGGGTGTAAATTGGTACAACCACTTTAGAAGACTGGCAGTGTCTTCTGAATCTTAAAACACACGTAGCCAACAACCTAGAAAATCCATTCCGGGTACATATACAATAGAAATGAATGTAAATGTACATCAAGATGTATAACAATATTCACAAGTCTTATTCTTAAAATACAAAAAGTGGAAATAATCCAAAAGTCCACCAAAAGTAGAATGGATAAATTTTAATATTTCATATACTGCAATACTATAGAACAAATGAACAAAAAGATGAGAGGACTACTACATACAACTAGAGACAAATTCTTACTCATAATGTTGAATAAAAGATTCCAGACACAAAACACACGTATGATTACATTTATATGAACCCCCAAAATACACCAAAATGCTGCAGTAGTCTAGGTAAGAGATAATGGCAATTATGACTAGTATTACAACAAGAAAGAAAGAAAGGAGGAGACAGATTCAAGAAATATTTATAGATAAAATTAACAGGCTTGGTGATTGATTGGGTCTGGTGGGTAAGGAAGTAGAAGATGTTAAGAATGACTTCCAGGTCCCTGGTCTATGCAACTGGTAGATGGAAATGTCAATTACAGAATGAGGAACCCAGGAGAAGCAAATTTGGGACTGACATCGGGAATTCAATTAATTCATGTTTTTTACTTGCTGTTTAAGGAATCTGTGAGACATTCGCGGAGAAGGCGATGGCAACCCACTCCAGCACTCTTGCCTGGAGAATCCCATGGATGGAGAAGCCTGGTGGGCTGCAGTCCATGGGGTCGCTAAGAATCGAACACAACTGAGAGACTTCACTTTCACTTTTCACTTTCATGCACTGGAGAAGGCAATGGCAACCCACTCCAGTGTTCTTGCCTGGAGAATCCCAGGGACAGGTGAGCCTGGTGGGCTGCCGTCTATGGGGTCGCACAGAGTTGGACACAACTGACGCAACTCAGCAGCAGCGGTGAGACATTCAAGTGGAAAGCTCTAATAGATAGCTGGATGGGTGGATCCAGAGTTCAGAAAGGAGATCTCGGGACAGAGACCAGAACTGCATGAGGGCCTAAATCCAGCCCTGTGGAACCCCAACACTGAAAGTCAGGAAGAGCAAGAAGAGCCAGAAAAACATCTGAAGAGTAGGCACAGAGGTACGAGAAAAATCAGGACTATGGCGACCTAAAAGCCAGTTTTCTAAAGGAAATGATGGTCAAGGGCCTCAAACGCTCCAGAGAGAGGTCAAGTAAAAGAGTTACGTGCCCATTAAACTCTGTTACTTGAATCCCAAGACCACAACAAGAGCCATTTAATTAGGTGAGCAGGGAGACGTCAAATAAAAAGAACAAGAAAACGTCACAGAACTGAAGAACATGAGTCTCTGAACTGAAAAGACTAACCAAGAGCCCAGCAAAATGAAAGGAAGGAAAAAAATACCTATATCAAAGTACCTTGCCATGCACAGAGAATAAAATGTAAATTCTAATAGCTATCAAGAGAAAAAGATCACAAGGGACCAGAAAACAAAATGGCAACAGACTCTCAAGAGCAACACTTGAAGCCAAAAGGCAATTAATGGAAAAGTCTAAAATCCTAAGAAAAATGTACTTTTGAACTACAATTCTACAACCAAACTGTACATCAAGTGTGACATTACAATAAAGACACATTCAGACAGACCTAGTCTTAAAAAAAAAAAAAACCTTCCACGTATCCTTTCTCAGAAGACTACTGAAGGATGTACATAACCAAAACAAGGAGGAAATTCCAATAGCAAAAACAAAGCATTTAAGACACTCCCAAAGTAGTCTGAGCTCCTAAGATTCTAGAGACAAAAATTATGATTCATTATTGACAGATATTTTTTTAAAAGATCTAGAAATAAAACAGAAGCATAGATGGAAAGACCAAGTATTATGGAGATGTTATTTTTCACAAAGTTCATCTATAAATTCAATAAAACTCCTTCAAAAAAGCACAACAGGTTTTCTGTGTAACTCGTGCATGCGTGTGTGCAGGCTCTGTCACTTAGTTGTGTCTGACTCTTTGCAACCCCACGGACCATAGCTCATCAGGCTCCTCTGTCCACAGGATTTCCCAGGCAAGAATACTGGAGTGGGTTGCCATTTCCTTCTCCAGGGGATCTTCCTGACCCATCTTCCTGACCCAGGGATCAAACCCACATCTCCTGTGTCTCCTGCATTGGCAGGAGGATCTTTATCACTGAGCCACATGGGAAGCCCTTTGTGTAACTCAGTTAGGCTAATTCTAAAATGTACATGAAAGCCCTAGCAGCCAAGAATATACTAGACATTGCTGAAGAAGAAGAAAAGGAAGTCTTTCTCTAGCAGAGATTTGTTTTGATGCTTTCATAATTAAGACAGTGGAAAACTGATAAAGGAACAGACAAACAGATCAATGAAGAGACTAGAAACCCCAGAAACAGACACATGCTACAGAGCAGTGAGGAACAGTCTCCCCCAATGATGAGCCATGGGACAATTGTGTGCCCACTGGAGAAAACAAGGAAATTGGACCCCCTACCTCATACTATTTGCAAAAATCTTCACTACGTGAGTTGTAGACATAAATGTTAAAGGCAAAATCATAAAAGCTCTTAGAAGATAAGACAGCAGTTTATCTCCATGATCTAAGGTTAGGAAAACTTTTCTCACCTTTTTTTTTTTTTTAATCAAAAATCGAACTGGCTTTATTAGGTGATTCATGAATCAGCCAGCATCCCACCCAACAACTGCAAAGGTGCCCCAGGAAAGAATTTCTCAAATACAATACAGAAAGCATTAACTGAAAAAGAAGAAAAAAAAAACAGACAAAATGAAGTATGCTAAAATCAAGAATTTCTTGTTCATAAAAAGACACCATAAAGAAAATGAAAAGATGGGCACAGAAGAAGAATGTATTTGCAATAGCCATAACCAGCAAATGGCTAAAATCCAGAAAACACAACAAATAAACAAGAAAAAGACATCCAAGAGGAACATGAACAAGACACTGAACACAAAAGAAGAAATCCAAGTTACTAACAATCCTATGAAAAGAAACGCTTATGAGTAGTCAGAGAAAAGATGAATTAAAACCACAATGACAAATAAAACATCAGATTGTCAAAACTTAAAAATTCCAACAATATCAAATGGTGGAGAGAATGCAGAGTAAGGACAATTCTCATAGGATGCTGGTGGGAGTGTAAACTGGTAGTCTAGTAAAATTAAAGATACACTACCCTATAACCTAGCAATTCTACTTCTAAGTTAAGTCTTAGTGAAATTCATGCATACATGCACCAGTGTAAAAGCCGAAAACTGAAAACAACTGATATATCCAACAGGACATTGGTAAATAACTGGTGATATAATCATATATTGGAATTCTGTGCAACAATTAAAATTATCTACAACTCTAGTGATAACAAAGACAAATCTCACAAACCTAAAGCTGATTCTTAAAGAGGTAAGACACAAAATACACTCAGTACACACAAAACTAAAGTTATGATGCTTAGTTATACACTGCTAGATAGTAAACTATAAGGAAAGCAAAGAAATGAATAACTTACAGACAGGATAGTGGTTTCCTTTAGCAGGAGAGCAGAATCAATTCAGAAAGGAGGTGAAAAGGATTCTAGAATACTGGCAGAATTCCTTTATTCTGATGGTTAATATTGAGCTCACTTTATTACTGTTTGCTAAATGTTCATCTATGTGTTGTACTTTTCAATATAATGATTATATGTTTCACTATTTTTTTAAAAGGCGCATGCCCATCAGGGTCATAAAATGAATCACTTTTCATCCAGCGCAAGTCAGTAACCCAGCTTCAATTCAACAGATCATTTTATGGCATTCCTCTTTTTCTGTTAAAAGCAACAGAAATCCAAACGTTAAAAAAAAAAGTGAGGGATATTACTTATCTTCATTTATATGTCAAATAATACTATTAAAAAAAGAGAAAATAAATTTAAAATCAGGAAGCTCTTTCAAGCAAGAAAGTAACTGTTACAGAGCTATGTGGTGCAGGACTAAGTGGAAAGAATATAACTATAGGATGAAAAAATGTTTCAAACAAACTAAATACACAAGACTACTGCCTATTTAGAAATTAATCTTTGTAAACAGTTATAAGCATTTGATAGTTGGAATCAACTTCAGAAACAGCTTTCTATTGCACACTATACATATTATTGTAAGGTTTGATTGCTTTTCCTCCTACACAGAAGGAAGTTTATAAATTTAAATTTTCTAGGGAATCTTGGACAGGAAAAGAGGTTAGGAAAAAGACATAACAGGTGAGATAAGTTTAAATTTTAAATTTTCTGTTTTAAAAAGTTCACAGCTTACTCCTTGGAAGCATAAAATAGTGAGACAAAAAGAGAAGATGCAAAGAACTCCCATTCTTCAAATACCACACTAAAATATATACCAAGCCCACAAAAATTATCCTTGACACAGTCTTACAGTGTTAAACCACATGGAGTAAGGCTCTTATTTTTCAGAAAATTTTCAATAGGTATCTCACAATAGGAAGACATATTCACTTTGTAATGTCATGGAAGAATTAAATCACAGAGTATTAGCATGTCAACACAATCTGCCTGTGCCAGAAAATGGTTATACTATTTTCCTAGGTCCCTTTTCCTGTCCCATCCCATATTTCGTTTTCAAGCTCTAAATATAACGACAGTAATTTTCTGTCATTTCCTGAGCCCTTTTTCGTGTCTTGCATTTATTATTTCCTTTAATTCTCACATATTGAGGGGTAGGTTTTACTGATGAGAAAAACGAGACATGGAATGATTAAGTAACTTACCCAATGTCAGAGGTTGCTATTGAGGGAGCCAAGATACAGTCCAACTCCAGAGCCAGTATCTTAATACTACACTGTTTCTATTCAATAAAGCATTTATACCATGAAAACTGCCCCTAATCACCTACTGCCTTCTAACTTCCAGATCCCAGATGCCTGGAGGATTTATTACGCCGTTCCTAGATAACTGTATACTCAGACAACATTAATGGGGGAAGGAATCTAAACATTTAGGGAAATCTATGATTTTCCAGCTAAGAAAAAGGAGGTCCAGAGACATTAAGTGTCCTGTCCAAGACCTCAAAGCTCGTTTGCGACAACCAGCAATAAAACAGAGTTCTTAACTCCCAGAAGCATCTTCTCACTGCACTAAAAGCCCTGTCTACCACACATCTATACTGTAAGCTCTTGTTGAAATCCATACCCTCCACATTAGGTACTGAAGTTTCCTCTATCAACTTTCACAGCACACAAGAGCATCAACAGCACTCACAAGCAGGTAACACACATTCTTTCATTTCAACAAATATAAAGAGAAATGCACTACGTGCTAAGGCAACAGAATTAACCCAAATGTATATCATAATTGGGCCCCTAGTCTTAATAACATAAACACATGAACATGTGACAAGTGCATAGGAGCAATGTGAACAATGTGTTTTGAAAGCACACAGAAAAGAGCAGATATTTCAGACTAAGCAGGCGGGGCTTTGAGATGTATCAGAGCCAGTGCAAAGGCAGGGTGGGATGGTGCTTAGAAAGAAGGAAAAATGCTATCACTTCTACCACCAGAGGTTTAAGTTAAAAAAAAAAAAGCAGTAATCATAAACACAGGGTCAGAAGGGTTGAGTTCAAATCTAGGCTGTGACTGGTGTGAATGTGAACAATTTCTGTGTCTCAGCATCCTCATCTATGAAATGGAGATACTAGTGACCTGCATGTCTCCCAGGACTTTTGTGGGGGCCAAATTACGAGTAAGTTAAACATAAGTTATTTATATTTCACATCTAGGCAACCCTGTGGGTCGTTCCCCTTAAAAACTGTCTCATAAAAAGCTCACCCTTCAGATGAAAATATTCCAATGACATCATTCATATACTCTTTACAGGATAGTAAACATTTAACACAAATGCCCTCAGACTGAAACAGCAAACTTCCTTCTACTGAAACGAATATCTAGGTATAAAAATAATTGCGTATATATATGGGGGGGGTATGTGTTTTTTAATTTCTTAGGCCCTGGAATGGATTTCTAGTCAATGCTTATTATATTTAGAAACTAGTATCAGATGCAGGTTTCCTTCTGGAAATTTTCTATCAGAAATTACATTCCATTTTACAGTATGCTGTCAAGCAACCAACTCAAGAATAGCCTGCAAGTAGCAATCGCTTTGCTCTCATCCCAAAAGACTGGTTATGTATAAGCTATAGATACAACCAAATACATACCCTGGACCCCAAAAGGGAACTATTTTAGTATAAACATACATATGAATGCAAACAGCTTAACAGGAAAATAGAAATCCACTTTAAATGAATGCAAACAGCTTAACAGAAAAATAGAAATCCACTTTAAAATATAATGAGTTTCTGATATGAAAACATTTGAGGGCCAAACCAGACCCCCTCCTTTTAATGAAAGAACACCCTCATTTCCTTTAACGTTGAACAGAGTAGACTGTATCCCTTGCCTCCCTTTGGAACCATTCTTTAAACTACATCCAGGCTCTATTTTGTTCAACCTTAAACCCTACGTCTTAGCTACTCCCCGGATGGTAACCTAAATAAAGTTTCAACGTACGTTTACGAAGTCAAAAGAAGGTCCCAAAGACAGGAACGGGACGCGAGAGCAAGATACCCTCGTGCCACTCCCGGCCGCTGGCTGTGTGATCTCTCAAGTGTAACTTCCCTTTTCTCCCTCTTACCTTGTACACTTTGCCAAAGGCTCCGTCGCCCAATTCTCCTATAATTTCCCAAAACTCCTCCGGGTTCAGGTCCCTCTTCACATGTTCGTACTGCTTCTTCTTCTTATCGCTCCCCAACTTGAAGATCTTACGGAAATTGAAGAAGGACATTTTTCCTCCCCAACAGAGTTCCTCACACTTAACGATCAAAAACAATAAGAGGCAAAGTTTCTCCTCCCTCGTCTCCCGCGCGAGCCCGGCGGGCGGCGGCGGGCGCGGGCAGTTCGGGCTCCCGCCGCTCCGGCCGGGCGGTCCCGGGGGAAGGCGGGGCGCGACTCCCCCTCCGGCCCACGGGGTGGGGGCGCTGCGCGGGCGGCCCCGCCGCCGAGCCCGGCCCGCGAGCGGCACGGCTAAACGCCTGGCCCCCGGCCGGCCCTCGTGGGGCGGCACCTGCCCCGACGCTCGTCCCCACCCGGCCCGGCCCGACGGGTCCGAGCGCTCCGGACGCCAGCGGCCGCGGCGGTTAGGCCCTTGTCAAAGCGAGTCTCCAGGGGCGGCGGCTACTCCGGGCTAGGGACGCAGCTGGCGGCTCTGAGGCGAGCAGTCGGCTGGCCGGGCTCTCCCGCCCCGGGCCGGAAACCCCGGGTCTCCTCTGCAGCAGTCCGCTCCCGCGGCTCGAGGCCCGCGCGTCCCCTGGGCTCTGGGGCGCAGCCGCCGCCGCCTCGCTCCCTCCCGAGCCCACGCAGCCTCTGCCTGGAGCGCGCGCCGACGCCGACGCCGCAGCGCGCCCGCCAGCTCCCCCGGCCGCGCGCTCGGCTCTCCGCGCGCTCGCGCGGGGGTGGTGCCTCTGGCCCCGCGCACGCGCGTTGAGTCCCGCAAGCTGGCTGCCCTAAGAGGCTTGCGGGCGCCCTGCTCCCGGTGCGATGTAGATTATAGAGCGGGTAGCGGGTTGGTGATTCCCCGGAGTTTGCCCTCCAAGCCCCAAATCCTTGTCAGTCCACGGCTTTGACGGAGTTGCCCTTTGCGCACGACCCTCTTGGTTATGCTAGCGGATGTTGCCCCCATTCTGGATCTGGGAAAATGTGTAGAGTGAAAGCTGAGCTGCCCCGATCTGGACTTTTTCTCTCTCAAACGAGCCCCAGGATAGAGTGGGAGGGAAGAATATGCGATGGCTGTTTGCTTTGGATCCAGAATATATCAGCTTTCTGACGTTGGGCGGATAACCTCCCCGAGCCTCAGTTTCTTCATGATGAAGTCAAGGTCCTTGAAGTCCCGATCTGGGGATTGTGGCGAGGAGTAAAGGCAATGGAAAAAATCCCTATGCACTGTGCCTGCGCTGGTAAATGCTCAATTTCAGTTCCTGCTGCTGCTACTGCTGCTGCTGCTGCTGCTGTCATTTCAGTCGTGTCCGACTCTGTGTGACCCCATAGACGGCAGCCCACCAGGCTCCCCCGTCCCTGGGATTCTCCAGGCAAGAACACTGGAGTGGCTGTTGTTAAAAATGTGCACGTAAAATAGACATAAATATGTAAAAGTTAAGCCCACCTCTTAAGTGATGACTAGGGCTTTCTTTTGAGGGTCATCTGTCTTCTTCTGGCCACTTCCATAGCCGTCATCCTGGTGTCACCCTTCATGGCTCCATCTGAACCGCTAGCTAAGGCCTGCATTTCCTGACCTGCCTCCTGCCCCCTTCTACAGCACTAGTGGAAGGCCACCTACTGTGGGCGCTGGCTAGGATCTGTCAGATAGTGCCTTCCCGTCCTCGTCCTCGAAAGAGAGCGCTTTCAAGGCGGTCGCTGATTAGTCATCACGATATCCAGGTAGTGTACCAACATTCCTGGCATATGATAGGTAAGCCGATCTCTTGAATGAATGAATGAATGAATGAACGTTATCTGGAGCAGAAGACATATTGCTATGTAACCCTACCAAATCATTTTGCCCTCCAATCCCAAAGTGACATAANACTGTGCCTGCGCTGGTAAATGCTCAATTTCAGTTCCTGCTGCTGCTACTGCTGCTGCTGCTGCTGCTGTCATTTCAGTCGTGTCCGACTCTGTGTGACCCCATAGACGGCAGCCCACCAGGCTCCCCCGTCCCTGGGATTCTCCAGGCAAGAACACTGGAGTGGCTGTTGTTAAAAATGTGCACGTAAAATAGACATAAATATGTAAAAGTTAAGCCCACCTCTTAAGTGATGACTAGGGCTTTCTTTTGAGGGTAATCTGTCTTCTTCTGGCCACTTCCATAGCCGTCATCCTGGTGTCACCCTTCATGGCTCCATCTGAACCGCTAGCTAAGGCCTGCATTTCCTGACCTGCCTCCTGCCCCCTTCTACAGCACTAGTGGAAGGCCACCTACTGTGGGCGCTGGCTAGGATCTGTCAGATAGTGCCTTCCCGTCCTCGTCCTCGAAAGAGAGCGCTTTCAAGGCGGTCGCTGATTAGTCATCACGATATCCAGGTAGTGTACCAACATTCCTGGCATATGATAGGTAAGCCGATCTCTTGAATGAATGAATGAATGAATGAACGTTATCTGGAGCAGAAGACATATTGCTATGTAACCCTACCAAATCATTTTGCCCTCCAATCCCAAAGTGACATAAAAAACCCGGCTTCTAGTAAGAGGGATATGGTGATTTTGTTTCTCAAGGCACTGTATTTTTTTATAGTCTTATAACCTATAGTGGAAAAGAATAAAAACGAACATGTATATATAATATATATAGGTATACCTGAATCACTTCACTGTACGCCTGAAAATAACATTGTAAATCAACTATATTTTAATAAACATTAAAACTAAAAAATAAGTCATTATAAGGAATAAATAAAATTAAACTATATACTTTTGTGTTTTGACAAGCATAAACACCTGTGAAAACAATGCCATAGTTAATCTATTTTCAATTGCTATCATTTATGCAGGTGGCTTACATGAAAAGATAATACGTGCTCATTGTGGGAACTGAAGAAATACACAACAAAATAAAAAATGTTATACTTCTACCACTTAGAGATAACCATTGGCAAGACTTCATTATATTTCCAAACAGAACTTTCTGGCCATACATTAAATTTTTTCACATGGATAAAATTATACTGCCTATAAAATCTGAAACTTGTGCTTTTCATATTTCAGTGATTAGTGTTTTCTTCCATCATGAGATATTTAATAGATTACATAACAACTTTTCTCTGTTTCAGATAAAACATTGATAAATATCTTTGTTCACAGATCCTTTTCCTCATATTTGATTATTTCCTTAGGATAAATTATAAGAAGTAGATTTGGGTCCAAGGAGTCCAAGGATATATCTTTCCTTTTTTTTTNGCCTGAAAATAACATTGTAAATCAACTATATTTTAATAAACATTAAAACTAAAAAATAAGTCATTATAAGGAATAAATAAAATTAAACTATATACTTTTGTGTTTTGACAAGCATAAACACCTGTGAAAACAATGCCATAGTTAATCTATTTTCAATTGCTATCATTTATGCAGGTGGCTTACATGAAAAGATAATACGTGCTCATTGTGGGAACTGAAGAAATACACAACAAAATAAAAAATGTTATACTTCTACCACTTAGAGATAACCATTGGCAAGACTTCATTATATTTCCAAACAGAACTTTCTGGCCATACATTAAATTTTTTCACATGGATAAAATTATACTGCCTATAAAATCTGAAACTTGTGCTTTTCATATTTCAGTGATTAGTGTTTTCTTCCATCATGAGATATTTAATAGATTACATAACAACTTTTCTCTGTTTCAGATAAAACATTGATAAATATCTTTGTTCACAGATCCTTTTCCTCATATTTGATTATTTCCTTAGGATAAATTATAAGAAGTAGATTTGGGTCCAAGGAGTCCAAGGATATATCTTTCCTTTTTTTTGTTCTTTTCAAAATAGAAAAACCTTTACCATTTTCTCAATTAAAAGATTTCATATTCTTGTTGTAAAATAATTCAAATGATGCAGAAATGGTAAACTAGGAAGCTGTCTATAATTCTTCCCTCTTGCCTTCACCCTACCCAACTTCACCCCCAACCTAACCATGTTAAGAGTTAAAACCTTATGAGCAAGAAGGAACTTTGAGTGGTAATAAAAAGGTTCTAAAACTGGATTGTGGTAATGATTGCAAAACTATAGGCATTTACCAAGAATCATTGGATTGTAGACTTACAGTGTATGAATTTGGGGCTTCCCTGGTGGTTCAGCGGGGAAGGCAATGGCACCCCACCCCAGTACTCTTGCCTGGAAAATCCAATGGACGGAGTAGCCTGGTGGGCTGCAGTCCATGGGGTCGCTAACAGTCGGACAGACTGAGCGACTTCACTTTCACTTTTCTCTTTCATGCATTGAAGAAGGAAATGGCAACCCACTCCAGTATTCTTGCCTGGAGAATCCCAGGGATGGGGGAGCCTGGTGGGATGCCGTCTATGGAGTCACACAGAGTCGGATACGACTGAAGTGACTTAGCAGCAGCAGCAGCAGCTGGTGGTTCAGATGATAAAGAATCTGCCTACAATCCAGGAAAACTAAGTTTGATCCCTGGGTTGGGAAGATCCTCTGGAGAAAGGAATTGTACCAAAACAAAACCACTTTTTAAAAGTTATAGATATATGACCAAACAAATATGACCAAATTATTTTCTGTGCATATGATTTTTAATATAAAATGACATCTGATATGGATCATGGACATCTTTCTATGCCAGCACAAATAGATATAACTAATCCTTTTTAATAGGGACATAGGGTCCCAGTATATATAGCTCTACCATCATTTATTGAAGCATTTCTGCACTGGCAGGCATTTAGGTGGTTTCCAGTCTTTTGTCATTATAAACAACACTGCAATGAGCATGCATATACAAGCATCTTTGTGTATTTGTCTGATTATATTTCTTTAAGATAAAGTTCAATAAGTGGAACTGCTGACTCAAAGAACATAATTTAAAGTGCTTTTACCTGTTGCCAAATTGGCCTCCAGAAAGATTGGAGTGCTGCTCTCTGTTCCTACTAACAATCTATGTATGAGAATGTCAGTTTCACCAGACTCTCAATAGCACCAATCCGTCTTGTTAAGCTTTGCCAAGATAGTCCAAAATTATCTCTTATTGACATTTCTCTGATTATTGGCGATGTAACCTTTGCAGGTGTATACTGGCCACTTTTACCTCATATTTTATAAATTGCTTCATCATATCAATGAATAATATCAGATGACATTGTCATTATTATATAAATGAGATGATCAGGAACCTCACTAATACACTTCGGTGAAACGATCATGGAGAGTTAATAACAGCTTTTATAGCTTTTCCATGGAGCTACACCCACAGAAATTATTTAATCATGCCAAGTGAGACGATATTTAGACAGATTCCAATTTTCCCAGTAATGACTAGGATTCCCATAATATCTAGATGTTTGTGTTATCTGTAAAAAATAATTCAGCTCCCTTGAATTTTTAATCCTTTAAAAATTAAGCTTAAACAGTGACCATGTGGGAAAAAAAATATATATATATAATATTCATTTAATACCCAATGTTTTGTCACTAACACTCACTTGGTAAGAGATTGGTAAGAGGAGAACTATCTTCACAATTTACCAGATCACTAACCTTCACTGATAACAGCAGGGATACCACTGAAAATTGGAAACTGAATATATATGGAGTGCTTACTGCGTGCTGGGCACTGTGCTGTGTGGTTTACGCACATCATCTCATTTAAACCTCGTATCAACCCTGTGGGGTAGGTTCTGTGATAGCTCCCATGTAAAAGTGAGGAAAACCGAGACAGCATTAAATATAAATAGCAAGGTCATGGCCTCAAAGGGAGTAATGGAAGACTCGAACTTGAATGCAGATCTCAGTAAACCAATTCCTTAATGTTTAACAACACTGTGACTGTCCTCATCCTTACTGAGCTTCTATAACAGCTGTCGCACAGGATTGCTGTCTCTGCTATTTCTCTCTCCTTCCCTTTGTAACTTGAAAGCGTCCTCTACTCATGGTCTCCACTTCGTGAGTTCCCAAACTCTGTGTGCGTGTGTATAAATATTTTTACATATAAATGTGTATGAGTGTGTGAAAGTGTATGGGTGCTGGGTATGTTTGTGTATGAGTGTGTATATGTTATATGTGTATAGGGATATGTGTGTTTGTGTGTATGAGCATGTATCTCAGTATGGATCTAAAGGTGTGTGTATGTTTCTCCCTCTGGACTGAAAACACTTGGAGGGCAGGGACTGTGTCTTGCTCATCCTTACACCCCCTGCATCTAGCCCAATGTGTCTGTCATATTCTATATATTTTTGTTGGATGATGAATGAAAATAAAAGAACTTTATACCTAGTGAAAGCAAACTACATGCCAATTCCTTTTCCCTTCCTTTTTTCTAATTTAAGCGGTAAATTTGCCAAGTTCTTTAAATATTGCTGTAGAAGTTACATGGAAGGAGCAAACACCTTTTGTGCACAAGTACCCTGTGGTATAAATACGTTTTTCTATCCTTGTGGAGTTACAGTTTAGGAAGGAATTTTTTCAGGTATTTTAAGAAAGCAAACTGCACTTATGACAATTATTCTCCTGAAATAGAGTTTGTATGTCAGTCACGAAAATCCAAACCAGATTTTTGGTCATTTTTTCCTATTTTAAAAGTAAACAAATTATCTGATTTAAGCTATCTTTTATTCAAAAAGAGAATCCAAAAATATCCTCCCTTCTCCTTCATCTCCTTTTCTGCGTCATACAGAACTGTTACACTAACACTCCCACCCTTTCCTCATCCCTAGCCACTCTGCTGAAATGAATCATAAGCATTTCACAGCGTAACAAGTCTTAACATATTCAGATCTTTAGGAAATTAAAAAAAAAAAAAAACCACTATACAGACATACTTCTTTTACAAGTGGTATTCAAATTCCAATGTAAAAATCAAGACACCGAAATATCTTTTGAACTTTAAGGATTTGAATGATCCATATCAAATTTATTTCATTCAGATGTTAACTAGCCACATCATTCAGGCAACAAAGCCTGTGAAGTCAATCAAGCCTGTAAGGTTGATAGAAGCATTTGTGCTAATCTATTGCTTTATGCTTTTATGTATTACATTTCTTCTATCTTTGGTACATAAGATATATATTGGGGGGGATTATTTTGAGGACTGACTCAAAATTACTCGTCCTGGAATTTCCCTGGTGGTTCAGTGGTGGTTCAATCTCTGGTCAAGGAACTAGACCCCACATGCCACAACTAAAGATTTTGCATGTCCCAGCTAAGACCCGATGTAGCCAAATAAATAATAAATAAATAAAAATAAAATATATTAAAAAAAAATACTTCTCCTGTGATTAACCAGTTCTTTGGGTAAGTCACTACTTTACACCCTGAGGATTACACAAGTTTCACTTTTAACAGAGGTGGATTCAAGGAGATGAAATCATTCTGAATGACCCAGAAAGCAGGATAATACCCAAGGTATTCAAAATTTTGCAGTATTATAGTTTGCCTCTTCAGAATGATCATATGATCTTTAAGAGTCTTCTCAACTATAAAATTCTGTTTTCATGAAACCCCTAACTTCAGTTGCCTTGTATACTAGTAATTGTGTCCATTTTTCTGACACAATTTTGACTGAAGAGTAAATTAGTAGTTAGGAATTTTGAAAAGAAGGGCACGTCTGCCAAAAGTCATTGAGAATCTCTCTGAAAACTCTTCTTGGGATAACCTTTAAGAAATTTACCTAGTAAGATGTCACACTGTCACTTGCTGGAGGAAAGGAGGTATGTTTTCAGAGTAATGTCAGTGGCTGTCTTCCAAAAGAAATTTTTAGGTTTTTCCTGTAAAGAAATAACTTACCAACCCCTTGTTCAGTTCAGTTCAGTCGCTCAGTCATGTCTGACTTTTTGCGACCCCATGAATCGCATCACGCCAGGCCTCCCTGTTCATCACCATCTCTCGGAGTTCACTCAGACTCATGTCCATCAAGTCCGTGATGCCATCCAGCCATCTCATCCTCGGTCGTCCCCTTCTCCTCCTGCCCCCAATCCCTCCCAGCATCAGAGTCTTTTCAATGAGTCAACTCTTCTCATGAGGTGGCCAAAGTACTGGAGTTTCAGCTTTAGCATCATTCCTTCCAAAGAAATCCCAGGGCTGATCTCCTTCAGAATGGACTGGTTGGATCTCCTTGCAGTCCAAGGGACTCTCAAGAGTCTTCTCCAACACCACAGTTCAAAAGCATCAATTCTTCGGCGCTCAGCTTTCTTCACAGTCCAACTTTCACATCCATACATGACCACAGGAAAAACCATAGCCTTGACTAGGCGGACCTTAGTCGGCAAAGTAATGTCTCTGCTTTTGAATATACTATCTAGGTTGGTCATAACTTTTCTTCCAAGGAGTAAGCGTCTTCTAATTTCATGGCTGCAGTCACCATCTGCAGTGATTTTGGAGCCCACAAAAATAAAGTCTGACACTGTTTCCACTGTTTCCCCATCTATTTCCCATGAAGTGATGGGACCGGATGCCATGATCTTCGTTTTCTGAATGTTGAGCTTTAAGCCAACTTTTTCGCTCTCCTCCTTCACTTTCATCAAGAGGCTTTTTAGCTCCTCCTCACTTTCTGCCATAAGGGTGGTGTCATCAGCATATCTGAGGTTATTGATATTTCTCCCGGCAATCTTGATTCCAGCTTGTGTTTCTTCCAGTCCAGCGTTTCTCATGATGTACTCTGCATATAAGTTAAATAAGCAGGGAGACAATATACAGCCTTGACGTACTCCTTTTCCTATTTGGAACCAGTCTGTTGTTCCATGTCCAGTTCTAACTGTTGCTTCCTGACCTGCATACAGATTTCTCAAGAGGCAGGTTAGGTGGTCTGGTATTCCCATCTCTTTCAGAATTTTCCACAGTTTATTGTGATCCACACAGTCAAAGGCTTTGGCATAGTCAATAAAGCAGAAATAGATGTTTTTCTGGAACTCTCTTGCTTTTTCCATGATCCAGCGGATGTTGGCAATTTGATCTCTGGTTCCTCTGCCTTTTCTAAGTTACCATCTCGTATTTCTTCCTCTTCATCTTCTAATCTTTTAGAACCTAGTGCCTCACCCAAGGTTTTAATGAAATCTTTGTTACTGCAAATTCCTTTTTCACAAAGCCATCACAGCAATTACAAACCACATTTTGTGGCCTATTGCAGTAGATCATTAACACTATCATGAGATGCTGCCTGTTTGTCTGGGTGATTATACTTTTTTTCTATTCTTATGACCCATATTTTTTGTTGCTGCAGGAAGAAATTAACCAATGTAGATTTTTATTACACGCATATATATTCTCGACTTTTTATCCATGGGAATGTCATAAAATGACATCTCTAACAAAAATGAACAAATTATGTGTGACTGAAGGCTTAGCTGCATAAACATATGTAGAGTTGAGTCTTTAAATCCCTATTCAGAATTGCTATCTTTCATTCACTCCTTCATCCAATACATAGTCTCAATTTTCTGTTATACTCCAAGCAGTATCCTAGGGACTGAGGAATCAGTTGAAATCAAAACAGAGTTAAAAAAAATAATAATAAAAAAATAAAAACATGAAGCCTCCTGGAACTTCTGTTCTCGATGATTAAGTGGGATTTAGACAAATAATAAAGAAGAGATAATATCCTCTAACCCAGTGATTCTCAACTAGGGTCTAGGGGTGATCTCATTTGCCCCCACCCAGATATTTGGCTATTTTTACAGACATTTTAGTTGTCACAATAAGGGGATGGGGTGTTCCTAGCATCTAGTGGGTAGAGGCCAAAGACGTTGCTAAATAATCTGCAATGAACTGGACAGTTCCCCATCTCACCCCTAACAGGGAATCATCCACCCAAGGTTGAGAAACACTGAACTAATCTTTAGTATTAGAGTCCTGGATGTTGATTGCCTTTGAGAGAATAGTGAGGGGAAGAGGACAGTGTATGGGGGTGAGTAAAGGGTGACTTCTGGTTGCTAATTACATGGATACACTTATTATGCAAAATTTCTCTTAACTCAAAAAAATTCTCTTAACTCTGCTCTTATGGTTGGTGCATTTTTCTACCTGTATAAGTTTAACACACACCCACTACAATTTTTGAAACTCCTCCCACCAAGAGGTGAAGGATCAACGTTTCATCCCCTTGAATCTTATATCTGTGACTGCTTAACTAATATAATACAGCAAAAGTGACACTATGCAAATTTCCAGACCCAGACTTTAAGCAATTGGCAGTTTCTACTTCCTGCTATTTGGAATGCTCACTCTTGGAACCCAGCCACCATACTCTGAGGAAGCCCAAAACAACCCATGGAGAGGCCCATGTGGAGGGAGCTATACAGAAGGAAAGAGGGGCCCCAGGCTGTCAGTCCTGTTGAGCTCCACCTGACAGCCAGCATCAGCTTGCCAGCCATGCTAGTGAAGCGTCTTAAATAGATCCTCCTGCCGCTATTCAAACTACCCCAGCGGACATCCAATGGAGAAGAACCAAGCCTTCCCCACTGAGCCCTGCCCAAATTGCAGAGTCATGAGCTAAATAAACAGCTCCTTTAATTTAAGTGACTACGTTTCAGAACAGTTTCTTAAGCAGCAATCTATAACTGAATCAATGTTAAATAATTCAGAATTTTACTTTAAAAAAAAAAAAAAGAGTACTACAACCCTATAAAAAGAGTACCACAGCCGAAGATGGAGAAGCTCTATATAGTCAGCAAAAACAAAACTGGGAGCTGACTGTGGCTCAGATTATAAACTCCAGATCAGAATTAAATTGAAGAAAGTGGGGAAAACCACTAGGCCATTCAAGTATGACCTAAATCAAATCCCTTACAATTATAAAGTGAAAGTAACAAATAGATTCAAGGGATTAGATCTGATAGAAAGAATGCCTGAAGAACTATGGACAGAGGTTCATGACATTGTGCAGGAGGCAGTGATCAAAACCATCCCCAAGAAAAAGAAATGCAAAAAGGCAAAACAGTTGTCTGAGAAGGCCTTACAAATAGCTGAGAAAGGAAGAGAAGCGAAAGGCAAAGGAGAAAAGGAAAGATATACCCAACTGAATGCAGAGTTCCAAAGAATAGCAAGGAGAGATAAGAAAGCCTTCCTCAGTGATCAATGCAAAGAAATAGAGGAAAACAATAGGATGGGAAAGACTAGAGATCTCTTCAAGAAAATTAGAGATTCCAAGGGAACATTTCATGCAAAGATGGGCTTGATAAAGGACAGAAATGGTATAGACCTAACAGAAGCAGAAGATATTAAGAAGAGGTGGCAAGAATGCACAGAACTGTANTCCTCAGTGATCAATGCAAAGAAATAGAGGAAAACAATAGGATGGGAAAGACTAGAGATCTCTTCAAGAAAATTAGAGATTCCAAGGGAACATTTCATGCAAAGATGGGCTTGATAAAGGACAGAAATGGTATAGACCTAACAGAAGCAGAAGATATTAAGAAGAGGTGGCAAGAATGCACAGAACTGTACAAAAAAGATCTTCACGATCAAGATAATCACGGTGGTGTGATCACTCACCTAGAGCCAGACATCCTGGAATGCAAAGTCAAGTGGGCCTTAGGAAGCATCACTGTAAACAAAGCTAGTGGAGGTGATGGAATTCCAGTGGAGCTGTTTCAAATCCTAAAAGATGATGCTGTTAAAAGTGCTGCACTCAATATGCCAGCAAATTTGGAAAATTCAGCAGTGGCCACAGGACTGGTAAAGGTCAGTTTTCATTCCAATCCCAATGACAAAGAATGTTCAAACTACCACACAACTGCACTCATTTCACATGCTAGCAAGGTCATGCTCAAAATCCTCAAAGCTAGTTTTTAACAGTACATGAACTGAGAATTTCCAGATATTCAAGCTGGATTCAGAAGAGACAGAGGAGCCATAGACCAAATTGCCAACTTCCATTGGATCACAGAAAAGGCAAGGGAATTTCAGGAAAACATCTGCTTACTATGAGGATCACAACAAACTGAAAATTCGTAAAGACATAGGAATACCAGATCACCTTACCTGCCTCCTGAGAAACCTGTATGCAGGTCAAGAAGCAACAGTTAGAACCAGACATGGAACAAAGGACTGGTTCAAAATTGGGAAAGAGTACATCAGGGCTGTATATTGTCACCTTGCTTATTTAACTTATATGCAGAGTACATCATGCAATGCTGGGCTGGATGAAGCACAAGATGGAATCAAGATTCCAGGAGAAATATCAATAACCTCAGATATGCAGATGACACCACCCTTATGGTAGAAAGCAAAGAGGAACTAAAGAACTTTCTTGCTGAGGATGAAAGTGGGGGAGTTGGCTTAAAAGAGTCAGTTGGCTTAACATTCAAAAAACGAAGATCATGGCATCCAGTCCCATCACTTCATGGCAAATAGTTGGGGAAACAATGAAAACAGTAACAGACTATTTTCTTGGGCTCCAAAATCACTGGATGATAACTGCAGCCATGAAATTAAAAGACATTTACTCCTTGGAAGAAAAGTTATGACAAACCTAGACAGCATATTAAAAAGCAAAGACATAACTTTATTGACAGAGATCTGTATAGTCAAAGCTATGTTTTTTTTTCATTAGTCCTGTATGGATGTGAGAGTTGGACCAAGAAAGCTGAGTGCCCAAGAACTGATGCTTTTGAACTGTGGTGTTGGAGAAGACTCTTGAGAGTCCCTTGGACTGCAAGGAGATCAAGAGATCTCCTTGATCTCCTTACAAGGATTGATTGGTTAATCAATCCTAAAGGAAATCAGTCCTGAATATTCATTGGAAAGACTGGTGCTAAAAGCTGAAACTCCAATACTTTGGCCACCTAATGTGAAGAGCCAATTTATTGGAAAAGACTTTGATGCTGGGAAAGATTAAAGGCGGGAGGAGAAGGGAATGACAGAGGATGAGATGGTTGGATGGCATCACTGATTCAATGGACATGAGTGTGAGCAATCTCTGGGAGATGGTGAAGGACAGCGAAGCCTAGCTTGCTGCTGCCCATGGGGTTGCAAGTATTTGGACATGACTGAATGACTGAACAGCTACACTCAGAATAGTATACTAACCAGTTTCCCAGGTACTCTTAGAATCATCCTTCTTTAGCCTTTCAGATGCTCCACTGGAACCTGACCTCTGCAAATAGAGTTCTCCAGTCTGCCTTTAATCCACTCTTACCCTAGATTCTCAGTGCCTTGATTTCTATCCATTGGCCTTACTGTCAAGTTTTAGCTACCCCGATCTATGCCTGATTGCTGGAAAACTTATTTTTTGTTTGAACCTTCATGTTCAGACTGCACTGACCCTAATCAGCTCCCTCTCAAACCAAATAAATTAGAAATGCTGGTTCCCAGATTTCTCTTTGGCTCAGGGAAAGACTCTTGTGTGGCTTTTGCACACCTCACGAAAGCACACTGCCCAAGGGGTAGGAGAAGGCTGAAATCCAGCACACATTTTTTTAACCAGGCTGAGTGCCTATGAGTCTATCAGCCCAAAGGCATTTCTGGTTTTAACAAAGATGATTTAGAAAGTAATGGTATCACTGGCCTCTAAAATAGACCTCAGGTGTCATCATTTAAACATCAAGAGTATTCCCTTTCCATCTTTTCCACTGTCTTAGGCTCTGTGCTATCCCATGGCATTTCAGACAGGTCTTTCAAATATGAGACATTCGACTGGGTGACCTCAAAAGAATTTTGTGCCTCAGGTTCTATGATTCTATGTTCCATTTCTCCTGTCTCCCCTCTTCTTACGGATTTAGTGCCCTGTCCCTCCACCTGAGAAGTCTACTCTCTACAGTCCTCTACTCCCCGCTGCAGCAGAAGTTTCAGTTCTTCCCAACCCACCCCAAATTATCCCCTTTTCTAACAGCCTCACATATAATGTGCAAACACTCAATTAAATTGTAAAAATAAATCCTAATGACTTCTATTACAACTTCTTAAAAAGTTGAAAGCTATGATTACTTTTTAGTTAGTTTCTTTAAGAGAAAACCTAAAATAATTTTAACATGTTGCATGTTCTTACTCAGAGAGCAAGTTCACCCTTACTCTGCCTTATAGTTCTATCCAGACAACGCAGGAGACCTGGGTTCAATCCCTGGGTTGGGAAGATCCCCTGGAGAAGGGAAAGGCTACCCACTCCAGTATTCTGGCCTGGAAAATTCCATGGGCTGCATAGTCCATGGGATAACAAAGAGTCGGACACAACTGAGCGATTTTCATTTTCACATTTCAGACCCTCTAAAGATGGATGATACCCACCTGCATTGGTGAGGGTGGATCTTCTTTACTCAGTCTACCAATTCAAATGCTAATCTCTTCTGAAACACCTCTACAGACATACTCAGAAATGGTGATTTACCAGCTATCTGGGCGTCTCCTTAGCCCAGTCAAGTTGACACTAAAATTAACCATCATGTCATACAATGGAATACTAATTAGCAACAAAAAGGAATGAACTGTTAGATCCACACAATGACACGAATGAATCTCAAAAACTGAACAGTGTGAAAGAAGCCAGACCCGAGGGAAAAAAAAAAAGAGTACATGGAAACTAAAATGCAAACTAAACCAGAGTGATAAAAATCATGCCAATGGCTGTTGAGCATGAGGAGGGAGAGGAATTACTCAGGGACACGTGGAAGCTTGCGACAGGGGGTGGGGGGTGATAAGTGTGTTCATTATTTTGATTATGGTGATGGATTCATAGGTGAATATATATGTCAAAACTTACCAGATTGTACACTTTAAATATGTGCTATTTGTTGTGCTTTTTACACCTCAGTGAAACTGAAAATTACCTTTTAATGATGTTATCCAATCAATCAATAATTTTAGTCAATTATTGCGACTTTGTATCTTATTTAAAGGCAACTCCTGGGTTTCTCCTTAGCAATAGTAATAATAAACCCAGGTTTATATATAGCTATAAGTTATGACCAACCTAGATAGTATATTCAAAAGCAGAGACATTACTTTGCCGACTAAGGTCCGTCTAGTCAAGGCTATGGTTTTTCCTGTGGTCATGTATGGATGTGAGAGTTGGACTGTGAAGAAGGCTGAGCGCCAAAGAATTGATGCTTTCGAAGTGTGGTGTTGGAAAAGACTCTTGAGAGTCCCTTGGACTGCAAGGAGATCCAACCAGNAAACCAGAGTGATAAAAATCATGCCAATGGCTGTTGAGCATGAGGAGGGAGAGGAATTACTCAGGGACACGTGGAAGCTTGCGACAGGGGGTGGGGGGTGATAAGTGTGTTCATTATTTTGATTATGGTGATGGATTCATAGGTGAATATATATGTCAAAACTTACCAGATTGTACACTTTAAATATGTGCTATTTGTTGTGCTTTTTACACCTCAGTGAAACTGAAAATTACCTTTTAATGATGTTATCCAATCAATCAATAATTTTAGTCAATTATTGCGACTTTGTATCTTATTTAAAGGCAACTCCTGGGTTTCTCCTTAGCAATAGTAATAATAAACCCAGGTTTATATATAGCTATAAGTTATGACCAACCTAGATAGTATATTCAAAAGCAGAGACATTACTTTGCCGACTAAGGTCCGTCTAGTCAAGGCTATGGTTTTTCCATTGGTCATGTATGGATGTGAGAGTTGGACTGTGAAGAAGGCTGAGCGCCAAAGAATTGATGCTTTCGAAGTGTGGTGTTGGAAAAGACTCTTGAGAGTCCCTTGGACTGCAAGGAGATCCAACCAATCCATTCTGAAGGAGATCAACCCTGGGATTTCTTTGGAAGGAATGATGCTAAAGCTGAAACTCCAGTACTTTGGCCACCTCATGAGAAGAGTTGACTCATTGGAAAAGACTCTGATGCTGGGAGGGATAGGGGGCAGGAGGAGAAGGGGACGACAGAGGATGAGATGGCTGGATGGCATCACGGACTTGATGGACGTGAGTCTGAGTGAACTCCGGGAGATGGTGATGAACAGGGAGGCCTGGCGTGCTGCGATTCATGGGGTCACAAAGAGTCAGACACGACTGAGCGACTGAACTGAACTGAATTGATACAACTAAGTTCACAATCAGAGTCCCTAAGCAAAACATTAAGAAATGGTCTTTTGATAACTTTGTTCATTGAATATTTATTTTCATAGAAAAGAAAAATGGTAGCATTCAGGGGTGACCTGAGCGGGCTTCGATGCACCCGTCATTTCCATTGGCAATGACACCTTCCATTCTTTGAAATGGACCAATATTTTAGACATGGTTTTTCTCAGTGTTTTGTAAATGGTTGGAGGTAAATCCTCCAGCCTCCAGTTCCAAACCAGTAAGGTCCCAACACATACAATTCTGTGTCACCCCTAGGAGAGATCTCCCCCTTTTAGTGACTGTTTCTATAATGTGGAAGCCACTTTTGTGGTTTGTATATCTGTGATTAGCACCTGAGATTCATTGAACATTTTGTTTCTAATTGATATTCACTAAATTTCTCAAAATGTAGGCTTCCAGCAGAACCCTGCAAGATCTTTGCTCCCACTGAACCTCTCCACCTCAGGAAACCATCTTAATTCCATTCTACAGCTTTGCCTTTCAGATGTTTGCTGGTTCACATAACAACAAGGATTAAGGAATTACTAAAGGATAAAGACGGCTTTGAAGCCAGTATTATTGCCATCCAACCCCAGAACCGATCTTGCTAAATCCACAAACTCAGAAGCACAGCTCCCTTCAAAAGAGCTTTCCTTTGTCTTCTTCTCAAGCCACATGATTTACCTTCCCAAGGGGAGGTTGTGTTCCATTATGTTTTGATTGCATCCAGATTCTCCAGATAAACTCATTTACAAGGTGGTACACTCCTGTAAACCAGGCCAACTTAATTACTTTCAAATTACTCACCCCTTTATTGAACAGGCAAAACAAGCTAGCTTGATTATTAATATAAAAGCACTGTAAGGTGATATGCTTCTTCAGCTTCAATAAAACATTATTTGTGTTAAAGACTGAGGTTTCTGTGTAGTCAGAGTATTACTTCTATGTGTACTACACAGAAGAATAAATCAGTATTCCCTTAATTCCCAAGGGCAGGTAGCATATACTGAGGATATAAGACCACTGCAATGAGTGGGTGGAAGCAGAGTTTTGTTTTTTTTTTTAAAGTGATGCTTCTAAGATAGAAGACATTTCATCTTTTGCAATTTGCTGAATATGAGAAATTAAGGGCTCAGGAAGACCAGCAATTATATGGTGTTGGTCAATATTTTAATGTGAGAAGGCAAGCTTTGAGGAAGAAGAGCCAAAAGCCAGGGCCATTCTTAGCTGGATCAGCTGTCTGGAAAAGGGTTAACTATGTGGAGTTTTCCTGACAAATTCAAAGTGTTATTGAGCTTGCAGAAAAATGGGTTTTGCAACAGCGCGTGTATGTGCTAAGTTGCTTTAGTCGCATCCAGTGCTTTGCAACCCTGAGGACTGTAGCTCTCCAGGCTCCCCTGCCCATGGGATTCCCCAGGCGAGAATGCTGGAGTGGGTTGCCATGCCCTCCTCTTTTCAGCGGTAGTGCTGTTAAATATACCACTCAGTTCCTTCTTTGGAAGGAATCCCTGGCAGTCCAGTGGTTAAGACTCCACACTTCCACTGCAGGGGGCCCAGGTTCAATCAATCCCTGGTCAGGAAACTAAGATCTAGCATGCCACAAATTTAAAAAATAAACTAAGTGAGAGACTTATTCCTTTGCCTGATAGGAGACCAGATTTGACTCAGCTACTAAGTCTCCTCTCCCGAGGTCACATCTTCCTATGACAGCCTTCCCGTTGACTGGCTGATGCCAGGGTACATCAAGATTTATCTGGCCCTCTCACTCCAATGCAGGACAACTCTGAAGAGCTGTTCCAGCTCCAGAGATTCCAAAAGGCTTAGTTGAGAGTATTATTGAGACAATTTCATAGCCCACCTTCTTCCTGCCCAATCCTGCTTCCTTCCCTTCCCTTTCACAGGAGTTGAACACAACTGTGCATGCCAAGTAATAAACTTGCAACGCAGTTATCTCTGTCTCACAGCTGGCTTCCCTCAAACCCCCTTATTCCCAGCTATAGTGGATAGAATTGACATATTGTATAAATCTGAGGTGTATGACCAGTGAATTTGCAATATGCAAATATGCATTTATACATATTGCAAAATGATTACCACCATAGCACTAGCTAACACCACCACCATGTAACATAATTACCATTTCCTTGTTTGTGGTAAGAACATTTAAGATCTACTCTCTTAGCAAGTTTCTAGTGTATGATATAATAATATTAACTATAATCACAAAGCTGTACATTAGATCCTCAGAACTTACTCAGCTTACAGTTGAAAGTGTGTACTACTTTGACCAATATCTCCGCATTTTCCCCCACACCCCAACCCTGGTAACCATCCTTCTGTTCCCTTCTGTGAGTTCAGCTCTCCTAGATTCCATGTGTCGGAGAAGGCAATGGCACCCCACTCTAGTACTCTTGCCTGGAAAATCCCATGGACGGAGGAGCCTGGAAGGCTGCAGTCCATGGGGTCGCTGAGGATCGGGCACGACTGAGCGACTTCACTTTCACTTTTCACTTTCATCCATTGGAGAAGGGAATGGCAACCCACTCCAGTGTTCTTGCCTGGAGAATCCCAGGGACGGGGGAGCCTGGTGGGCTGCATCTTTGGGGTCTCACAGAGTCGGACACCACTGAAGCGACTTAGCAGCAGCAGCAGCAACAGCAGCAGATTCCATGTGTAAGTGATATCACACAGTATTTGTCTTTCTCTGACTTAGTTCCCTTGTGTAATACCCTCGTGGTCTATCCACAAAAGGCAGAATGTCCTTTCTCATAACTGAATAATATTCCATTTTGTGTATGGAAGTAGTGTGTATATATATATTTATATACATACATATATATATGTATGTATCACCTTCTTTATCCATTCATCCAATTATGGACCCCCTAGATTGTTTTCGTATCTTGACTATTGTAAACAATGCTGCAGTGAACACGGGACCCAAAACCCCCCCTGTCTGTTTTCATCTTTTTTTTTTCAATAAACAACCAAACAGAATATAAAATGGAAGATTAAAATCCATATCACTACTCTCCTAGTTTCCCAGAAGGAATCATTTGTTAACTATTGTTCATATATTCTTCCAGAAGTGTTCTGAAGCTCCACAAACACACACATGTATGTTCTCTTTTTTTTTTGCACAGAGTATAATATGTAAAATGTTGTGCAATCTGATTGGTTTCATTTAGATATATTCCATATATCTTTTCATACTAGTACATAGAGATTTCTTCCCAGTGGCTCCATATTACGCCACTATAGAGACATACCTTTTTTTTTTTTTTTTTTTTGGCCACACCGCAAGGCATGTAGGATCTTAGTTCCTTGACCAGGAATCAAATCTATACCCCATGCATTGGAAGCACAGAATCTTGACCACTGGACCTCCAGGGAAGTCCCCATAATTTTTTAATCAGACTTTCCTACACAAATATGTAGATAGTTTTCTGGTTTTTGTTTTTTTTTTTTCCACAAATATTGCAAAAGATACTTTATAATGCTATCCTTGCTCACTTGTGTAGTATCTCTAAAGCATAGATTCATAGAAGTAGAATTCCTAGATCAAATCCTGTGAGAAATTTTTTTTTAATTTAAGATATTGCCAAACTGATTTCCTAAAAGGCAGTCCCAATTTAAATTCCAGAAATTCCCAAAATCAAGGCAAGAGAATCCCCCTTTTCCTAACTCTCACTTGCACTAACTGTGGGCTTAACAAAAAGGTTTTCATCTTTGCCAATGATAATAGGTGGGAAATATTACTTTACACCTGTAGAATGCCTTTTTTTGAATTTTTAAAAAGATGTCCCTTCTGAGTGAATGAAAAAAAAATGTTTTAAGCTCTAAAATTTTTTTAATAACAAGGTAGGATCTAGGGTTAGTTTTTGTAGTTACTGCTGGCCCATCAGCCTGGTGAATGAATTTTAAAAGTTCCCTTCCTACCCCCAACTTTCTAAATGTACACCGACCGTGACAGAGTGTAAAATTTTCCATTCAGGGCTCCATTTCCACACCGCTCCTCCCTTGCTCAGTCACCTTTGCACATTGTCCAAGCTGAACGACTCCACCTGGCAGCTCTAGAAACTCCTTGTTTGAAATTATATTTCTTTAACTATGAGTTATATCCATATAATCTTTTGTACTTTTCTTGGCTTTTTTTTTTTTCCTTTATGGAGAAAATGGTTCTAAGTAGCTCAAAACCCATTGAGATGATATTCTCATGATTCTGAATAACACCCCAATAGAACAAATGAATAGTAAATAATATGTCATCTTATTTACTGTATTGGAACAAGTTGTCTTTAAACTTAGTGATTCTGGGCCATTAACTCTTCTGCCTTTGTTGTTCATTCGGTCGTGTCTGACTCTTTGCGAACCCATGGACTGCAGCAGGTCAGATTTCCTTGTCCTTCACCATCTCCTGGAGCTGCCTTAACTAAATTTATACATCCAAAAATGATAGTATCCAAAAGTATGAAGCAATTCCTAGATACTTATCCCCTTAAGTACTCTAGAAATAATGATAATGCTAAGAAATACCAGTAATCAAGTGTCTGATATGTGATGAGTAGATTAAGAGAAAGTATAGCCTAGAGGCCTCATGCACAGCTTTACTTTAACACAGAGCCTGAGGTCTCATAGAATCTATTCTGGCCTCTAAACAACTTGGAGAATTTACTTCACCTCTGGACACCCTTCATCCCTTCTGAAACTTGGATAATATTAATAATAATAGAACCATCCTGATGGGGTTGTGGCAAAGATTAAATGATATACAAGAAACCCTAGATATGATACCTGCTACCTAGTAAATTGTTCAACAATTGTGATCTATTTGACTGGACATTGTACATATGTGACCCTCTTGAGTCTAACCACAGAACTTCAATAAGCCTCTATAGGCTGAACAATAATATCATTTTTGAAGCTGTGTTCTCTAAAACTGTAGAGGAACCCTGGGGCTTCCATAAAGAAAAGGACGGAGAGTGAAAAATTCCATTTTCATCTATTATACCATTCAAAGAAAGCTTAATGTGAAAAAAAGAAAGTTTCTTTTTCCTTTTTTTTTTTTTTTAAGTGGAGCTTTCTCTGAACCACAGGGGGGAAATCCTGGCTTTCAAGGTCTTCCAATAGTCTGGCCTCAGACCTACTTTTCCAGACTTATCTGCCTTGATACTTATCATCCTATCCACTACAATGGTGTATTGCTGCAGGCACACTAGATTCTTTAGAGATGAGGCACCTGCCATTTATCTCAGAGATATTTTCTTCAGAGACTAACAGAGTGTCTGACACTTAGCAGGCCTTCAGTAAACACTGGTTAAATCAATAAATGAATCAGTAACTGAACCCTCCACTTCAGTTAAATTTGTATCCTGGACACCTCTCTTGTGTCTTGTATGTCTCTCCTACCTGTCTTTTGTTTGTGAATATTTCCTTGTCCAGAGGGCCGTTCGCTATCCCACCTCCACCAAATTCTTAATTCAGTCTGTAAGGCTAAAGTCAAATTGTGTGTTTCTTATACACCCAATCTGGACCCTTCTAATTGGAAGGCTTCCTCCCCTAGACTTATATGCTGAATGAATTGTTTGTAATTCATTCTGTGCTGTAGCATGCATTACTTTCTAGTAACATTATCTGCATATCTTATCTTCCTATCCTAGAGACCAGTGACCATACCTTAAAGTCATCTGTTTTCCTTTGTTGCTTCACCCAGTCTCAGTGTGCTCAACAAATATTTAAGGAGTAGCATATTCTTGAGAGTCCCTCGGACTACAAGGAGAGCCAACCAGTCCATTCTAAAGGAGATCAGTCCTGGGTGTTCATTGGAAGGAATGATGCTAAAGCTGAAACTCCAGTACTTTGGCCACCTCATGCGAAGAGTTGACTCATTGGAAAAGACTCTGATGCTGGGAGGGATTGGGGGCAGGAGGAGAAGGGGACGACCAAGGATGAGATGGCTGGATGGCATCACCGACTCGATGGACGTGAGTCTGAATGAGCTCCGGGAGTCGGTGATGGACAGGGAGGCCTGGCAAGCTTAAATTCAGGTGGCTCCACTGGTAAAAAATCCATCTGCCCATGCAAGAGACATGGCTCAATCCCTGGGTCAGGAAGATCTCCTGGAGAAGGAAATGGCAACCCACTCCCATATTTTTGCCTGCAAAATTCCATGGACACAGGAGCTTGGTGGGTTGCAGTCCATGGAGTTGCAAAGAGTTGGACACAAGTGAGCAACTGAGCAGGCACATGCACACAAGCTTAAGTTCAGATAACAAAGCAAAGATAACAGGAAGATTCTTTTTTTACTCTCTGCAACTGTACAATGAATATGTTTGGAAAGAAAACCCTTCTTTCTGCAGCACCCACTATGAAGTAGGGCAACCTAGGCATCTGTGAAGAGCAGTGTTTCAGATACCCATGGCTATATGATAAACGAACCCAACACATGGTAATTTAAAATATCCACATTATATTGTGTCTCTCAGTCTTGTGTACTGAATAGACGTCTACTTCTCAGGTGCAGTTGTGGTCACTTGTGTGGCTGTAGTCATCTGACCACTTGCCTGGAGCTAGAGAGTCCCGGATGGTCTCACTTACATGTCTGGTAATTGACGCTGGCTGTATTTCGGGGTCCATCGGCTGTCCTTCAGGTATGCTAAACTGGGCGTCTGCACAGCATGAAGTGTCTCAGGGTTGCAAGATAGCAAAGGCAGAAGCTGCAAGTTCTCTTACGATCTACGTCCTGAAATTCACACAGCATCACTTCTGTCACGTTCTATTAGTCAGAGCAAGTCACAAAGCCAGCTCAGTTTCAAGTGGTGGAAAATTAGACTCATTTTGATGATGGGAGGAGCAGCAAAATCACATTTGAAAGGGACATGGACACTTGGATTCATTGGGGACCGTTATGATGACCTACCACAGGCAGTTCCAGACACTCATTTATATGCCCCATAATTCCAGTAAGTGAGAACCTCCTAACTACTTTGGTAGTCAGTACAAAAGGGATACTGACTTCTTATTCAAAAAAAAAAAAGTAATATAGACTCATGGGAGAGATTTTAGAAATAGTATCAAAACAAAGGAAAGAAAATAAAAATCACCTATAATACCCCCTCCAAATAACCCTTGTTAAGACTTAGGTTTATATCTATCCAACCTTTGCTCTAAAAAATGGATAATTATACACTACTACATAAGCTATATATTATGGTACACATTCTAACCAGGTGCTGTGCTGTGTACTTTGCATAGATTATCTCGTTTAACGCCCACCATAATCTTATGTCTGGAAAATCCCATGGATGGAGGAGCCTGGTGGGCTACAGTCCATGGGGTCGCAAAGAATTGGACACAACTGAGCAACTAACGCTTTCACTTTCATAATCCTATGAGATAGATGGATGCTATTATCTCCATTTTCCAGAAGAGGAAATTTGAGGCCTTGGCTAATTTCCCTAATGTCATATAGACACACATATGTATGTGTATATATATATATATAAAGCATACTACTGTGAACTCTGTTTTCATATAATATTCTCTCATGCAAATTTCCTTTCTTGAGAACTTTGAATCAGCTAAATCTAAATTGGAAAGCAACAATGACTTATATAATATCTGAGATTCTGGTTCTTAGCCATGATTGCTTCTTAAGCCTGTCAGGTGGTTGCAGATTAGAACAAAATAATGATATATGCCCTTTGCTGCAAAGTGCTAGCTTTGAAATGTTAATCTTTCATAAGAGACTCCAGGCTTGATTTTGGCAAAGTTGGTTGGTGGAGAAGATAACATCTGAATTGTTTTAATGTTATGATACATTTCCTAAAAGCCCAGTAGCAGAGTGCAAAGTTGGAACATGTTCATTTCTCCAGGAACCAAGAAGTGAGAGATAACAGGCATCAGGGACCACAGGAAAATCACAGATCTTTGCAGGTGTGTCATTGGTCACCTACCTCGCAGTAAATGAACGTGTCCTTCCAGTGTACACACCTTACTTTTCTATTTTTAAGCACCAAATTTTGTATATTCTAGCGCAAAAATTGTCAGGGGGTTGTGATAAGTGGGAGGAAAGTTGACAGGTGGAAATGTTTGGGAAGAGAAGCACAGCAGGTCTCTTTTGACATGAAACTGTAGATTAATAACATGAGAAGATGTGAAAATGGCAACTAGGTGAGGCGGAATGGTGGTGGTGGTTTAGTCGCGAAGTGGTGTCTAACTCTTTGCAACACCATAGCCTGTAGCCTGCCAGACTCCTCTGTCTACGGGATTTTTCCAAGAAAGAATACTGGAGTGGGTTGCCATTTCCTCCTCCAGGGGATCTTTCCAACCCAGGGATCAAACCCAAGTCTGTCTCTGGCATCGCAGGCAGATTCTTTACCAATGGAGCCACCTGGGAAGCCCTATGAGAAGCATGTAAATGTACAAAATAAAGCAATTACTTTGGAAATTTGCTGCTTATCTATTCTTGTATGTAAGAGGATGGTTTATTATGATTCACTTCAATTTCTACCTATCAAAAATAGAAGATTCAGTAAGCTTTGCTAGGAAAACTTTTTAAAAACTAGGGTAATTATTAAAATCATGCTCATAATTCATTTCTAGCTAGCAATATAATGAAGATTAACTTATGAACATAGCATTTTACTAACAAAAAGGAAAATTTCGTGTAGGCCTAATGTTGCTTTTTACTTAATGGGTATCATTGTGTTTTACACTTTGGAAGTAATATGTGAGAAAAATAAACCAACTAATCAGAACGGAATTTCTATGTGTTGGTTGCTATGTAGCTCTCCTGTGGATTTTTACCTTTATAAATACTAAATCTCTCTTTCAAGCAGTCCCAAATGCCCAATCAAGTAGAGAGTAAATATTGTTGGTTTGGCTTTATTCAGTTCAGTTCAGTTCAATTCAGTTCAATTCAGTCGCTCAGTCGTGTCCAACTCTTTGCAACCCCATGAATCGCAGGATGCCAGGCCTCCCTGTCCATCACGAACTCCCAGAGTTCACCCAAACTCATGTGCATTGAGTCGGTGATGCCATCCAGCCATCTCATCCTCTGTTATCCCCTTCTCCTCCTGCCCTCAGTTCCTCCCAACATCAGGGTCTTTTCCAATGAGTCAACTCTTCGCATGAGGTGGCTAAAGTATTGGAGTTTCAGTCTCAGCATCAGTCCTTCCAATGAACACCCAGGACTGATC
>SJYX01000127.1:379737-486009 GCA_006410675.1 Oreotragus oreotragus
TTTTCTTCTTTGCCTTTTGCCTCTCTTCTTTTCACAGCTATTTATAAGGCCTCCCCAGACAGCTATTTTGCTTTTTTGCATTTCTTTTCCATGGGGATGGTCTTGATCCCTGTCTCCTGTACAATGTCACGAACCTCATTCCATAGTTCATCATGCACTCTATCTATCAGATCTAGGGCCTTAAATCTATTTCTCACTTCCACTGTATAATCATAAGGGATTTGATTTAGGTCATACCTGAATGGTCTAGCGGTTTTCCCTACTTTCTTCAATTTAAGTCTGAATTTGGTAATAAGGAGTTCACGATCTGAGCCACAGTCAGCTCCTGGTCTTGTTTTTGTTGAGTGTATAGAGCTTCTCCATCTTTGGCTGCATAGAATATAATCAATCTGATTTCGGTGTTGACCATCTGGTGATGTCCATGTGTATAGTCTTCTCTTGTGTTGTTGGAAGAGGGTGTTTGCTATGACCAGTGCATTTTCTTGGCAAAACTCTATTAGTCTTTGCCCTGCTTCATTCCACATTCCAAGGCCAAATTTGCCTGTTACTCCAGGTATTTCTCGGGGAAGGCAATGGCACCCCACCCCAGTACTCTTGCCTAGAAAATCCAATGGACGGAGTAGCCTGGTGGGCTGCAGTCCATGGGGTCGCTAACAGTCGGACAGACTGAGCGATTTCACTTTCACTTTTCTCTTTCATGCATTGGAGAAGGAAATGGCAACCCACTCCAGTATTCTTGCCTGGAGAATCCCAGGGATGGGGGAGCCTGGTGGGCTGCCATCTATGGGGTCACACAGAGTCGGACACGACTGAAGTGACTCAGCAGCAGCAGCCAGGTATTTCTTGGCTTCCTACTTTAGCATTCCAGTCTCCTATAATGAAAAGGACATCTTTTTTGGGTGTTAGTTCTAAAAGGTCTTGTAGGTCTTCATAAAACCGTTCAACTTCAGCACCTTCAGCATTACTGGTTGGGGCATAGACTTGGATAACTGTACAGTGCTTGACAAATAGGTTTCATGAATGAATGAGTCGTTCCTCCACAGTCTCAAAATCCAACTTAAATCCCCTCTCCATAGTGAATGATGATAACAGCTTATACATGCTTATCAGATGTTATCATCATTCACTATCACAGCCGGACGCACTTTGAGTGCTTACTTTGTTCCAGTGGTTACATACATTATCGTACTTGATAAGCCCCCTTCTCTTCCCTTCCAGTTTACCTCCTGTAACCCACATAGTAGTTATTAGTCAGGCCACACAATTTAGCCTCTTGTTTTATTTAATATATTACTTTTTTTGCTCCAGTGAAATAAAAATTTCTAGTGCTTCCCCATAGCACACAGAGAGTATTTAAAGTAGGCTGAGTGGCCAAAAATGCCACCCCACCTCCCAGTGTTATAATATTGACATAATAGCATTGATAAGCTGTCTTTATTATAAACTTCTAACTGCTACTCTACTGACGTAAACCTCAAATCTAAGTCATTGTGAAAGAGAGCACTCTATTCTACCTGTTAGGTGTAGAAAACAGTTAAGGTGACATGGTTTGTGCTTTGAGGTAGAAGATATGCAGTTCAATTCCCTCATTTTCTAGAAGAATTTATTAAAGTCTCAGTTTCTGGAAAGGATTGTCTGGTCTGTCAGAAATGCTTGCAAAACCAAGTTATTTCACACTGAGAAGTCTTAAGAAGGGTTCCTAGCATTGTGTTGATGGTTGGGTTTAAAATGTCTGCTTTGCAGTGCTGTGGAATCCCAGCTGAAGAGTCCTCCAGGCCCTCTGCACATGTAAGTATGACTTGGGAACATGGAATATCTCCTGATGGTGATAACAGAGAAGAGGATCCTTGCAAACTCTTCCAGATGTTTTAACAGTCTAGAACATTCTATTCTACACCCAACTCTACATTTTGAGCATGGATCAAAAGGAACATTCTTAAACTCCAAGGAGTCCTTTCATGGTAAATGATGACTTCAGGGGCAGTCTGTTCCTGGGTGTGGGGCCACACCTATCTACTGGATGTGGCTGTCCCCAAGGTCATTAATAAGCTTGGAGTCCTTCGTTTCTAGCACTCTACCCTTAAGAGTCATAAGAGTCATTCCTAAAATCTTCTTGGGCTCTGCCTACACTCAATAGTGATTTTATTCTCGAGTTCCACCCTGGGACAGATGTGTGCAGTCAGAAATGTCACCCAACCTGTCTTTCCCCACCTTACAAGTCAGCTGGAAGCACTCAACCTACCTGGTGTCATATTGGGTGTCCTTCCTTGAAGAGAACCTCCTCCTACTAGAAAAACATCTTCTCTTAATTAAACCTTAATCTTGATAGACTCAGCGGTTCATCACAGGGGAGCCTGGGCAATGCTCTTCTTTACCAAGGTTTCTGTTTTTTAGCTTCTTCAGTGGCCAGGGATGTAATTAAATGCCATTGTTTCAATGACACACATTTTCCATTCCAGCTGCTTGAAGCTCCTTTTCTGCTAAATAGTTTGGCAGTTATCTCTTTGGCCACCACATATCTCCCGTAGGAATGGCCTTCCAGCATGACCTGTACCCCTTCTGCCATTTTACAGAGTCCCTGTAAGTTAGGAAGAACTCCTGCCATCTCAAGTAATGTCATGATGTGGCTTATTTATTTATGAGAGTAACATGGCTATCTTTTCTCACTTTTAATTGGGGTTACAGGGGACAGGCACCATCAAGGTGGCCATAATTTACCAAAATGCCAGTTTTCAAAAGTCTTAAAACGCACAACATTCTGGAGTACACACAGAATAAGAGGAAAGGAGACAAAATTTGTCATGATCTTGCAAAAAAGGCTAGTCTCTGGCAGAGCCAAGGCCTCACATACATTCACTCAAGAGCTCGAGTTTAGGTACCAACATTATCTAAAGTGAGACTGTATAGTATCAAAGACTGGGTGTGTTAGTAAATCATTTATCAAGTGTAAATAAATATTTAAAATACCACAATGTAACCCGGCTTTTGGTATTGCTTTATTTGTTCATTTAACATATCAGGGAAGGAAACAAAAAAGTCTGACCCAGTCCAAACCTCTTGGAGGTCGTGGGTCGGCGTCCCACCACTAAGCTGGGATGAAAGGGGGGACTTAAGAAGGCGGGGATTGGGCAGCAGGAGTTTTAGGGCCAGCTTCCAGGCCTCGGAGATTTGGGTTCTGCACTTCCGTGGAGACTCAAGAAAGTCGCTGCTAGCAGCAGTGGACCCCGCATAGCCCTTGCCAAGGCCGGTCACCACCTGGAAAAGAGCACCTGGCTAGGCCGCATTGGGGTGCAAAATGGGGCGTGGCCGCGGGCAGAGTGGGCGCGGCCTCGTTAGGAAGGGGCGGAGCCGCGGGCCGCAAGACGGAAGGACCTGGGCGGGGACACAGTGGCAGGCCCCGCGCGCGGGAGGGTGTCGGGCCCAACCCCCCAGCTCCTTAGCGGGGAGCACCGGAGGTGACTTCGACCTAGCGCTTCTGCTCTGGGCGGGGTTGGCGGCGCCGCCTCCAGGCTTTGGGCGCCCGCGGCCTCCGAGCGCCGGAAGGGCCGGGCATGCGCGCTCCGGGGACCTGTGGGCCGACGGCGCGGGTGCGGCGGGAGGGGCCGCGACCGGGTCTGTTTTTCGTTTCCTTTTCCTCCCCTTCTCAGTCTCATCCCCAGCACCGGAAGGTGCAGGGGCCGAGCTATAAACGGTCCCACCCTCTCTGCCCCCTCTCGTGTCTGGCCACGAGGGTGCCTGTTCCTCTCTGGAACCCACGTATTAAAGCGGTTTCGGGGTACGCATATATGGCCTTGTGTCCCCCAGGTGAAAAGTTGGTGTTTAGCCATTTAGAAATGGGTACCTTGGAGAAGGAGAGACACTGCCGTGGGGCAGAAGAAAAAGCCTTGAGGAACTCAGGGGCCCTCACTGGAGGAACACCTCCTTCCTCAAGCCCTTGGCGCGGAGTTTGACAGGCCGGGGCCCCTGGGTTTACCCCTCCTAGAGTTCGGGATGCCCGCCCGGGGAACAGCTTAGGGGCCGTGACGGTTTCAATACCCAAGTTACCAGCTTTGCGTCTTGGTTTTTGTCTCCCTTCTAGATCTCGGCTTTAGATGGTGAGCTTTTCAGGGCTGGCTGGAAGCCACAGCCCAGTCTCCAGATGGAGTCTAAATCCAGCCAGTGTGAAGACGAAACTCCTTCCCTCTTGTGGGGTTTGGATCCTGTGTTTCTAGCCTTTGCAAAACTCTACATCAGGGACATCCTGGACTTGAAGGAGTCTGGCCAGGTACCAGGTATGAGGCTGGTCACCCAGGTGGCTGCTCTGGCCTGCATCTGCACCCCACCTCCCTTCCCCCAAGGCTGCAGAAATTTGGGGCTTAGGGGCTTAGAAGAACCTTTCCAGTTGCAGCCTTGAAACCGACCTATCCTGCGTCCTCAGACAAGTTCATTTCTGTGCAAGTTCAAAACAATCTAAATCTTTTTTTAAATAGATGTTTGGGGGAGTAACTGTGTACTAAAGAATGTTTTTACTTGGGTTTGAGGTCTTTCATATTTAAAAATGCTCAGTTTTTCTCTGGGCCTGTTTGTGGCAGAAAACTTAGGCCTTGCTTCTTTTTCTGACCACTTACCTGGCCTGGGTTTGGGTATGTGACTCACCTGTAAAGCTTAAGAGTCTTCTTTGTAAAGAGAGGATTAATTGTGCCTGATTTTCTTGTGGAGTTTGGTTTTGTTTTGAATAGATCAGAATCAAGATCAGAATCAAAATAATATAAACTCCCCAAGAGGAAAGACATCATCTGCCTTGTTCATCTATGTAATCCCAGCTCTTAAACAGTGCCTGGCCTCTAATGGGCTCTAGAATCATAGTAATTGGAGCAACAAAGCATTATAAAGTTAGAAATCATTTTTAAAATCAGAGTGGTGGTCACTAAAGATAGGATCTTCATACCTCCAAGTACAGCAAATACAGTTTAGGGTAAGTAATTCACATAGCTATGGATGAATCTTCACATGTTTATTATGCTATATGAGAAGTTTGATTAAACTCTCTTTGCTATTTTGAATGAATAGCAAGCTATGAGTCAGAAGTGGTTAAGAATCTCAAGTATGTACAGTTTTAATGAGACCACGTTTTGTGTGTTTCCCATGCTCAGTACCAATATATTTGGATGACCTTATACCAAAGGCTTTTGTACAGATTTTTTTCACCACACCTTTATTTTCTAAGTATTGTTGGAAATGATCTGTTTTTTTCCTTGGAAGGCAGCCATCCTTCCTCTCTGTTGTCTGTTTCTCAGACAAGTCTGGTATTCTTCGTAACTCATCTCCTTGGGAAGAAATTAATTCACACCAAATGCCAGTCTTGCTTAAAGATCTTCTGTAGGTGCTCAAGGAAGTATCAGGGACGTGACAGGGGCCAAACTCTTCCTGTGGGTGAAGGACTTTATAATGTATTAACACATCATGGAAAGCTGCTCCCAGTGATCTTTGTTGTGTCACTGTTGGTAATGTTTCAGATGTCATTTTTAAAACGAAACTGTTGCCAAACCCACGTTTGTGTGCCGCTTGCACAGCAAGACGAAAGAAACCAAAATGTTGGGATTTGGAGCAGAGAAAGGTTTATTGTAAGGGCCAAGCAAGGAGAACAGGCATCTCAGGCTCAGAAAACCTGAACTCTCTTCATGGTTTTCAGGGAAGAGTTTTTAAAAGCAACATTTGGAATGAGGGCTACAGCGTGTATGACTTTCTTCTGGTTGGTTGGTGGTCAGGTAACAGGCTGCTATTACCAGAATCGCAGTCATCAGTCTCCAGGTTCTGACCAGTCTTCTGGGGTCTCAGCTTGTAGTTACCGTTATCCTGGGTGGGGGTTCTTAGTGCCTGCAGAAGAACTCAAAGATGTGAATCAGGTTGTTAGGTATACCCCTTACGGGGGAACTGGGAGTCTGTTTTGTTTGCAGCACTATTGTTTCTGCATCCTCCACTCCCCTAATTAGTAACTGCTTGAATCTGCCCTTTGGAACTCGAGGAAGGTCTAAGAGGCTGAAACCTTTTTTTCTTAAAAAAAAAAAAAAAAAAAAAGACACAGAAATGCTTTTGTACCCAGGAGGGCCCCTGCAGGGCCCTGCTTGGTTTCAAAACTTCATGGTTGAAGTCATTAACTAATGTCAGAGAGTGATCTTCTTTAGGCTATAGCATCCTGAAGGGTGGGAAGTAACTACGAGTCTAGGTTTTAGTTTTGTATTGTTTTGCTGTTGTTGTGTTTGGTTTGGTTGTCATAAAGAAAAAAAATTTATTTTGACCGCATAAAATTTAGAAATGCTTAAACAGCAAAGAATATTTTAAAATAACAAAAGTTAACCAAAAAATGACTTAAAAAAAAAAACAAATGTGTAATGAAGAATTTGGGGTGGCCTTTGTGGGATGCTCCTGGAAGATCTTTTCTGGAATGATAGTGTTTTTGTTCTTCATGGTGGATTCCTTGAACCGGCTGAGTTTATGCTAATGAGGTACCTCAAGCTGGGCTCCTGGGTAGTTTCAGGGTGGGGGCCTTTCAGGCCTGAAAACCCAACCATGTGATTAAGAGGGTTGGTTTTGAGCCAGGTGACATCAATCCAACCCTGTGGGAGGGGAGGGGGACTGGCGATTGAGTTGTCAAGTGGGCAGTGATTGAGTCAGTCTCACTTGTGTAATGAAATCCTCATTAAAACTCTGGACATTGAGGCTTGGGTGAGCTTTCCTGGTTGGTAATCATACATCAGTGTGTGAAGGCAATGTGTCCTGAGGACCCGGCAGCTTTATGCTTAGACTCTCCCAGACCTTGTCCAATGTATCTCTTCCTTTGGCTGGTCCCGGTTTGTCCCCTTCATTATAAAACTGTAGTCTTAAGTATAGCACCTTCCCGAGTCCCGTGTGTCATTCTATTAAAGTATCAGACCTGAGTTTGCCGTGGAGGGTGTTTGTAGCCAGTTGGTCAGAAGTGTTGCATGGCCTGAGGAGCCTCGAACTTGGGGCTGGTGCCTGAAGTGAGAGTCTCTTACGGGAGAGACTCTGCCCTTACTAGGAGCAGGAGACTAGAGGGGGACCACGTGACAGCGGGGTGAGCCAGGGTCCTGGACATCGGGGGCGAAGTCCACCGGCACATGTCCCCGGCCGGCTGCAGACCAGGCCAAGGCCCGGACACGCATCCCTGCAGCTCCCTATGTCCGAGGGAGGCCCACTTCACAAAGGCACCTCCCCAGCTCCTGGCTCTTGACCTGTGAAGTTCAACCTTACTCTGGCTAGTCAGCATCAGAATTGTCTTGCAAAGTGGTTGCTGATTGTCAGCTCCCCTAAATTAACCTATGAATTTAGGGTTAAACTAATAGGATGTCATGAAGTTTGACTACGGTGGTGATGTTGTTTAGGTTTGGGGTCTTGGTTTGGTTCGTTACAGCTTATAGCATACAGAAATGGTCTTTATTATTCTGAGTTTCTTTATATCAAGCTTTACTGATGGGATAAAATAATAGAGAATCTTTTATTTGAATCAAAATATGATGCTTATATTATCTAATTGTACAGGACCCAATGACATGGATATAATGTATTTATAAGAATTATATTAAATGAATAATGTATTAAAAAAATATTATCTTTAGGCATTTTAATGCTATCAGACTTCAGTAAGAGTATTTGTAAAGTGAAGTCACTCAGTCTTGTCTGACTCTTTGTGACCCCATGGACTGTAGCCTGCCAGGCTCCTCTGTCCATAGGATTTTCCAGGCAAGAGTACTGCAGTGGGTTGCCATTTCCTTCTCCAGGAGATCTTTCCGACCCAGGGATTGAACCCAGGTCTCCTGCACTGTAGGCAGACGCTTTACCGGCTGAGCCACCAGGGAATAGTATTTGTAGCATCAATTAAGTAACAGCAGTTAGATCAACTCAGTGGATGTGAGTTAACTCTGGAAGGTGGTGAAGCCTGGCGAGCAGCAGTCCACGGGGGTCTCAGAGAGCCAGACACTACTGAGTGACTGAACAACAACAAGGCCAAGAAATAAAGTTGCTTTTAAAAAAGAGAATGAAGGCCGATGTCTCGCAGTGGGTGCGGCTGTTCAGGTCATCGCTGCCTGTGACCCTGGGTCCCTGAGCCCTCCCAGCATGACCATCCTCCTTCCTGGGGACCTGACGATCCAGGCAATGGGTCCCCTGAGGCGGTTAGGGCTCTGGGAGCCGCATGTGGAGCAAAGGCAGCAGGAGTGAAAGGCCCACTTCACAAAGGCTGCAGGTTAAACTCATTGTCAGCCAGTATCTGTGGTGGTGGTGGCGTTTTCTTTGCTCCTCAGGCTTCCTCTCGGTCCTTCGAGCTCCCATCCAAATTCCTTTTCTCACAGAAGAGACTTGGTGTTGAGAGAAGGAAGTGGCTCTCTCCGTCGCTTTTTCAATGCCCTCCTCCTTGTGGAGGTTGTGCTTCTGAAGTGTATCATCTGAGTTTCTATGCACTGGGGGAATTTCCTTCTCTACTTGCAAGCAGTGTATTTCCTCTTCAGACAGTTTTCTCTGAGTGGTTTTACTCAAACCATCTGTTATTTTCTGCTGTATGTGTCCTTCACTGTTCTCTCTTGCTTTTATGTTTTTCCTTGTTATTTTGCATCTTTGAGTGACTTTGGCCTTGAAGACAAGCATTGGCAGTCTATGAGATGAAAGTTTAGGGGGCTCTCTTTTCTGTCTGTTTTCAAGAAAGCCTACTGTGTCTCAAGTGGAGACCTGTTCAGATTTTTTCAATTGTTGCCCCATGCAGAGTTGGTAATGTCAGAGGACTGGCATCCACCCCAGCTGACTTGAGGCCTTGGTTGGCTTTGTGTCATCAATCCTGTATTCTCCATGTACTTGCCTTTTCTGAGTACTTCAGTCCAGGTGGAACACCTTTTGGCTGGCGTGTCTCCCCTTCTTAAAATATGTCCATTCTTCGTTATAAAAACCACCATAGCAGTACATACCAGGGTATCCCAGGAAGACCCAAAGAGTCCTGGGGCTTGTTTCAAACTTTGTGGCTTCAAGGCCGGCTGGAAAGGCATTTCAGGGGCAGGCCAGAGGCCCTCCAGGGATCCACAAGGCTCCATGGCTCTGCCCTTTACTGCTGGGGTCCCGGGAGCCACAGCCAACCATACAGAGCCCGGTGGGCTATTGCGTCTCTGCTGGCCCCAGGAGCGCACCATTCCTAAAGCCTGACAATCGGGACCGACCTTCAGCTAGGTTGGAGAAGGGAGAGGCCAGTCAGGCTTTAGAGAGTTCTCCCTAAGTTAGCTCTGCTCAGTACTCAAATAGAAAGTCCAGGGCATTTGGGGAAGCAGAAAGGGCTGACCACAGCCAGAGACCAGTCTGGAACTCGGGTCACCATCACCCCCATCCGGCCCTACAGCAAAGCTGGATGAAAGTGAGGTCGCTGTCATGCCCGCTGTCTGCATGTGAGCGTGTCCCGGTGCCATGGTGGTGCAGAGGATGCCATGCCCACCCCCTCATTTAAACTTCCCTTCTGCCACAGGAAGCCTGAGCCTGCCAGCAAAGGTCCTGTGGGACCTGGCCCCTCTGAAGGCACACTCTCTCCTTTCTGTCTGGTCAGTGCAGGCAGGCAGAGCCAGGGGACTGAGGGTCTCCCCACAGCGCATCACTGCATTTCAATGGTGAGAACTCGGAAGTCATTCGGGAACTGCCCTACTCTGGAGATTTCATGGATTTTCCGTGGAGTCAGTTCAACCTTGTTCAACCCAGGTGTTCCTAGAGGGACGCGACTCTGTTCCAGGAGTGACGCAGGGACCCAGGCTCCCTAGCCCATGTGGCCCTGCCACTTCAGCTCTTGGCCCCCAAGGTCGCCCTCTGCACAGGCTCACCAGTGTGCTAAGTCATCTCTAGAAGTTTGTCTCTGCTAGGGAGATGGCCCTTCTTTCCGCTAAATTTGACACCTTCAAACTCTCCTAAACTCTCAGGCTGACTGAGGCTCAGAGTCTCCTTTCCATCTCCCACCCAGGAACTCAACCATGGGTGACAGGTTCCCAGCCCCTGTATCCACGTGGGAAACGAGAACCATCAGCGAAGTCATTCTGGGGGTTCCTGAAGGGCTTCGGGGTTCAGTGCAGGGCCCCCTCCCCGCAGGGGATGTGGAGAAGATAAGCTCTGAGCAGGCTTGGCAAGAACCAGAGAGCGTGAGGGTGGCCAAATGCTGAAGTGATAACTGAGTCTTTGTTTACAGTCCATGTATGTATTTGAAAAGGAAGTCACCGGTTAAGTTCATAGCCTCTTTCTGAAAGTAGAGAATTCAGTCTTCAAAGGGAGAAAAAAAAAAAAAGAGGTTAGGGAAGATTTTAATACAGACTCTTTAGCTGCAGGTGATAGGAACCCAGTGCAGGTAGCTTAAGCTCAAATAGGCAGTTCAGGTAAGGATGTTGGGGGTTCCCCAGAAGGTGGGCCAGCACTGGGGCCTCAGGTGGGAATGGGGGACTCACCAGTGCCAGGAGTCCCCCTCTCTGTTCTGTCTCTGTCACTAAGTCCAGAAAAGACCTCTGGTTGTTGGGGGGTAGGGTTCTCCCTCTCAGGTTTCTCCTCTGGGGGGAACCTGCCTGCTGGCATCTGTCTGTTGCCTAAGCTTTGGAAGTAGAATTTTTAAAAGAGAAGTTTTTGAGTTGTAATCTGCTGACCCCAAAGGGTTATGTTTTGTAACCTAATTATCTTCTCTTTTTCTTTAAAAAAAAAAAACAAAACAAAACACTACTGCTAATTCGTAGAAATGATGACTGGTTTCCTATGAAAGCCAGGTGGTTTGCCCTCTCTTTCCTTTTCCAGTCCCTCGAAACACAAGTACTGTGTCAGGTATCATGATGCATGGCTGTCTTTATGGCCCTATGAGACTTCTACAGGAAGTGAGTTTCATTGTCACCGAGGGAGAGATTAACCAGATGTTATTGGGCAGTATTGGTTTTCTCTTTTCTGTACTCGCACGAACTTCTTAAAAACCAAACTTTCATTTATAACCCTTGAGGAAAAGACATCTGCATTTCTTAGGGCTTGGCATTGGTCAACAGCCAATTCTTACATCTGAAATTTTAGCAAGCAGCATGCCATTGAGTTTCTGACACAGTTAACATTTACTGAAGCAGAAAACGTCATCATACATTATATGGACTTTGCCTTCTTCTTCCCTTTAATTTCAGGTGTATTTTTTTACAATGGGCATCCAGTAAAACAGGTGGATATCTTAGGAACCGTAATTGGAGTGAGAGAAAAAGATGCATTCTACAGTTATGGAGGTAAGAACAATTGTGTCTGACATTGAGTGTATGTGGAAGGACCACACTTAGCTGGACATTGAATCTAAAGAAACCCCAGCCTTTCAGAGCAGCGGCGGTCTCTCATAAACTGTATGTACTTGGCCTCTAATGGGAACCATTTGCAGCCACCAGCATGGACTAAGTGTCAAATGAAGCAACAGGTAGGAGTGATACTGACGAATACTGGGTGACAGTTGTTGGGGAGCTGGGAGACAGAAGAGTTAAAATGCAGTCCAGGGCCGCTGGCTGATCAGGGACAGACACTTGATACCTAGGGCATAGCTATAAATAGCAGAGGACGGTAGTATACGTTTATATTGATAACCTTTAAAGTAAGAAGGCCAGACTAACATTAAAGTAGACTTAAAGAAGATGGGGAGAGATGAAAAATAATTTATAAGATTTATATCCAAAACAGTTTTTGTATTTACACCTTTATCAGAAAATTTCCCTTCCCTTATGATGACAGAAACTAAATAAAGGTTTCCTATATAGTTTGAACACCAGCAAATTGTTAGAATATGATTTTAGTCTCACGGGTCTTAATTTTTTTTCATTGAATTTAACGTAATCATTTTAATATATTGTCTGAAATCCTCATAGTTAAGAGGCCAAGCTAAATGTTTTGTGGGAAGCTTAACTTTGAATTCCAAACCTTTGCTGTTATTGACTTTGTCACTTTTTATTGTACTGACTTGGATTTGCATTCTTGTTCTACTTGGGGGGAAAACAGAAGGTAGTTGAACTAGGTGACCAAGAATATCCCCCTTGACTGTCTGTGTGTGGTTGAAATTTACAGATACAGTTTCTTCAACATATGTTCATTTTCCTGGGGATGATTGTCTTGCGCTTATGACATGTGAGAGGGGAGATTTCTCTCACCCTCTGCTTTTTCCCAGCCTACATATTTTTTTTTTAACTCTAAAATAGATCATCTTGTCATATATCCCCATCCTGGATCTCTTCTCTGCCTTATTTTACCAAAGATACTGGTTCTCTTTTTCTCCAGACAGTTCAATAAACATTCACCAAGTTCCTGTAGCATTCTCAACTGCTGGCTCGTACCTTATCTGTAAGACATTATAGTACTTCCTCTCCAAGTACCAGTGATGAAATATTAGTATCTTTCAGTTTACAGAGCACTTCTACATGCATAATTTCATGTTGTTCTCGTCCTAATCTTTTGAAATAGAAAGGACAAATATTATTGCCATTTTATAGACGAGAAAACTAAAGCTCAGTTATTTGTTCAAGGTTCCACTGATGATCCAGTCCCTTTACTGACTCCAGTGTGCCGTGTAGTCTCTGTATAACTCAAATGTGGTTTTTCTCTCTCCTACGTCCCTCCCCGCAAAAGATCAGCTGCATATTTTTTTTTTTAACTTCTATTTATTTGGCTTAGGTCTTATTCGCAGCATGCAGGATCTTTTTTTGTTATGGCCTGTGGGATCTAGTTTCCTGACCAGGGATCAAACAACCCAGGCCCTCTGCTTGGGAGCGTGGAGTTCAAACCACTGGTCCACCAACGAAGTCCCTGCATCTGGTTTTTAATTTTCTGATTTTTAGGTCAAAATGTGGCTATTTGAAAACATTAGTCCTGGCTCTAGAACCAGGCCAGATATAATGCCTCTGACCTAAAAGGGCTTCATCTAACCCCCTTTCTCATTATGAAAAGATGAAGGTGATATGGCTGCCTTTTCCCTAATAACCATTTCTCTTAGACTGGATATCGTGAGAGTGTGACACATTTGTGGTTTGTGGGGACATGAAAAGCATTTCAAGGTTGAGAGTAGAAACATTTCTGCGACTTTAATTCTCGTGAGGCCTGCTCAAGAGAGAGCTACACACTCCCTGACACTCTTAGGCCCAGCTCGGCTCTCGGGCTACCTGCCAGGCGGCCACTCCTGCTGTCCCAGGTCCTGTTTGTTCCTCCTGACTCACCCCACTCCTATATGCTAAATTTGCTTCCTGCTTAGCCCGATTTCGTCCCATGGCTGAAACAAAAGGTCAGCAGCGCAGGTCATGCCGCCCAGTGTGGGAGGACTGCCCAACACTGCAGGGACGCTCCCCTTCTAGGGCGTTCCAGCAGCGAGACCTCAGGGTGTCGGGACGGGGTCTGCCAGGAGAGGTTACAAACCAGAAAGTCAGAGAGTTTGGTGGGGGGATCCTGAGCACACGCAGCACCTGGCAGCAACTCAAGCTTAGACCTAGAATCCAGGGAGACTGTAGTTAAGACCAGAATGACCTCACGTTTTCTAGGAGATGTGGGTGCTAGTATTTTTTTACTTAACATAGTAAATCAAGAGTTTTAAATTGGCCAGAAAAGTAGTGTTGCCTAGAAGTGCCATACATTTTATTGATTTTTTTTTTTTTGNCTTGAGGAAAAGACATCTGCATTTCTTAGGGCTTGGCATTGGTCAACAGCCAATTCTTACATCTGAAATTTTAGCAAGCAGCATGCCATTGAGTTTCTGACACAGTTAACATTTACTGAAGCAGAAAACGTCATCATACATTATATGGACTTTGCCTTCTTCTTCCCTTTAATTTCAGGTGTATTTTTTTACAATGGGCATCCAGTAAAACAGGTGGATATCTTAGGAACCGTAATTGGAGTGAGAGAAAAAGATGCATTCTACAGTTATGGAGGTAAGAACAATTGTGTCTGACATTGAGTGTATGTGGAAGGACCACACTTAGCTGGACATTGAATCTAAAGAAACCCCAGCCTTTCAGAGCAGCGGCGGTCTCTCATAAACTGTATGTACTTGGCCTCTAATGGGAACCATTTGCAGCCACCAGCATGGACTAAGTGTCAAATGAAGCAACAGGTAGGAGTGATACTGACGAATACTGGGTGACAGTTGTTGGGGAGCTGGGAGACAGAAGAGTTAAAATGCAGTCCAGGGCCGCTGGCTGATCAGGGACAGACACTTGATACCTAGGGCATAGCTATAAATAGCAGAGGACGGTAGTATACGTTTATATTGATAACCTTTAAAGTAAGAAGGCCAGACTAACATTAAAGTAGACTTAAAGAAGATGGGGAGAGATGAAAAATAATTTATAAGATTTATATCCAAAACAGTTTTTGTATTTACACCTTTATCAGAAAATTTCCCTTCCCTTATGATGACAGAAACTAAATAAAGGTTTCCTATATAGTTTGAACACCAGCAAATTGTTAGAATATGATTTTAGTCTCACGGGTCTTAATTTTTTTTCATTGAATTTAACGTAATCATTTTAATATATTGTCTGAAATCCTCATAGTTAAGAGGCCAAGCTAAATGTTTTGTGGGAAGCTTAACTTTGAATTCCAAACCTTTGCTGTTATTGACTTTGTCACTTTTTATTGTACTGACTTGGATTTGCATTCTTGTTCTACTTGGGGGGAAAACAGAAGGTAGTTGAACTAGGTGACCAAGAATATCCCCCTTGACTGTCTGTGTGTGGTTGAAATTTACAGATACAGTTTCTTCAACATATGTTCATTTTCCTGGGGATGATTGTCTTGCGCTTATGACATGTGAGAGGGGAGATTTCTCTCACCCTCTGCTTTTTCCCAGCCTACATATTTTTTTTTTAACTCTAAAATAGATCATCTTGTCATATATCCCCATCCTGGATCTCTTCTCTGCCTTATTTTACCAAAGATACTGGTTCTCTTTTTCTCCAGACAGTTCAATAAACATTCACCAAGTTCCTGTAGCATTCTCAACTGCTGGCTCGTACCTTATCTGTAAGACATTATAGTACTTCCTCTCCAAGTACCAGTGATGAAATATTAGTATCTTTCAGTTTACAGAGCACTTCTACATGCATAATTTCATGTTGTTCTCGTCCTAATCTTTTGAAATAGAAAGGACAAATATTATTGCCATTTTATAGACGAGAAAACTAAAGCTCAGTTATTTGTTCAAGGTTCCACTGATGATCCAGTCCCTTTACTGACTCCAGTGTGCCGTGTAGTCTCTGTATAACTCAAATGTGGTTTTTCTCTCTCCTACGTCCCTCCCCGCAAAAGATCAGCTGCATATTTTTTTTTTTAACTTCTATTTATTTGGCTTAGGTCTTATTCGCAGCATGCAGGATCTTTTTTTGTTATGGCCTGTGGGATCTAGTTTCCTGACCAGGGATCAAACAACCCAGGCCCTCTGCTTGGGAGCGTGGAGTTCAAACCACTGGTCCACCAACGAAGTCCCTGCATCTGGTTTTTAATTTTCTGATTTTTAGGTCAAAATGTGGCTATTTGAAAACATTAGTCCTGGCTCTAGAACCAGGCCAGATATAATGCCTCTGACCTAAAAGGGCTTCATCTAACCCCCTTTCTCATTATGAAAAGATGAAGGTGATATGGCTGCCTTTTCCCTAATAACCATTTCTCTTAGACTGGATATCGTGAGAGTGTGACACATTTGTGGTTTGTGGGGACATGAAAAGCATTTCAAGGTTGAGAGTAGAAACATTTCTGCGACTTTAATTCTCGTGAGGCCTGCTCAAGAGAGAGCTACACACTCCCTGACACTCTTAGGCCCAGCTCGGCTCTCGGGCTACCTGCCAGGCGGCCACTCCTGCTGTCCCAGGTCCTGTTTGTTCCTCCTGACTCACCCCACTCCTATATGCTAAATTTGCTTCCTGCTTAGCCCGATTTCGTCCCATGGCTGAAACAAAAGGTCAGCAGCGCAGGTCATGCCGCCCAGTGTGGGAGGACTGCCCAACACTGCAGGGACGCTCCCCTTCTAGGGCGTTCCAGCAGCGAGACCTCAGGGTGTCGGGACGGGGTCTGCCAGGAGAGGTTACAAACCAGAAAGTCAGAGAGTTTGGTGGGGGGATCCTGAGCACACGCAGCACCTGGCAGCAACTCAAGCTTAGACCTAGAATCCAGGGAGACTGTAGTTAAGACCAGAATGACCTCACGTTTTCTAGGAGATGTGGGTGCTAGTATTTTTTTACTTAACATAGTAAATCAAGAGTTTTAAATTGGCCAGAAAAGTAGTGTTGCCTAGAAGTGCCATACATTTTATTGATTTTTTTTTTTTTGCTTCTTAAAATGATACTCATTATAAGATAAAATTTAAAGCCAGAGAAATTTTTAATAAATTTTCATAAAATTCCTGTGAAAATCTATAAATCAGATAAAAACAGTGTCAGTGTTTGGGTGAACATGCTTCCTATATTTTTAACATGTTCCTAATATGAAGAAGTGGGGCTTCCCAGGTGGCGCTAGTGGTAAAGAATCTACCTGCCAATGAAGGAGACATGAAAGACACAGGGTTTGATCCCTGGGTCAGGAATATCCCCTGGAGTAGGAAGTGGCAACCCATTCCAGTAAAGAGACATAGATATACCTTCTTTCCTCATTGTTATTATGCATATTTCTTTCTCGTTTTAACATTCCTGAAATTAAGCTTACAGTCAATGTATACATTGACTTTGGGGTTCCTTCTATATTCTTCAAAAGAAACTTTTAGAAATATTTTAGTGTCTTAAGATCATTTCTATCAAAATAGACTAATATTTTATATAAATTAGATTACATATAAGATATATATGTCTATATATATCATTTCTATCTTACAATGAGATAACTTTTAACAGCAGTGACTGTGAAACTGAAAGACACTCAGTTGGGTCCAACTCTTTGCAATCCCATGGACTGTACCATCCATGGAATTCTACAGGCCAGAATACTGGAGTGGGTAACCTTTCCTTCTCCAGAGGATCTTCCCAACCCAGGGATCAAACCCAGGTCTCCCGCGTTGCGGGCAGATCCTCTACCAGCTGAGCTACCAGGGAAGCCTGCAGTGAGTGTAGATCTTCACTGTAGCTTTGTATTCTCGTACATCATGCCATTGTCATTTATTTAACCAGCTGTGTGTGTGCTCAGGCCTGTCCAGCTCTTTGCGACCTTATGGACTGTAGCCATTTAACCAGTTACATATTTACAAACATTTAGGTTATTTCCAACTTTCAGTACTGTAAACTATCTTACAGTGAATGGCTTTATACAAGATGTATGTATCTGTGTATATTTGTTCTGTTGTTCTCATCATCATCATTTACAGAAGTAAGTACTAAGTCAGAGAATTTCAAATTTGATACACATTTCCAAACTTAATCTTTAGAAATCTGATGTGAATTTACATTCCTATTAATAGCATGTGATTAAAAAATACTGATTAAAAATCAGTATTTTTAAAGTTGTCATTCTAGTAGTTGAGAAATCATTTAAATTTTCTTCTTTTTTTCTGGTAACTAGTAATTTAGCATACTGACATATGTCTTTTTTTATACCTTTCATGAAGGGCATATTTTTTTCTTTGCTACCTTTTCTCTTATAGTCTTGATCTTTTCCTTCTTAGTTTCTGTGATTTCTTTATATATTAAGATACTAACCCCATCAATGGTAAAATTGCTATACAGTATTAGTTTTTAGTTGTTCAAATATATCAGATTTTTTTTTTAATGAATTCTGATTTTCAGGTCTGCTTAAAGAAGTCTTCGCCCCACCAACTCTTAAGTCCAGGGTTGAAAGTATTCATCCATATTTTCTTCTCATCTTCTGAAGTTTACCTGTATTATATTTAATAAGATAAAATCCATTTAGAATTTATTTTAGTTTAAGAAGTCTTCTCAGATTCTGCTTTCAACACAGATTTAAACCAGCAATAAAAGATTTTGCCACGTATTTCTACTGTATTACATAGTATACTTTTATAACAGTCTAGCTGTTGGTTTTTTAAAAAAATCATTTAGCCCACTGACCCTTTGTTGATCAGTCTCTGTTCTAAGATTGTCAGAAATTAAGCAAAGAGAAACACCTACCATCCCTGATCAAACATCTCTAAATTTCTCTGCAGTTGTAAATTCAAGTACAGTGGAAATTCTTTCATTTTTCTTTTGTACTGTGGATAAAAAGCCAGACCAGTACTGTTTGTGTGACCAAGATATAATTATGTTGTATCATGAAAGTAAAACATGGCTCTCTGTGATATGCTTAGCTTTCCTTATGTCCCCTGCAGTGATAAGGCCTGGGCAGAAGTTAATACCTTTGAGATAGGGCAAGAGAAACGTTGACTACATTCTGCTGGGCTCATGTATTACATTGACATTCCAGAGAATCAGTTCCCAGTGGGGTGTGGTAAGCAGTTATTTCTAAGGGTGGGAAAAAAGTTTGACCAGGGATTTGCCTCACCAGGCTATTGAAAAAAGTCATCTTTCAGTTCGGCTGAGTGTAATGGCAGTGTGCTAATTTACTAGTAATGGCCACATCTCTGTTTACTCTTTGACACTTCTGTTGCAGTGGACGATAGCACTGGAGTTATAAACTGCATCTGCTGGAAAAGCCTGAATAATACCAAATCCTCGTCAGGTAATTTTATTTGCCGTGCTTCTTTACTTTTATGGGGCTTCCCTTGTGACTCAGCTGGTAAAGAATCTGCACACAATGCAGGAGACCTGGGTCTGATCCCTGGGTTGGGAAGATCCCCTGGAGAAGGAAAGGCTACCCAGTCCCGTATTCTGGCCTGGAGAATTCCACGGGCTGTATAGTCCATATAGTCCATGGGGTCGCAAAGAGCCAGCCACGCCTGAGCGACCTCCACTTCACTTCACTTCACTTCACTTCACTTCACTTGTACAGCCGACCAACAGATGTAACTCAGGCTAGCTCAGGTGAGCAGCGGTAGTGCTCATTTCCGTATTTATCCATTGGTGAATTACACTGATAACTTGAAGCACTATACCCAGAACTTTGGGTGCTCTGTAAACAGATATAGGGGAGCCCATTGCTTTTCTTGCTTCCATTTCTTTGGTGCTCACTTCCTCCTAAGCCTATAGGAATGTGAAAAGATAACTAGAAGTTTGAGCATTTCATTCTTACCATCCAGTTATTATAAAAGTCAGGATGGTTTACCGTAATTGCTGATCAAGTGAGAATCCCCTTGCTCTGGATGTATCGTTTGACCAATGCTCTTTTGAAAGCCTTGGCCCTGATATGGTTGCTGCTAGCTTCTATGTTCGCATGATCTGGGTTTTCTGAAATCTCTAGCTTATTCATACAGACATACCAGGAGTTCTGAAACTGATGAGAAGGTAAGATAGGATTCCTTTGAAGTTAGCCATTAAATAATACAAACTAAGGAAGAACTTTAAAATTGTATTGAACTCATCAGCTATAACTGAAACATCTTTTGGAATTTCTTGAACATGTTTTAGTAGTCCTTAGGTAGTTTATGAGCTGCTTAAATTCATAATATTAAAAAAATACATGTATTGTACAATAGTGGTGATCGTTTTGGGTTCTAGAGAAGCGATGGAAACCTCGCTTATTCCTTACTTCTCTCTTTTCGCAGCATATGCAATGTGGTGCCATGTACACTGGGATTATTCAGTAAATACTGCCATCTCTGAAATCTAACGTGCTATCTGTGCCCTTCTGTTATACATGGTGAGGATGTATAACACTGGGAGTAGTTTCTTCTCGTTTGTTTCCCTGACATTACCTGTCAGAATCTCATCTCCCTACCTTGACTCTACTGACCAGTAGGGATGCTCCTTTGCTTAATTTTTGGATGTATTTACATTTAGAATTTGACCATCGTTTTCATATAACTTTGATATTCCCATTTCCTAATTTGGGAACATTTGTATGAGTGGTACTACTAAGCTGAGGAAGCTTTGTGGATTAAAAAAAAAAAAAATGAAGGGAGACAACAGGTTTTTATGCAGATGCGTCAGAAAGTATGAAATAAACCTATGAAACAATCAGATATTTGAATTTTTGTGTATGTCCTGAAAGTAATTAAAATTACTTTCAGGTTTGTGGTTGTATTGTCACGATCTTCAATCAAAAGGGGTAGTTTCAATGTGCTGTCTTTAGACTGAGGGTCAGCATGTTTTTTATATACGGGGCCAGACAATAATCATGTTCTGCTTTGTGGGCCCAATGGTCTGCATCTCAACCATTCAACATCACCATTGTAACACCAAAGTGACTACAGGAAGTACATAAACAAAGGGTCATAGTTGTGTTTCGATAAAACTTTATTTATAAAAACAGATTGTGGCTGGATTTGGTCCATGGGCTGTCATTGATACACTGCTGTTTTTAGACATTTTCATTTTAGAAATAAACTTTAAAAAAAAATAAATCATATCATCAGCTATATCATGTAACTCTTAGTAATTTTTAAGGTAAAATGTCTATGAATACTGAGAGTGAGATTTTAAAAATAACTGTAAATAGACCAATAGATGAGTAGTCACAGTTGGTAGCCTTAATTAGAAATTGCTTTGAGAATAAAAAGTGAGGGTAAGAAGAGTACAAGGAGAAAGCCTGAAAGTGATCCTCATCATGTTATATATGAAGTGACGTTTTAAAATTGTTCCCAACTAGCCCATTCTCTCCTTTTAACTTACCTGCCCTCAGTTTTAAAGCTTTCCGCTGGAAAGTGGCCACTGAAGACTAATTTTTTTAAACAAAATTTAGTCGAAGCCAGAAACCATGTTCCAGTTGGTGTCTGGGTAAAAATCTAATGTTAACTCTTATAAATGTCACATTGAATGTACCATTTGGACTGAGCTTATGAGAAAAGTTAAGAAAGCTTGGCATTTAATATTAGAGTTTTAAAGGGGATTTATCTTTCGGAGTGGAATAGGCTACTTAAAATGAAACTGTCAGACTCCAACCATCTCATTATACTCATTAAATTACACAGCTTGAGCCGTTCTTTCAGCAATTTGGTTCACCCTTTAAATGAAAGCTGAGCCTCTTTTTCTCAGACCAGCTCTCAGTCTGATCATTTCAGCAGTGCTATACGAATCATTTATTATTACCTATAACATCTGAATCATGGCAGTGAAATTTATAAATATGTTCAAAATTCAGCCTAAATAGAAGAGGACTTAAAGATAGAAACCCAGACAGAATAACCTTTTAAAAAGTAATACTTGGGTATTTCCTGAAGAAACCCAGTAAGTCGAGTAACATTAAGCTGATTGTGTCTAGATTCCGAGCTATTGGTTACTAGTCTACACAGAGTTCTCCGAGCTCTTTGGGTTGCTTTTTCCCTTAGTATAGTCAGTGTATTTTAAAAAAGTAATGCCTTTGTATGTTACAGAGCCATGGTTATCACAGTTGTATTAGATTAAAAAGCAGGAAATTTGATCAATAGACTCTTATTCATTCCATTATAGGAACCCTAGTATATGACAAAGCAGAAATAATACAACAATAGGAAATAGGTAAGCATTTAACAAATGTTGTTGGTTGATGTTCAGGTTGATATATTGGTTGGAAATGTTCAGGTTGATAACAATATTTAAAAAGAGGTGACTGTGACCACTGTCTTGCAACTTACATAAAATAACCCAAAGAAAATAGAGTTATGTATTTATCACAATAAGTATGGGGCTATCTATGTTAAGCTCTTATATATGTTTAGCTGTTAAAGCAAAGAAAGCCATCACTGGTGACGAGATAGATTAAATGATTTTTTCAAACTTTTATGTATTAAAATGAAATCAAATAAACATTTTAAAAAAAAGCACTGGAATGTGGAGAAGGGATGTAATAAGCATTATTGATAAAGCTTCCCTGCATTTTTTTCAGAAATAAACATAAAATGTTCAAAAGAGATGAAGGCTTATGCATAAAGAAATGCAGAGAGTAGATCATCTTATATAAAAACACATTGTCTGTCAATTTAAAAGCAAATGAAATGCTCTAGAATCATTATATATTTTTTAAGGTGTTAAAACCCCAATGACTGAAGCCAGTGTAGGAACCATAAAGTTACATGCCTTGCTGGTGACACTTTGCAAAAGGTGAATGGTGGTTGTTTGTTTGTTTTCTGACAAACATTCTGATAATATGCAATGAACTCTAAACCTGTTTGTCCTTTTCTATCCAGTAATCCCCAATGAAAGACCCCAAGGAAAGCAAAAATTTTGTCTTGAGGGCCTAATTGCTCTTTTTTCATAAGTATCTGACATTTTTTGAATGTTTCCTGTGGTGGATCTGGCGTTATGCTAAGCTCATGATGTAAGGATTAACTAAGATGATCCACAACAAGTGCATGTGGGAGAGGGACTGTTACATCCACAACAGAACTGAGGAAACAGGCACGGTGAGGTTAAGCAGCCTGCCCAGGGTCACACAGCTAACAGGAAGTGACCTGACATTCAAGCCAGGTCTGTCTGACTCCATTACCCAAGTGCTGACCTCAAAGCTCTGTACAGGGCTAGTGATAAAAACCAAAACGAAAAAAATTACGACAGCAGGAAGAGGAGACATCTAATGAGACCATCTAAAACTGGCACGTGAACATGCCGGGATGCTATGTTGTTATTTCAAATGCTGGATTGTATAGATTCTGTGGGTACATGTGTGTATTTGAAGTGATGCTAATCGGAAAAACAACACAAAATTGTTTGTACACACTAGCTGTAGCTATGGAAAAAATGAGTATATTCATGGCGCACGCAGCTGAGAATAAAGAATAAGCAGGAAGGCTCTGGGGTTAGAGACCGCCTGAGTTCACACTCCAACTTTGTTGCCAACCAATCGTTTTACTGCAGACAAGTTGTTTGACGTCTCTGTAACTCAGTTTCCTCATTGGTAAAATGGGGCTAATAATAAATACGAGTGGTTGTGAGGATTAGATGTGCTGTTAGGTTATGAGGTCTTCAGAACAGCACTGGCGGTACCTGAACATTCATGGCTATTCTTATTTTCATTATGTAACTAATACATTTTGGAAGTAAATTCAAGTGATGGAAATTATTTAGAATTGAGTGTGCATTGGGTTGTTTTCACCATAAAGTTGCTTGCTCAGTCACTCAGTTGTGTCTGACTCTTTGCAAATCCATGGATGGTAGCCCTCTAGGTTCCTCTGTCCATGAGATTTCCCAAGCAAGAATGCTGGAGTGGGTTGCCATTTCCTCACGCAGGGGATATTCCGGATGCAGGGACAGAACGTCTGTCTCTTGCATCTCCTGCGTTGGCAGGCAAATTCTTGAAGTTGCTTAAATTTATAGTTTTAAGTGGTGTGAGTGAGTGTTTGTGTGTGTAAGTAAGTGAGCAAGAGCAGGAGAGAGCAAGAAGTCAGCCTAGTTACTCAACAAAGAGAAGTGAGAGAGATTAGGGTATTGAGTACCTCAATGGAACACCAGCCTTGGCAGATTTGCTTTCCCCATAAGCAAATGGAGACTCTTGGGCCCCTTTCCCTTCAGGCCAATATTCTGTCTCCCTGCAAGGACACTTTCAAGGGTGGTTTAGAGCTATTGCCACCAAACCCAGCTGAACTCACACAGAATTCAGCTCAGGCCTTTGCACAGGTAATGTTGGGGGAGGAAAGAAGACACTGGACACTGGGTTGTCCAGCCTCCCACCAGACTCTGTTCTCGTCATCCAGACCTTTGAATAATTACAGCTTGTGCCTTTTATTCAGTAGAGGATTTTGAAGGATTACTCAGATTTCCTACAGTTGAGCAACCAGTCAGAAGTAGAATAAATAAATGTCTTGTGTCTGTCTTACCCCAAGCTCTCTCCCAAAGATGGTGGAGTGATCATGTTGTGTGTTTCCTTTTTTCCTTCTGGCCCTAACAGCTACAGCCGCTCCAAGTGCAAGAGAGCTGAGCTTAACCTCTCAGCTTAAGAAGCTGCAAGAGACCACTGCACTGAGAGCAAAGTTAGAAATTGGGGACATTATCCGGGTCAGAGGTCACATCCGCATGTTCAGAGGAGAGCGAGAGATTCATGCCACAACTTATTGTAAGCATTCAGTATCTCTGCCCAATTGCTTGTTGTTTTTGTGTGTGTGTCCAGTAAGCTCATTTAGTAAAAAATCAAATCTGAAAAATTCATATAAAAAGTTTTAATGAAAAAAATTGTATTTGCAACATGAATCCTTAAGAAAGTCAGCATTTATTTATTTTTAAGAGAACTAATTTTAAATAAATTGGGAAAGAAAATAAGTGACTTATCATATATGGCTGACATTTTATTTGGACAACATAGTAGAGTCTCTAAAATACTTTGAAGTTTTTAGTGTGAATCCATTTGGGGAAGAGCGTTCATAGTCTTGGAAATGACAGGAGGTTCTGGAGCACCACTGAGGAAGTCAGCTAATCAGAAGCATGACAGTGCTTTGTCATCTGAGCCATGCCCTTTGCACTGATCTGGCTGGTTTGCACTTGGAAATCTCAAGGACAGCCCCAGGCATCCACTACTGTCCCAGATGCGTGAATATGTCTGTATGCTTTCCCTCACCTTGCTCTACTCTGGTCGTGTCTGTGACACTCTGGGCATTGGCTCCCCTTTCATGGAATGGCCAGATACCATTTAGTGCTTCTAGACCGTGTGAACCTGGGCATCTGTAAGGAAGAAGGCCTACCAAGGGCCCCGTTTACTGTTGCCCCAGCAGCAGTCTGAACTTGGGAAAGAACTAATCTCAGTGTTGTTTCCGTGGCTCGTTAGATAAAGTGGATGACCCAGTGTGCAACATTCAGATCGCAAGGATGCTGGAGCTGCCTGCCATCTACAGGAAAGTGTATGACCAGCCCTTCCACAGCCCTGCCCTAAAGGAAGATGAGGCACTGAGGTAAGTTATGGACTGCAGGTGCTGTGGGTGTGAGCCACCCAGTGGGACCCCAGATGCTGGGGTGGGCCTGAGTCCACTCCCTCCCTGTGGAGCCCCGGGCAAGTCTGTCACTGTGCAGATGCCTCCGCATCCTCATCTGTAACATGAAGGAGGTCACAGTACAGATGTTCTGAGGTGGTGGGAAGGAAAATACATGTGTGTTTGGAATCTCTGAAGGAGTGGAGGGGGGAGCAGAGAAAAAATATTTGAAAAATTCACAGATGAGAATTTTCCAAGTCTCATAAGAACTGAACACTCACAGATGATTCAAGAAGGTCCATGAACCCCAAGAAATCTGAAGAAAACTGCACCAAGGCTCACTGTGATCAAGGAAACAATACCTCAGCCAGAGAGGAGTTTATTCTCTTTGAGGGAGGGAAAAATAAACAGGAGGAGTAAGAATATATGTGTGTTTGTAACTCTATGCCTCAAAGAACTCAGAGAAGACAGAAATAGCCATAGCGGCTGCTGGGGATGGGTGGGTGGGGGCTGTCTCTATGGGTGGGTGGGGGCTGGGAGGAGGGTGGAAAGGAGACTCTTTACCATGTATCCTTTAATCTTATAAACATACTTATAGATTACATATTCCAAAAACTTAAAAAAAAATCCCCAAACTGGAGACCTGTGTAAACAGTGGAAGTTCTCCATTTTCCTGTCTCCCGCCTCTGTACCATTCCCCAGAGGTTACCACAGTGCAAGGTCGCAGCGTGTATCCTGTTAGACTTGTTTGTTCTGCGCACACACAAGCATGCATATCCACCTGCATGTGTTGTGGGTTGTCATTTGCTTCTTGACAAAAATGGCACTGTCCTTCACATAACTGTTGTTCAGCTTGATTTTTTTTCTAAATCACAAATATCATTTTCCATAGTTCTGCCTCATACTTTTAAACAACCGTGCAGTGTTCACTGCGTGTGTTGCCCCTTATATGAAAAACACACATCCTTATAACACTTCACTTGCTAGCCGTTTGTGTGTGCATGCTCAGTCACATTCGACTCTTTGCAAACCTCTGGACTATTGCTCACCAGGCTCCTCTGTCCATGGGATTTCCTAGGCAAGAATACTGGAGTGGGTTGCCATTTCCTTTTCCAGGGGATCTTGCCAACCCAGGGATCGAACCCACATCTCCTGCGTTGGCAGGTGGATTCTTTACCACTTAGCCACTTGGGGATCCCATTTCAGGTTCATGCATGTTTAANCAGGCTCCTCTGTCCATGGGATTTCCTAGGCAAGAATACTGGAGTGGGTTGCCATTTCCTTTTCCAGGGGATCTTGCCAACCCAGGGATCGAACCCACATCTCCTGCGTTGGCAGGTGGATTCTTTACCACTTAGCCACTTGGGGATCCCATTTCAGGTTCATGCATGTTTAAAAGGAACAAACGTAATATTAATAGTTTTCTGCAAGTCTTGTTGAAACTTTCCCCCAGCAGCAATCCTGGCACCCTGGACCTTGACAGTCTCACATGTCTGCTGAGTGAAAAGGCCAAAGAGTTCCTTGTGGAGAACAGAGTGCAAACCTTTTACCAGCAGGAATTGGAAACTGTGGAGTCCCTTCTGTCCCTTGCCAACCAGCCTGTGATTCACAGCGCCTGCTCTGGACAAGTAAGTGCGGCGTGCCCACGGGAGAAAGCAAGGCTCCTGCCCCAGATCTGCAGCTGGAGAGTGTGGGTAGACGTGACTGTGGCATTAAGACTCACAGGGTGTACTCAGAGTGTGGAGGTTATGTTGATTCTGTTCTGGAAAGGTCACTGACCACTGAGAATTTGAAAGGAGAATGGACGTGCCCTTTTCCCCTTCTTAATCTCATGAAGCTTAATCTTTGGGTAGAAAAAAAAAAAAACACAGTCTAAGGTTCATAGTACTTTGTATTCACTGAGATAGGCATTTAATTTCAGCAAGAGCCAAAGAAGGGGGAAATAGATGAGAAGAACTGATTATTCTTGCAAAATTATTTTTTGAACAGCAAGATGATTCTTGAACTTCAACCAAGGTTTTTAATGACTTGCTCTCTCTTCTCCATAATAAGGTTAACTTGTCCTGTCTTAGGAGTTTGAATAAAGAACAAGTTGTATTCAGTCTGGTTTATAACAAAAATTTTAAGGAACACTCAAATAATTTTTTATTCGTCCTAGAAAGAGCTGTCCCCGTTTTTTCACCCATAGTGTTATAGGGTGAACTTAAGTTGTTTGGTCTTTACTTATTGGCCTGGAATTAAAAATTATCTGAGACTTTGCTTTTAGGCGTTCCCTTGCAGCACAGTTCCTCAGTTTTCTCGTTGTTGGAACACGACTTGTATTTGTTTATTCCACCGGGAATGATCTCTGCTTGAATGTCACCTTCTTGCCCTCCCTGACCTTCTCCTCTAATAGTCATCAGCTTCCTCACCGTGTTATGACCCTGTTTCCACATCTCTTGATAGCACTGGTATTTATTTGTTTGGCTGGAATTTAAGTTCTCTAAGAGCAGAGGCTTTGTCTTGTCTCGTTCTTTGCTGTCTAGAACAGGGCCTGGAACAGAGCTGGCATAAAGTATATTCTCCACAGTTATTTGTTGATAGAAAGAATGAATGGTTTTAAAAATTCAGGTAGCCCAGGAATTAATCCCCTGGCAGTCCAGTGGTTAGAGCTTGGAGCTTTTTCTGCCAAGTGCCCGGGTTCAGTCCCTAGTTTGGAAGCCAAGATCTCACCAGCCTTGCTGCATAGTCAAAAAATAAAAGGAAACAAGCAACAAAAATTAAATAAAATGGAAACTAAAAATTCAAATAGTCCCTGAAAGTATCTAGTTTTCCTTTCCTCCCTCCTCCTCCCCTTTCTCTAGAGACAAGTGCCATTACTAGTCTCATGAATATCCTTCTGCAGATAATCTGCACATATAAACTAGAAGTAGTTGGATCCTTTTTTTTTACACAAATGGTATCCTACTAAACACTGTATCTACGTAGCTTTTCATTGTGTGTGTGTCCTGTAGGTCCTTTTCCCAGCCATGTGAACATATTTGCCAGTCCATAATAGTCTTTTACTATGTGTACCATAATTTCTTAAGGGGTCTGGTCATTCCTGGACTGTTGAGAATTTTCTAGTCTTTTGTCATTAGCAGCAGGGCTGGTGTGACAACCCTTGCGAGGTAATATGATTATTCTTCACGATTCCAGTGGAGGGCTTCCCTGGTGGCTCAGTGGTAAAGAATCCTCCTGCCAATGCAGGAGATGTGGGTTCAGTCCCTGGGTCCAGAGGATCCCCTGGAGAAGGAGATGGCAGTCCATTCCAGCATTCTTGCCTGGGAAATCCCATGGACAGAGAAGCCTGGCAGGCTACAGTCCATGGGGTCGCAAGGAGTCAGACACGACTGAGCAACTAGACAACAGCAGCGTTCTGGTGGAACAGATACCAAGTCCCCGTCCCCACCTTCTGAGTGCGACCCCTGCTTCTCAGTTTCGTTCGTGAACCTAATTATCTCTTCCTGGCACCAGGCCACGTACCCAGTGACCCGCAGCTTCACACACGGAGGTGAGGGATACCGTTTCAGGAAACAGCGAGGTGGGGTGGTTCAGGACTGGCCGCTTTGTTCTGCACCGGTGTGGCTTCTGCGCAGGGCTAGCTCCTCAGCTGTCCACTGACAGCACAAGTGACCTTCCTCCCACTTAATCATTTAGAGGAGGCTCAGTGCCAACTTGGCCTCCAAGGACTTCTGAGCACTCTCTTGGCATGTTTAGAAGGAAACTTTGAAGCTTAGCAAAGACCACATTCTTCCTGTGAGCCAGCTCTTCTGCAAGAATTAAGTAGGGAGAACTGAGGACTAGAAAGCCCCTCCATTCAGAACATTCCAAAGGGACTTTTGGCATGATTATCTTTTTGTAAATGTTCAGAGCAGAAATCCGTGCCTGCCCGGTGCTGTGTGTTTAAAAAGCAATGAATATGGCGCTATATCTGTTTTGTCTCTGGAAGCTATTTTTCCATCAATTATGAATTATTCTCTCACATGGCTCTGGTTGGGGAGGTCAGTGTCATGACACTGAATTCTGTTTAATAGAGCCTGGGACACTTCACAATGACGGTGAAACCCTAGATCCTTTGGCACTTTGTGTAGTCATACAGATGAAAGCTTGACAGCAACCACCACACATTGTCGTGATCATGTTACACTTGAGAAGGTGGGAAGAGTGGGTTTGAATGTTTTCCTCCTTTCTTTTTTTTCCATGGTGGCCCATCTTAGCACATCCAGAAACATGATAAGCAAACTTGCAAAACCATTGTTTCTTTGACAGCTGGATAAATGTTGAGTTTGTTTGGGAATGAAGACTATATATATACTTCAGAGATCCACCCAGTTCCTGACCCGCCACGAGGAGAGGCCTGCGGAGGCTCAGCCTGTTCAGCCAGTCACTGTTTTTGTTTCTGAGCAGTTTCGATTTCCTTAATGGGATGAGTCTGTCACTGCTCTTTAGAAAAAGACAAGAAAGACACACCTCTCAGGCCAGGGAAACCTCCTAGCTACAAGGACCACTGGGGTTTTATCCTCGGGACCATGTCTTTACAACCAGCAGGGAATTACGTCCCAAGGTCAGCTGAGGCAAATGTCTTTGGAAAGGAAGCTTCACACATTGTTGATATTTACAGAGAGCCTTTTCTGCTGGGCCCCCCTGATTCACAGCCGAAACTGCTGTTACTCTCCCATGCCTCACACCCTCCCTTCCTGCTGCTCCGTCTCACTGAACTCGGGGAGGAGGAACCGGGCTTCCTGTATGGTCTGGGGATAATCAACAGTCATTTTCAATGACAGGAATAACCACGTAAAAGCGTTTCTAGTCAGTTTCCAATTTACTTCTATATTGGTAAGAGATGGAATAAACTCAACCCTTAGGATCTTCCTATTAAAGATGAATCACCTTAGAATTATGAAGATGAAGTAGTTGTATAGAGTTGTGGTGGGGGAGCCTGTATTGGGTTGATCATTGCTTTTCCTAAGTAAGAGCACTCATGTATGAAATTAGAAATAGCTCTCCCCCAGCTCCCCCCTGAATAAAAAGGCATGTGGCCGAGGATGGCTGGATGAGGTGTTTATTCTAAACATACCCAGTTAGCTTTTCTGCCTGTGGGAGTCATCAAGTATTTCTCAACTTTATTCTCCCTTCAGAGAATGGATGCTGTCATTACCTGAAATACTTGTCAACTCTCAGACCCAGGTTCTAATGACGAAGTTCCCTAGGCCTGTTCTGTGGAGGGAAAAAAACCTCGACTCTGAATATAATCAAGAAAGTTAGACTCTTCTCTTCAGCCCAGGAGAGCACGTTTCTGAAACGTCGCCAAGATCTATTAAATTCAAACTATGTTGTCTGGGAGGCCTCTCCTAGGAAGCAAAGGTTTCTTTCAGGATGGAATTGTCAATACTGGAGGCCATGTTGGGGTGCATTTTCTCTACCTGTCACTTTGAAGGAACATCATAGAAAATCTGAGGTATACTTCCTGTTTCGGCATCTGTGGGTGCTGTCCAGACAGTCTCCATAAGGTCCTCCCATTAGAGAGGCAGGACTTTGCCTTCGCTTTGCCATGTTTTTCTTTTTTTAGGCTCTCTGATCTTTTTAATATCCTTACAGATTTCTGTCACATTAAAAATGGATCTGGGGCTTCCCTGGTGGTCCAGTGGTTAAGACTTTGCCTTCCAGGGTAGAGGGTGTAGGTTTGATCCCTGATCGAGGAGCTAGGATCCCACATGCCTCATGGCCAAAAAGCCAAAAATGTAACATTGTAACGAATTCAATAAAGACTTTTAAAAAATGGTCACATCTTAAAAAAAAATGGGTATGTACCTTGAAGGACAGGTATTACTCACCACTTCCTTTGTTTTAGGGAGGAACTGAAAATCCCTAGTGGAATAGTTAGAAAGCTACTTCCTATCTCTACAGGGTATTTCTTTCCACTGGTGGCACATACATTTTTTTGGTCACCCACTGTGTGTCAGGGAGCAGGTGGCCGAGGTGAAGCACAGAGTCCCCAATTCAAGAAGCTCACAGTCTGATTAACCATGGTGGGACATGGTGGAAAACGTGGCTTCCTTGAAATAAGAAGTAGGATGACCTGGTAACCTCTGTAGGCACACTTAGAGAAGGGAAGGGATACTGAAGGTGAAGACAGAGCAACCTGATTGGCAGCAGCCTCGTGCCTCGCTTGCTTCCCCTAGGGCCCTGTCTGCCTTCAGCCCATGGACCCTCCCCTTTGATAGGTCTCTGCACAGCTGTTTGCCTTCACTATCCTCTATTTAAAATAACGAGTCTATTTAATACTCTCTACGTGTTGGAATCCCTAACCTATTTCAACGTGTATAAAATTCTTTGATGTCCTCAGGAAGAAGTTGTATTATTGTTGTTCAGTCACTAAGTTGTGTCCATCTCTTTGCGACTCCACGAACTGCAGCACACCAGGCTTCCCTGTCCTTAACTGTCTCCTGGAGTTTGTTCAGATCCTGTCTATTGAGTCCGTGATGCCATCCAGCCATCACGCCCTCTGTCGTCCCCTTCTACTCTGGCCCTCTATCTTTGCCAGCATCAGGGTCTTTTCCAATGAGTCGGCTCTTTGTATGAGGTGGCCAAAGTATTGGAGCTTCAGCTTCAGCATCAGTCCTTCCAATGAATATTCAGGGTTGATTTCCCTTATATGTATATAATACATATACATATATGGATATATTAAAATCTTTGATTTTTTTAATGCAGAACCAAAGATTCTATACATATTGACTCACTTTTTNGGCCAAAGTATTGGAGCTTCAGCTTCAGCATCAGTCCTTCCAATGAATATTCAGGGTTGATTTCCCTTATATGTATATAATACATATACATATATGGATATATTAAAATCTTTGATTTTTTTAATGCAGAACCAAAGATTCTATACATATTGACTCACTTTTTTGATTAAAATTGTGGCCTTATGTAAATTTGATTATTTACAAATTTTAATATTGTAAATAAATTATTACAAAATTTAATATTGGCCATATTAAAATTGATAAAAACAATTTTAATCAAAGAAGTGAGCCAGTATGTATAGAATCTTTTGTTCTATATAAAAAATTTAAAGATTTTCATCTTGATTTTTCCGTTTCCCATCATTAATTAAACAAAAAACTAAGGGGTAGAACAGTTATCAAGTGTGATTCTGACAGAGCAGACTTCCCAGCCCTCATTAAATACTATCCTGCTAGGCCCGTGGATACCTGAATCTTTCTGACTGTACCATAAAAAGCCTGTTGGGTGAATTTATAACCAGTTGGTCTAGGGAGTTGCCCTCAAGTGCTATAAGATGGGACTTAACTTCTTTTTTTTCCTTCCTACAGATGGGTTTTAAGAATGACACCACTTCCAGAGCAATTCACAGTATATTTAGGAATGCTGTAAAGCTGCTGCAGGAAAAAGGACTCGTTTTCCAGAAAGATGGTGGTTTTGATAACCTATTCTATGTAAGAGACTTGCAACGTAACTTTTTTTCCCTTAGCTTCCATTTGGAAATATACGTATTACTTAGGAATACTTATTTGCTGTTTTTAAAAGTCACTCATTAAGGGGGTACATAAGGAGTGGAAGCTGGCCTTTATCTTTCCTCTGGTATCATTGTTGGCAGTACATCCTTCTGCACGCTTATAAATATATGTCCTGTTATATAAAAAAAAAAAATGTGATCATCCTCTAAATCGGGATTTCTCAGCTTCAGTTGTTTGGGCCAGTTGACTCTTTGTTGTGGGAGGCTGTCCTTTGTATTGTAGGGTGTTTGGCAGTATCCTTGGTCTTTACCCACTTGAGAGCAGTAGCTGCACGCCCAGTTGTGGCAACCCAAATATCCCTTGGTACAGTGCAGAAGCACTGCTCTAAATAACAGGCTGTCCGTTTTTGGATACCAGAACAGCACAGCCCCGGCCTCTTTCCGAGTGAGTCTTCATTCTTTCTGACATCTGTATGGTAGTCTGTATTATGGGGACTTGCCATCAATTATTTAACCACTTCTCGCTGATGGACTTTTATGTTGTTCCCATCTTTTGTTCTCGAGTACACTGCTGCTGTGTCTGTCTTTTTGTGGACTTATGTAAGTGTTTCTGTGAGATTGACTCTTAAAAGAGGAATAGTTGGAGCAGAGGGCATGTTCCTTTAAGGTTTGGGTCAATACAATCTGCTTGTCTCCACCAAAGGTGGTTAACAATTACCATTCCCACCAGGAATCCAAGTGCTTGCTTGCCTCAGTGAATGAAAGTCGCTCAGTCGTGTTCGACTCTTTGCGACTCCATGGACTGTAGCCTGCAAGGCTCCTCTGTCCATGGGATTTTCTAGGCAAGAATACTGGAGTGGGTTGCCATTTCCTTCAGACTTAAAGTCCACCTCCCACTGCCTGACTTTAATACTGGAGGAACAAAGCTGACAGTGATGTCCATGCCCACGTCAGTAGCATAGATGTGGCTGCAGAACCCTGAGGACACCCAAGAGCCTCACTCTCTACAGCGTGATTCCTGAGGGGAAGCCTTCCTTAACATTTTCTTGATGTTGATTTACTCTAGTGATTCCCCTGTTTTGGAAAGTTTTTGAAATTAAGATATGCTTTAAATACTATTTCAGTAACTTGTGAAAAGGGGATTCCGTTCTGCATAAGGGTGGGCGGGTGGTTGGTGGGGGGGCAGGGAAGTTGATTGCCTCTTGTGGGGCAGCTCACCCTAACAGCCCCCACCCCCACCCCCACTGTTGCCTTCTCCCATGAGGCTCTGCGTGGCCTCCTGGGTTGGTAGGAAGCAGCTCTTCCTGAGGAACAGCAGACGTGGGCAGCCATCCAGCGCCGAGGTGTGGCAGGGCTGGGGCACTTCCTCCTGTGAATCAGTCTGAGCTGGAGTGAGGTGATCCAGCTATAATAGCTATATTTTCCTCAGCAGAACCACCCCACTTTGCTGACTTCACTCCCTGCCCCCACCTCAACCCTGGCCCTAGGTTTCTGTTTTCCTGAGGGCATCACCTCAGGGGCATCGTTATCCTCTGTCTGTCTAGTGCTTTCCAGCTTTCAGCAGCTCTCCCACATTGCCTTAATCTTCCCAGCAACCCCATGAGTCCACAGACAGGTCTTTGTCAGTATCGCCGTCTTAAATCTGGTCATTCCACGTCCCATCGGCCCAGGATGCATTCCTGACGTATGTGTTTGTCCACTTCTTTCTTTTTTTTCCTTCCATTTTTCCTTTTTCTCTCTCTTTTTCTTCCTCTTTTCCTTTCTTTATTCCTTTCTCTCTCTTTTTTTTTTGTCATTAGATTTACTACTGAATGTGATGGTGAAGCCCATTTGGTGGCTATTTCCCTGTTACCTGAGCTAGCTGAGAAAGGAACCCAGGTTATATTTGCCTTTGAGAACAGACAATGTTTCCGTTTATAGGCTAGACTTACTCTCTTCCTAGCCTTTCCTTACAGTTTTATTTCTTTTATTTTTCCCTATGGTTGGGTGAAGGAACGTGAAACCCAGAAATAAACACAAGAGGAAAGAGTCCTGGGATTTGATCAGTGTGCCTTCCTCAAAAATATAACAAATAAGAGAAATTTTATGAATGTATTATAAATATTTAAGAAGAAAGTTGCTCCTCAAAAGCAAGGGATTCCAGATTTTCTTTCTGTCCTGGCCCCAGCGAACCACCTCCCATGGGAATATGTCTGTGGGTCACACACAGAGCAGTAAGCTGCTTGGGGATAGAACTGATGTGACAACAGGTCTGATTTCGAAAACCACACTCATTGATGGCAAATGGGTGATGATTGTTATGAAATCTTTAGGAGCTACCCTAAATACTAATTTGGAAGGGTAGGTGACACAGCCTCTCTGTCACTTAACTTTTCTCTCCAAACTCTCTTTTCCTGTTTAGGTAACGAGAGAAGACAAAGAATTGCACAGAAAGATCCACCGGATCATTCAAGAAGAATGCCAGAAACCAAATCGTAAGTGGTGCAATATCCACGTATGCCAGTGTCTTCGAAGGGAAATGTTCCCTCCTGGAGAGCACTGGACAGAGGGTTAGGAAACCTAGGGCTTTTCCCAGTAACAGCTTAGAGGCGTGACTGGTTCAGACACCTGCCTTCTCGGAGGCTCAGGTTTCTCCTGGCTTGTTGTTCTGACCTGGGCCACATCTAAGAGTCAACCTTGGAGCTTTTACGAACATACCACGCTCAGGTCCCAGCCCCAGGGACTCTGGTTCACTCGGTGGGGCTAGACAGTAAACTCCTCAGGTGATTCTGATACAGCGAGGTAAGTCATCAGGCTGGGAGTTTTTGACGTCTTTCTGGTTTCATAGTCTCTTGTGTGCATGCTAAGTTGGTTCACTCGTGTCCAACTCTTTGCGACCCTATGGACTGTAGCCTGCCAAACTCCTCTGTTCATGGGCTTCTCCAGGCAAGAATACTGGAGTGGGTTGCCATGCGCTTCTCCAGGGGATCTTCCCGGCCTGGGGATTGAACCCACATCTCTTATGTCCCCTGCATTGGCAGGTGGGTTCTTTACCACTAACACCACCAAATTTGTGTTATTCCTTGTTCCACTCTGACTTCTTGTCTCTAAACCCAAACCTGATATTTTCCTCTCTTCTACCATCAAGCCCTTCAGTGTTGGGAGGAGTGGTTCTAGACATTACAGTTTATGAAGAGTATAATTCAGTCATCTAGAAGCCTGATAAAAAAGAGAAATGGCTTAGAAAAAGAGTTGGGTTTAGTGGAGTTAGGTCAGCCCCTAGTGGTTAGAAACTCAAATTGTAGGTAGTCTGAGAACAGACTTTGCCATTTTCACACTAGTTAGAAATAAAGCATTTGTCTTATCTTTAAATCCTGTGTAAACTGACCACTCTTAAAGGTGGTCTACCTTTTGTAAACATACGCTAAGAACAAACGTCGGCATACGTCAACAAATGACGCCTGAAGAAGAGTAGAGAGGCTGGTTAGGGAGCACAGGCAGGCCTGTTCCCCCTGCTTGCTTTCCTTCCAGAGAGTCCACCTCCTGTCCTTAAAGCCCACGTATGCCTGAGACCTGGATCTTTTCCAGGCTGAGTCAGTGGGTGGAGCAGGACCAGGTCTCCAGCCCTGGTGGTGATGGTATGCAGCCCTGTTTAGCCTTTGAGGACCCATGAGGTCACCTCCCAGAGTGGTGTGATAACAGCTCTTAAAATAAACTGAAAGCAATCTATTATTTGATGCAAGGTTTCTTAACTATTGTTCACTTCATTCAGAACAAGAATGAAAGTATGCTTTAGTTACATTGAGGGGAAACTGCCTGTCCACAACTGAAGAGCTTTTTAGAGCAATGAAATGCACGATTCTTCCACCAAGAAGGGATGAGAGGGGAGGCTGCTTCCCAGGTGACATTCCTGCACTCATGCTAGTCCCAAGCCATCTGGCCAGATTCTTATTTTGATGTGTATTAGGAACAGGGTGGATAAAGGATTAGTAATCCTAGGGCCTGGTGAAGCAAATGAAAGCAATTCACACTACCTTTCTTAGGAGAATCAAATAGCCTGGGTGACCTGAGGGCCTATAAAGTGGCAAGTTTTATATCCACTTCTAATCCACAGGCCAGGTCCTGCTTTGGTGAGTGTGTCTGTCAAGGCTTTGCTAGTCAGTCTATAAAAGGGAGCCTCTAAAACTGATAAGCCAGTTCCCTGAAACTAGTGAATTCCCAGGAGACGAATTCTGGAGCATGGATAACAGGATGCCAACAAGAATATCATGTAGGGACTCAGAGTCTGTTGTAGCCACCCCTTTTCATAAGAAATACCTATGACATTAAAAACTTATTCAGAATATTATATGCATAGGGTGAAAAGTAAAAAAGTACAAAAACACACAGAGAAAAGTCAGACTTCTTCCCAACACCAAGCCACAGGCTCTGTGTTTCCCTTTCCAAGGTAGTAGATGTCATTGGTTTCTGGTGTATCCTAGAGATGTCATATGCATTTATAAAACACATCTGTATAGTTTATCCTTCCTAAAATGCCTAAATAAAGCTTAGCATATAATACTCAATGTTCTATACATTGTATTTTAAATCTAGAGGTCGTTCTAGAGGTCATTCAGCAACGGTATGTGTATTAAGTACCTGTCTTTTTAATAGCTGTCTTTATATTTCACTATATGTACTGATAGCTTCCCTAGTGGCTCAGAGGGTAAAGCGTTTCCCTGCAGTGCAGGTAGACCTGGGATCGATCCCTGGGTCAGGCAGATCCTCTGGAGAAGGAAATGGCAACCCACGCCAGTACTTTTGCCTGGAAAATCCCATGGACGGAGGAGCCGATAGGCTACAGTCCATGGGGTCACAAAGAGTCGGACACGACTGAGCGACTTCACTTTCACTTTCATATGTATTGATAGACAGATATTTGACCATTTATTTAATCATGGCTGTGAGAGTTGGATCATAAAGAAGGCTGAATGCCAAGGAATTGATGCTTTTGATCTCTGGTGTTGGAGAAGACTCTTGAGAGTCCCTTGGACTGCAAGGAGTTCAAACCAGTCAATCCTAAAGGAAATCAGCCCTGAATATTTAGTAGAAGGACTGATGCTAAAACTGAAGCTCCAATATTTTGGCTNCTGAATGCCAAGGAATTGATGCTTTTGATCTCTGGTGTTGGAGAAGACTCTTGAGAGTCCCTTGGACTGCAAGGAGTTCAAACCAGTCAATCCTAAAGGAAATCAGCCCTGAATATTTAGTAGAAGGACTGATGCTAAAACTGAAGCTCCAATATTTTGGCTATCTGAAGTGAAGAGCCAACTCATTAGAAAAGGCCTTGATACTAGGAAATATTGAAGGCAGGAGGAGAAGGGGATGACGAGCATGAGATAGTTGGATGGCATCACCGACTCAATGGACATGAGTTGAGTGAGCTCCAGGAGATGGTGAAGGACAGGGAAGCCTGGTGTACTGCAGTCCATGGGGTCACAAAGAGTTGGACATAACTGAGCAACTGAACTACAACTGAACCTTTAGTTCATTCCCAATCTTTCAAACAAAACACAGAATTGAGTTTTCCTTGACAGGATCATTGGTTCAGTCGCTCAGTCCTGTCCGACTCTTTGAGACCCCATGAATCGCAGCACACCAGGCCTCCCTGTCCATCACCAACTCCCAGAGTTTACCCAAATTCATGTCCCTCGAGTCGGTGATGCCATCCAGCCATCTCATCCTCTGTTGTCCTCCTGCCCCCAGTCCATCCCAGCATCAGGGTCTTTTCCAGTGAGTCAACTCTTCACATGAGGTGGCCAAAGTATTGGAGTTTCAGATTCAGCATCAGCCCTTCCAGTGAACATCCAGGACTGATCTCCTTTAGGATGGACTGGTTGGATCTCCTTGCAGTCCAAGGGACTCTCAAGAATCTTCTCCAACACCACAGTTCAAAGCATCAATGATTGGTAGGAGAACTTAAAATCTTTATAGTCACTTATGAGGTCGCAAAGAGTCAGACATGACTGAGCGACTGAGCTGAACTGATGAGTATTTTAGCAAAGGGTGAACCTACAATAATGACAGGATCATAAACATGGGCCAGTTTTAAGTCCCTAAAGCACTGGTACTAGGCTTGTCTAAAGATGGGCCGTGTGGTATAGTTGTAAAGAGCGAGCTGTTGGAGCAAGCTTACCTGGGTTTGAATCCCGGTTCTGCCACTTTGAAGCTGTGTGGCCTTGGGTAAGTCTGTGGCTCAATTTCTTTATATGCAAAACAGATAATAATGGCACCTACATTGTGGATTGTTATAAGGATGAAATAAACTGGTGTTTCATAAAACTCTCAGGAAGCTGGAAGAGTGAGAAACACCAAAAACCTTTCCCTCTGCATAGACAGCAGTCCCATCTGTCTGCTATAGCTATTTTGGAACTCTAGAGTATCTATAAAGGCTGGCAACTTCCAGAGGAAGGTTTGGACAGTGATTGGGCTTGCTTCCAGTCAAGATTCAAATCTTGGTAGCAGCTGCCCATCCCATTCCTCCAGCTACATAGCAGGCAGCTGTGCATGTGTTTCTGGATCTAGGGTGGGCAGAAAGGGCCCGGTCCTCCATGTGTCAGGGGCCCCTCATTACTGCTGCGGATCACAGAGCTGTGGACAGAGAGGTTGTTGCACCTCCTTCCATTGCTGTGCCTGCCTCACCCAACAGCTGAGGTGACTTCAAGGAATTTTAAAAAGACTGGCACCCTTCTTTTTAAAAACCCTTCATTTCTTTTCTTTTTTTTTTTTTTGCCCCTTTTGGAGCCAGAAAGGAAAGACTTAAGACATTCAAAATCAACTGCATATATGGGGAAAATTAGAAAGTGACCTCACATACCCAGGAAAAGGCACAGACTCAGAAATAGACCTGAGAAGACCTTAGGTTTCCATCTCAGGCTATTGTTGGCTCAGAGACAGCCTACAACAACCGAAAAAAACTAGAAACAATAACAAAAAAACAGCTACCACCAGGAAAGGGGAGGAATCTAATCTCCCGAATTACCACATTATTAGATTCAAGTGTCCAGTTTTCAGCTAAAAGCGAAAGATATACAAAGAGACAGGAAACTATGACCCATTCAAACGAAGGGGGAAAAAGACAACAGAAACTATCCCTGAAAAAGACCTGATGGCTTATGTGTTGCACAGAGGCTTTAAAACAACTGTCTTAAAGATGCTCATGAAAATGGTGGGTAAATAAAATGGAAAATATTAAGAGAAAAACGAAAAAGAAATTCTGACAAGGACAGGAACTGAAATGCAACATTTACTAGTGATTCAAAGGCAGATTTGAACAGGAAGAAGAATCAAGAGGGCTCCGGAAAAAAAAAAAGAACCTAAGGGACCCATGGGACATCATCAAACGGACCAACGTATGTGCTACGGGAGTCTCAGAAGAAGAGAGCAGGGGCAGTTATACTAATATCGCACAAAACAGCCTTTAAATCAAAATGTTACAAGAAACAAAGAAGGACATTATATATTAATAAAAGGCTCGATAAGAAGACATAGCAGTTTTAAATGTTATGTGTCTAGTGACAGACCATCGGAATATTATATGAAGCAAAAACTGACAGAATTGAAAGGAGAAATAAACAGTTCTACAATAATAGTTGGAGATTTCAGTACTCCACTCTCAATAGTGGATAGAAAAACTGGATAAGGAAGCAGAGGATAAGAAGATAAGGAAGCAGAGGACTTAAATAAGGCCATAAGTCAGCCAGATCTAACTTGTGCACACAGAAGGCCACCTGAGAACTGCATGCGTGTTCTCATGCATACCTGGGACCTTCTCCAGGATAGAACATGTTAGACCATCGGTAATTCTCAACAGATTTTAAAAGATAGATATCATACAAAGTATCTTCTCTCTGACCAGTATCTTTTGAAGTTAGAAGACAGTAACAGAAGTAAAGCTGAAAAACTTACAAATTTGTGAGAATTAAATAACATACTCTTAGCCAGTTGACCAAAGAAGAAATTAGAAAATACTTAGAGATGAATGAAAACTAAAACGGAACATACCAAAACTTATGGGACACAGCAAAAGCTGGGTGTAAAGGGGAACTTTATAGCTAAGAACACTTACATAGGTTTACAATTTAAGGAACTAAAAAAGAACAAAGTAGCTCAAAGCTAATAGAAGGAAGGAAATAATAAAAATCAGAGCACAGATAAATGAAATAGAGAATAGAAAAACAATAGAGAAAATCAAGGAAACCAAAAGTTGCTTCTTTGAAAAGATCATCAAAATTGCTAAACATTTAGCTGGGTGGGCTGAAAAAAAAAAAGAGAAAAAACTCAGATTACTAAAATCAGAAATGAAAATGAGGACATCAATACTGATTGTACAGAACTAAAAAGGATTATTTAAAAAGTACTATAAACAATTGTATGCCAACAAATTGTATAACCAGATGAAATGGACAAATTCCTAGAAACACAGAGCGTCCCAAGACTAAATTATGTAGACATGGAAAATCTGAATAGATCTACAGTAAGGAGGTTGAATCAGTAGTAAATAATCTCCCAACAAAGAAAAGTTTGGACCTAATGGGTTCACTGGTGAATTGTAAACATTTAAAGAACTAATGCCAGTCCTCTTCCGCCTGTGACTGGAAGACCCCTCTATGAACAGCCTTGCTAGACAACCCTTAGATGGCAGAATGGCCTTTGTGAAGAGGCCCTTTAAGACCTCGGGGGCAGTCAGCACTGCTGAACGTACATGCCTGTACATCACCTTGAGTCCTGAGCCTGAGCACCCAGGTCTTATAAAAACTAAGATTACAAGCTGAGCACTGCTGGAATTCCCAGTGTTCCCTCTCTGCTGTGTGCAAACCCATTTTTGCTTGGAGCCCTTCTCTACCCACCATCATCAACTCTTCCTCTTGGGAAAAGTTGCAGCTTCTTTAGAGCGCGGACTAGGTTTTGTGCATCTTCTTAGGTTATGAATATAACGATAAGTAAATTCTCCAAGGATGAAGCACCCACCGTGAGTCTCCTTTCATCAGCACAACCAGAGGTGAAGCAGGCGCTTTTCTTCCATTTTATACATGAGGATTCGGGATGAGAAACATGGGCCACTTTGCCCCAGTCACAGAGCCAGCACTTGAATTCAAGTCCCTTGAACTCCAGAGTCTGCTTTCCACCTGCCCTCTGTGCCTCCCGCTTGCTTAGCGCCGCACATGCATTAGTAGTAGGTGTTCAGGAATAAATGTTGAAGAAACAGCCTGGAAATGTGGAGACCAGTGGAGTTTCCCAACAGTAACCCCGGTTGGTAGGAATAATGAGTTGAGTAGCCACTAGAGGTCAGAATTAACAAGTCTTTGTTAGCTCACTACCTGTGATCGGCCCTGACCCTTATAGCTGGGAAGGACCTCAGAAGTGCCCCCACCTCCGGTCCCTCTCCCTATTGGTCAGAAAACCAGGCTTGAAGATGCAGTGACTCGCCCAAAGCCACAGCCATGTTTTGCCCATCACCACAACCCCTCCAGGACTTTCCTGGAGCCTAAAGCATTCTGTCATCTGAAAACAATGTTCAGTGACTGTGCTGGGCACTAGTGGGCTAAGTCCTAGGCATATGTCAGTGAGGGACCTGACTGTGCTGAAAACTGGGGAGGGTTGGTTTCCAGGAATGAGGTCTGACTTTGACTCAATGTTACAAATAAGTTTTATGTCATGACCCAGTAAATTCTATCATTTTATTATACATTTTACTTCAACTATATATATATATATATATACATGTATAATTGAATATAAATTAATATTTAGCCTACCTTAATATTTATCCTACCTAAAATGCAATACATTCTGTAATCTCATATTCTGGTCGGCCTCAGTCTGTTTGGTAAGAAAAGAATGCTGATCACAACCCACTAAATTGATTTCATGATCCTCTAGTGGTTATAACTTCAGTATGAATACCACTATTGCAAAATGATTGATTTCTATTAGGAAAGCGGTCAGTCACCCTGAACTGTCACAAATGGTCCCATTTGTTCTGGTAGAGGGTGAGAAGTTCCTTGAACACAGCCACCACAGACAGACTGTTTGGAAGCCTAGGCAGAGAGGAGTAAGAAGAGGCCAAAGGTCACCATCGCAGTCCCATGGTCCAGGAAGGAATAAGGAGACTGCTGCAGGCTGGGCCTGCTGTCCACCTCAGGAGGGCTCCCACGTGGGAAGCTAGGGGGTTAGCACTGAAAATGTGCACCTGTACATGTGACTTCCCGAGAGAAAAAGATGGTCAAGTGCTGCAACCCCACAGGGTTATGAGTATACGGTTACTGATTGGGAATCCTGGGAGGCTGAAGGCCTGTGTCCCCGAGCAGCGGTCCCTGGCACACGCCTGAGCGCAGGTGATTTACTTTGTTGTCCTCAGTAAGGTCGGCCAGTGCATCTCGGGCTTCATTGTGCACAGAACCATCGGGGTGGGTGGGGAGGTCTTGTGAAGCTGCAGGTTCTGATTCAGGAAATATAGAGAAGGACTTCCATGTAGAGAGGACAGGGGGGTGGGGGCAGAGAAGAGGGTCTGACGGGTGTGTCCAAGCTGCGCCAACTCCCTTTTTCCCGCAGACGTGGAGAAGGGCTGCCACCTCCTGCACATCCTGGCCTGTGCCCGCCTGAGCCTCAGCCCAGGCCTGAGTGAACCCGTGCTGCAGCAGGTGCTGCAGCTGCTGGAGGACCAGAGTGACATCGTCAGCACCACGGAGAAATACTACACGGCATTCTGAGCAGAGGCCAGCAGGCAGCACAGGCAGAGCGGGGAGGAGGAGGGAAACCAGCTGGCATTCACTCCCAAACCCTGGTTTTAACATCATGCCCAGGCTTACAGGTCTGGGGGCAATTATCTCATAACAAACTATGAAATCTGGTGATTTGAGGAATGGGAATTCGGCATAAATTCTGGAGGCTGCCTTCTACCTGCCGTCAGTTCAGTGACTCAGTTGTGTCCAACTCTCTGGACTGCAGCACGCCAGGCTTCCCTGTCCATCCAACTCCCAGAGCTTGCTCAAACTCCTGTCCATCGAGTCAGTAATACCATTCAGCCATCTCATGCTCTGTCATGCCCTTCTCCTTCTGCCTTCATTCTTTCCCTGCATCAGGGTCTTTTCTAATGAATCAGCTCTTCACATCTACCTGCTGTATCCTGGGATAAAATGACTTATCTCAGCCACAACATGCAAGAAAACCCTCCTCATTGGACTCTGGGCTGGACCGAGCATCACTCAGAGAGCAGAAGAGGAAGAAACTGCTGGTGGCTGGCCTGGTTGGAGGTTCTGCCATGGGAAGGGGCCTTCCATGATAAAGGAAGGCCCTGGACGCGGGAACAGAAGAGCATACAGATCACCAGCTCAGACGCTTTTGAAAACTTTGGATGATCAGATACTTTCTTGGCATCTCTTGGTGGTTAAGACCCTGGTGTAGGGGACTAGGTCTCTCTGGATGAGTGTTGCTGACCTGTAATTTCTGTGGGTCAAACCCCATCAGTGGGTCCAGTCTGTTTATAGTGATGGGAATAAAACAGGATCTAAGGCATGGCTCTGTATTTGCTATTTTCCTTTTTTCCCTTCTGAATCACAGGGCGTTTCAGTACATGTCCCTGTGCTTGAAGACACTGTGACTAAATTCAACACATCATCTCTTAATACTCTGAAGTTCTCTGAGGCTGCCGGCCAGTTACCTGGCAGTGATAGATGTTATTTTCAAGGTTACCATTGAACATGCAGGACGCCCTGACACCTTCCAAACACTCAGGATGTGCCCAGACAGGTGATGGGGTCATGCTTTTGCTGGGAAAGACAGGTAAAGGGAAGAAATCTGGCGTATGGCATAGGCTTGTTCTAACAGCTCGATGACAAATCCAGCCAGCGAAAAGCAAGTGCAGGGAAGATTTGGAGTTAATTATAGTCATTTCACAAAAGCACATCTGCCTTTGGCTGCATCCTTAGAATTTGACGTAATAAGCTTTTAGCAGCTCTCCTGGAGAGCCTGCAGGCCTGGTCTGTTGTTCTGCTCTGTGTGGAAATAGAGTGGTTTTACACTCAGAGGTCGCCTGTGGCTCCATGTGTGAGTCCTGGAGTGAGTCCCGACAGACAACTTCCTGTCTTGGACTTTCCTGACTTGACCCAAACCTCTGTCCGGTTTCTAGCAGTTATTACCCAGATAGGTGCCCTGTATTCAGAAGGGTTCCTGTAGAACAGGGTTTACCTGGAATGACACCCCAGTGGTTCCTCCTTGATGTCAGCAGCTGTTCCATACTGAACACATCTCAGATTATCGGAGCTGCCAGGAAGGGGTCTTGAGTTGGGACATAAAAAGGGCACATCCTTGCACACAACCACCCGGCTTCTAGGGGGGTATAACCCTAAGGAGGTGATCACAGCGGATGGAGAGAATGAGTGTCCAGGGTGCCCACTGCTGTGTAAAACTGGGGTAAATATTCCTCTAAAGGGAAAAATTAGTTATGGTACATGTACACAATGAACTACTATGCAGCCATTAATTAATGGAGTAGACAAATACTGTTGCCATGGAGCAGTATCCCCGAGAGATTGAGTGGGAAGAAAATTGAGCTCCAAATCTATTTATATAATACCACTGACCTGCAACCCCGTGTGTGTCTGTATGTTTCTAAACAGAGAGTGTTTCTGCACATGCATCCATATAAATGTGGCAAGTATACGCATACATACAATTGCCCACTCCACTCCTAGACCTCTTTTCTGTTTAGCTTGCTCCCACGGGAATCTCAACCAGTCCCAAGGCTCAGACCATCTGTATGTTGACAAACCCCAGTTTACATCCAGTTCACACCTCTTGGAACTCCCGACCCTCCAGTAGCCTCCTGCTGACAGCATCATTTAGGTGTCCAACAGACATCACAAACGTAAGATACCCAAAGCCAGGCCCCCGCCCACCGCTGACCCCAAACGTGCTCCTTCAGAAGTTTTCCTGGTTCAGGAAGAGGCAGCTCCATTTTCCCAGTTGCTCAGGCCAAGCCCGTTGACTGTTTCCCTCTCATATCCCATGTCCAGCCTGCCCATAACGGCATCTCACTCCTCAGGGCTCCTACCGTCCTCCCTGCTCCCTGGCCCCTCTTTAGTTCACTGTTGGCACAGCAGTCCCGCTCCACAGTGCCTTTCTCATCACATGGAACGTGCTCTGTCTGTTTCTTACCTACCCTGTTTATATTCTCCCCAACAGGAGGAATGCTCCATGAAACCGAGACTTTTTCCCTGTTTCATTTCCTGCTGTGTCCCAGCACCTAGAACAGGGCCCAGCACATCTTCCAAGTGATTCCACGACTGTGTCTGTGCGTGGCTCCCCTCCACCTGCTAATAGCTTCCTCTCTTTCCTGGGGACTTTCTCCAATGTCTTGGAAGGCTGTTCAGGCTGGAAGTACTCAGAATTAACACGTACCAGCTTCAGCCAATGGGACCTGGGGTATAAATACTTCTGTTCCCTCACCCTTCCAATGAAACATCTCTGAGGCTCATGTTCTACAGCACTTCCCAGAGTTGTCTGTGGGATGAGGCTCCATCTGCCCACAACAGCAGCTAACAACTGGCTACCTTACCCTCTCTTACTTTACCCCTCTCCAATACTGTTTGCTGCAGCTCCCAAATGAACGGCTTCCTTTTTGATTCTTGTCTCAGGGTCAGATTCTGAACAAGTACAACACAAATGCTCACAAGTTTATTTGAGAAATTCTAATGAATAATTATGCACATCAGATTGTTAGAAATGCTCCCCTAAGTGACACACTTGTTACCTCGGAAAGGGGAGATGTCACATGCTTTTTAACTACATATCTATACTTGAGTAGTGTTACAATTAGTAAATGTCGTTATACACTTCCCCAACTGTCTCATAAACATCTTTTTAATTAAAAAAAAAAAATGAGGGGCACAGCAAGAGACATGCAGGATCTTAATTCTCCAACCAGGGATCAAACCCGTGCCTTCTGCATTGGAAGAGCAGAGTCTTAACCACTGGACCACCAGGAGAGTCCCAAATGTCCTTATACAGAAATAACAAAACTGTCTCTTGCTCCTCACCCCACACTCATATAACCTAAATCATGAGTGAACCAAGAATGCAATGAGACTCTTCCCTCCATAGTAAGATGAGGGAAGCTCCTAGAAAACTCTCTGGGGCTACAGTTGGGTCACTGCTCATGAACCAAAGAGCAACCGAGGGGTCCGCCTGAGAAGGAGGAAAACTGAGCAGACATCCTCCTGACCTTTTCATGCGCACGTTTCAGGACCCGTGAACACTGCCTGTGGTTAACGTAAGCGAGAAGACACATAGTGCTCTGTCTGGTCAAGGATTTATTTGAACACTCATGATTATCCCCATCTGGTAAGCTCCCAGTGCTTCTCATCCCTGTAAGACACTTCTTTCTAATTATTTCCCCCTCTGATAGTGTGCCAGGACACTGGCCGGGAAAAAGCCAAGCAGAAAGAAGTCTGTTCAGTGATGAGGAACCCAAAACTTGGTGCCAAGGATTAAAACCAAGCAAACTTGTAATTTTCCACTGGAGAAAACATCCGCACGTTTTTATTAGTGCCATCTCTTCTCTACAAGTGGCCTCTAGAGCAACTGCCGGAAAAAAGCATCTCATTGTTTCCTTACTAGATTTACATGAAGCATACAGGCGAACTCAGGAAGACAGTGATGAGGCTTGCTGGAGAAGCTGGAAGCAGGCGCTGGAAGAGAAGTAGAGCAACCTGAAGGGAAATCATGTCCGTGGAGAAGAACCTTGCAATAGAGTTTTTATTTGCATAACAGTCTATTACTGGTGGAGGCTCCAAATGTGATCCCAAATTCCCACATAAGTGAGTTTTTACTTAATCCAGAATTTTTTTTTTAATGGTTTATTTTTATTGAACTTTTATTAGGTAAACCCAAACAGGCCAGCCCCAGGTTTTCCGTGTTCAGAGGAATTCTAAATCAAATCCCAAATTCCTGAAGAGACTCCAGCCTCTCCCTGTATGTCAAATTTAAATGATAGATTTCACTTTGTAACATCAAAAGAGGAATTTTGAAGACCACAAAACAGCCCTGATTTTTTGTTTTTTGTTTTTAAACAGAGACAGTCAAGTGGTGTCTCATTAATTCAGACTGATGTGGTGAAATCTTTGTGTAAGTTATTGAGACACCTGGGCTTGAAATAGTGCCTTCTTGTGGGTTTTGGTCTACCCAGTGAATCATACTATATCTGAATTACTATGAGGGAACAGGTTTGCTGCTCTTAGGAAGGCTGCTCTAATGAATGATTACCTAAATTATGTATCATTTGTTATTATTCAGTATCATTTAATTTTTATGTATTTTGTATCATTTTTATGTATTATATATCATTTAATATCAATAGGTGATTTAATAGCACTTGAATTTAAGAGATTTGAAAACATACTTCCATATAAAAATTTGTACACAAATGTTCTCAGCACTATTATTCCTAATAACCAACCGGATGACCAACTACTAATAAGTGGGTAAATAGATGTGAAACATTCATACAAGGGAATATTAATTCATATTAATCAGCCATAAAAAAGGAATAGAGTACCGACACGTATTACAGTATAGATGAACCGTGAAAACACTGTGCTAAGTGAAAAATGTCAGATACGAGAGGCCACATATTTATGATTCCATTTATAGGAAATGTCCAAAATGGGCAAATCCATGAAGACACAAATGGCTTAGTTGGGGCAGGTGGAGAGTTGGCGGCACAGGGTTTCTTCTGGGGGTGACAGAAGTTTTCTGGAATTAGGTAGTGGTGGTGTTTGCCCAACGCTGAATGTACTCGGTGAACTGTGAGTTAGGTTGGGATTCCTCACAGCATGGCAGCAGGGTTCCAGGGTAGGCACCCCAAGGAAGAGCACATCCCACATGGAAGCTGCACGGCCGTTTTGTGCAGAGTCCCAGAAGCCGCACAGTGCCACTTCCGCAGCATTCTGATTGTCAGGGCTGTCACAGAGTGCCCCCCAGATTCCAGAAGAAAGGAATAAACTACCCCTGATGGGGACTAACAAGGCTCTAGAAGTGCACGTAGATCTGCAAGGAGATCCAGCCAGTCCATCCTAAAGGAGATCAGTCCTGAATATTCATTGGAACGACTGATGCTGAAGCTGCAACTCCAATACTTTGGCCACCTGATGTGAAGAGCTGGTTCACTAGAAAAAACCCTGATCCTGGGAAAGATTGAAGGCGGGAGGAAAAGGGAATGACGGAGGATGAGATGGTTGGATGGCATCACCGACACAATGGACATGAATTTGAGTAAGCTCTGGGAGTTGGTGATGGACAGGGAAGCCTGACGTGCTGCAGTCCATGGGGTCGCAAAGAGTCAGACATGACTGAGCGGCTGAACTGTCTGTGAAATACACATAGAATGGGAATGTTGCTGTGGCCACACTGGGGAAATAGAATCACTCACAGATAATCTTTCAGGTTTTATATACATACAGCCTCATTCTTTTTTTCAACTTACTTACTTGGCTGCACTGGGTCTTAGTTGCATCATGCCAGATCTTAGTTGCTGTATGTGAGATCTGGGTCCCTCTGGGATTGAACCAGGCCCCCTGCATTGGGAGCGTGGTGTCCTAGCCACTGGACCACCAGAGAAGTCCCTGGGACAGCCTGTTCTTTAAAAAAAAATTAATATCAAAGAGTAGAAAGGAGAAAAACTGGTGTATCACTTCCCAGGTACTCTTTTTTTTTAGATTATATGTATACTTAGAAAAATAACAATATTTTGCCCAAAATATATGTCAGTATTTTAAATGCACCTTGCTTTTTTGTTTAATAATATATCTTAAAATTTAGGTGTTTTTTTTTTTTTTTTTTCCCAGTTCGGCAAGCAAGATTGACTATGTTCTTTTAAATGGTCAGATAGTTCCTTTGTATGTTTAACCTTTTTATGTATCCTTTAAGGTTTATAACCAGACCCTCTAATAAAGACGTTTTAATTGGTCACCAGTTTGTTGCTGTTGTGACCAATTATGCAGGAAACATCCTTGTACGTTTTCCTTTCCTTTGGCATACGTTGGCATATATTTGTAAGGTAAGTTTTATTTTGTTTTGTTTTTATGTATTTGGCTGCCGTGTCGGGTCTTAGTTGTAGTATGCGGGATCTTCATTGTGGGCACAGACTCTCTAGCTGTGGGGCAGGAGCTTAGCTGCTCAACAGAAATGTGGGGTTTTAGTTCCCTAAACAGCATCCCTGGCATTGCAAGGCAGATTCTTAACCACGAACCACCAGGGAAGTCCCTGTATGGTAAATTTTTATTAACACAACCACCAGGAGAAAGGTCTTGAAGATTTAAAAATTCAAAATATTCACTGGAAAGGTTGATCTGTTATCTCTTCTCTTTTAAAAAAATACTTATTTTTAAATTTTTTATTATTTATTTGGCTGTGCTGAGTCTTAGTTGCGGCATGCACTATCTAGTTGCGTCATGAGACTCTTTGTTGCAGTATATAGGATCTAGTTCTCTAACCAAGGATCATATCTGGGCCCCATGCATTGGGAGTGTGGAGTCTTAGCCTATGGACCACCAGGGAAGTAAGTCCTATTTTCTCCTATTTATGAACCTACTCTTTGCTTACAAGCTCACCAACACTTTGTACATATTTGAAGAAGGAAATGGCAACCCATTCCAATATTCTTGCCTGGGAAATCCTGTGGACAGAGGAGCCTGGCGGGCTACAGTCCATGGGGTCGCAAAGAGTCAGACATGACTGAGTGTACATATTAAAATTGTATATATTATCAGTAGTTTTAATCACTGTCTATCTGATTGGTCAAAACAATTTGTAGGTTTTGCTTGCATTTCTACTTCTTTAGATATGTGTGGCATCTAACATCAGTTCATTCCAGGCAACCTCTGGACGAATGTAGTTCTGCCCTGGACACTGGCCATTACTTCCAGCAGAGGCTCAGTTGTATCAGCCACAGAAACAGTCCAAGGCCGGACGCTGAGGTCCTAGTTAATACACAGCTGGAATAAACATCCTGAAGAACTCAAACCTTAATGTTCCCCATTTGCTACTTCAAGTGCTTGGACACATGCCTGCCCAAATGTTATATAATACATGAAGGCAGCAATCTTTTAAAAACCAATCACCATATTATAGACTCAGTCCTCTCAAACCAGATGCCATTCAACTCTGGTTCAGTGACTCTGTCCCCAGTCAGATAAACTGTAAGAAACTAAAGATGTTTTTAAGAAAGTGCTAATTAAGTGGAGAAGATAGGTTTAGTAATAGAAATGGCCTTAATGTTGCTTCCACTTTAATCAACATAGCCCAATTATCATAATAAGGTGATGCTTGCATTTTCATCATTGACCAGGTTTGGTACGGTTCATGGGGCACTTGGCAACACCCGTTTAGATAATCTTCTTGGCTGGAAATTGCATCCTCAGAGAGAAGGCTTTTTAGTTTTGTTCTAAGGACAGTCAGTGAATGGAAGAAAGAAAGCAGGGGTGAAGACAGAAAATGCTTCTGTTTTTGGCTTTACTTTAGAGCAGAGCAACAGTGGAGTCACATAAGCAGTGATATGTGGCACAAGTAACCTGTGAGAGGTACAGAGTTTTCTGATGTACTGAGATTTGTGAATGATTAATATAAATTTGGTGGCAGAATAATATATTGAGCTGTTAGCATGGGATTTGTATTTCCTGTCTTCTATTTCTTCTTCCAAGCAAGAAACCAGCCTTGCCTCCAGGAGGTTTGGTTTGGAGGCTGAAACCAGAAGTTGTTTGTGCAGACAAGCTGGCTTATGTTTTCTGGAAGCCTGGAGCCTGGGCGGGACTGGAGATGAGTGGGCTTCAAGCCTGGCAGACCAGAATGTGCTGCCCAGGGTGTCTGTGGCAGGTGGCAGGTTGGCAGGACTTCTGTGGGGAGGTTTTGCAGTGTCTCTTGCAGACTTAAGCATTGGCTTAAGATCCCCAGCCTTAGCCGAGATTCCCAAGCATGGAAAGGAAGCTTCTGTAAGGGTCCTCTAAAGGAACACCCTGGGGACATCAGCAGAAGACTTGGTCTCAGAAAAGTGGACACAGCACCCATTTTCCAGGCACCATGTACCCTCCCATGTGATGGATTTTCACGCATCCCAAGAGAAGGGAAGAGCCTGCCCCACCCCATTACCACCAATATTATTTTCTTTCCAGCCTAGAGAATGAGGTCTCCCAAGCCTCAGCTAACTTGAAATAAAGAAAAAGAAAGCATATGATGTGTCACCCCCCTCACCCTGAGTTTTAGGAGTAAGATTCCTACTGCACTGCAGTTAGAATCAAGGCAAGGTGAATTTTAGAACAAGATCACATTCCCACCCCACCCACTTTTGCATTCCAGAATGGTCTTTTGAGTGGAGGAAAAAAAAGTATTGAGTTGGCCAAAAAGTTCATTCGGGTTTTTCCGTAAGCTGTTATGGCAAAACCCAAACTTTTTCGCCAACCCAAATACTCCAGCAGTAGCACCCTGCATATGAAAACCACTTGTCCTGTGTCCCTGTGGGAACAATTGGAAATCGCAGTCTCAGGAGATGGGGAGGGCCATATGATGAGTTTGTTATGTATCATCAGTGAGGTCCACCTTATCATGAACCGAAAATGTCACCCTCTCCTGCAACCATCATGCATGGTGACCAGCTGGATGTGACCTGGACCACAGGCAAGCGATCAGAGAGGACCTAACCTAGGAGAAGACCCCAAACCACCTGAGCAGCGAGTCTTCTCCCAACATGAAGAAGCTTGAAAAGGCCTGACTCATCAGCAGCCAGCCCAGCCCAGCCCAGCCCAGCGCCTCAGGAAGAGTCAGCAAACGGCCTGTGTGGTTTCCTTCCAGTCCCAGCTTGCCTTGACCTGGTGGAAGGCAAGAAGTAGACACGCCACTCCTGCGAACAAGAGCCAGCTTGGGAATGGTGGTGTCAGCACTCCGTGGAGGGCTGGGCTGGGCACAAGCCCACACCCCATTGGGGTGAGTCTGAGGGCAAGGTCAGGAGGCATCTGCCATTTCTGTCCATTTGTTGTGGACCCAGGTAACCAGGAAAAATAGGAGGTGGACAGGTTCTGAACCTATAGCCAGCTGAGGTCTTGGACTTGACCGTTCCCATGTATTCCCTCAGAGGTTGCCCACATCACAGTTCACTTGGAATTCTGTGACAGACCCAGCAGTAGGGACAGAATGGTGCTTAATAAATGTTTCAGTGGATGGCCAGTGCATTGTACTTATTGAGTGTCAACTGTATGCTAGGCATCATGCCATGTTGTAGAGGAGGGTGCCAAGGCAAAGCTCCAACCCTGTCTCCAGGGCACTTGAAGTAAAGTAGATCATAAGCACATGTCTATATGACTTACAACCCATGGATACATATGGTCTTGTTTGACCCTCAGAGTTTAAAAATACTCAGTTCAGTTCAGTTGCTCAGTCCTGTCTGACTCTTTGTGACCCCAAGGACTGCAGCACGCCACGCTTTCCTGTTGGTAAAAATATTAAACCAACATATAAAAAAAAATTGGCTGTCATCTGTATTAAAAAAAAAAAAAAAAAGGTGTGTATGTGTTTGAGAAACCACAGAATAAACTGTATCAGGGGTGTCTTCCTCAGATACGGAATTGAGGGCTGAAGTGGGTAGAAGACTTATTGCAATGTTTTGTAATTTTTTGATGCGTAAAATGCTATAACTCTACAAATTAAAAAAGGGATGGGGAAAATCCTCACCAAAGTCTAGCTTTCTGGATTTTTCTTGACAAAGAATTCTAACAGTACTGGGAACATTTACTCTGGAAGCAGTGTGTAGGTGGGGAGAAGGGCAGCATTAAAGATTTAAAGCTGAAAGCCAGCATCAGATTTACATTTTGGAAAGAATGCTTTGGCAGCAGGGTTGGGGAGCATTGCTCAGGGGCAGGTGGACTAGAGAGACGTGACTACAGTGATCCAGGGAAGAGTATAAGGGCCTGAATGGGGACGGTGACGAGCAGACGGATGTCAGAGACCTAAATGCAACAGACCTGAGGTGAGTAATTGATTCAGGCGAGGGGAAAGGCTGGAGTATCGCCCAGGTTTTGGAGGACAGACCACGGTGTTGGCCGTGGGAGTCTCAGGCTAATGGAAAGGCAAGAGGGCTCAGGAGATCTGTGTGTGTGTGTGCGTGCTAAGTCGCTTCAATCGTGTCCGACTCTCTGACCATATGGGTCTGTGGGCCTTCTCAACTGGATTCAGCAGAAACACTTAAAGCGTGTGGCTCCTGAAGTACAAGGAAAGGCCCTCATTAGAAATACACTCTCAAAGGCAATTAATTAGCTCCTCCCCACCACATTCCCGTAGCCAGAGTCTCTGTGAGTTACCAGAGAAAACGGCCCCTCTGGAGAATGCCACCTGGGAGAACTAGAGTTTCAAACAGAGAAGTTTGTGGGTGAATTTCAAACAGAGAAGCTTAATGCTTGTGGGTGAAGAGGGCAAAGAAGCACCAGCTGAGAAGTCGTTAAAACTGTGTCCCTTTAGGGAATGCGTTTTCTTGCATCTATGTACACCCTTTGCAGTGATATTAGTCTCTGCTGAAGCCCTTTTTTGGGGTCACTGCGCCACCAGTAGGATGCTGTTTCTGCGAGGATTACCTTGAGCAACCAACCCCAAACAGCAACCCCATGCATCAACAAGCCCTGTTGCCCTGGCAACACCACCATCCACAGGGAGGGGTAGGTGCCCCAGCCCTAAGGCTGGAGGCAAGCAATAAATGAACCAGCCTGGAGCCTCTGTGGTCCTGCTTTCCTATGCATGACAAAGCTTGATCAAATTTGCTACTTGAAGCGGAGTTGAAAATATTTTCCCTTTGGGACTCAGTGGTCAGATACCAATTTATTAACATCATGGCCTCACCTCAGACTTGGTCCATGACATATTAAAGATGTTTAAAGTGGAGGTACATAATAATACTAACAGTTATGAGAGTTAGCTTTTATTGAACAGTTAGGCACCAGTCACCCAGCCAACTTAAATCTTAACATAAACCTAAATAGGTATATACTGTTATCATTCCCACCTTACAGATGAGGAAATTGAGGCAAAGACTGACTACCATGCCCAAGGATATGTAACTACCTACTACGTGGAAGAGCCAGGTTTCTACCCAGTGAGCTTAACCACTAGGCTGTACTGCTTTCAGGATCAGAGAAGCCTGTTCTCTGGTGGCTCAGAACTGGGAACTCAACACAATGTCTACAGGTTTAGGTTGATGTTTGTATTTTATTTTTGCTACAACTGAGCCTGCACTGAGAACACCACCTCTGGTGATGAAGGTTATATGGGGTGAGTGGATGGGGTGATATCACGTCACACCCTTGGCAGGGAGGGAGCAGGTGTTTGCTGAAGCATGCAAAAGATCTGGGACAAGGCAGATCTGGGACATTCCTACCTAAACAACAATATGGTCCCAGAGGAAGACCAAAAGGATATGTTTCAGTAACCTCCAAGGGGTTTGGGCTAGCTCATGTAATATTGGTATTCTCAGGGTTTGGTGTTTTTTTTTTTTTTTTTTTTTTAAATATTTAAGATGTTTAATGGTGAAATAGTCCAAACATACAGAAAATAATGAAGCAGAAAATCTAGATACCACTGAGATGAGACAACTGTTATTATTTTCCCATCTATGCTTCAGTTCTCCTCTTGAGAGAAACATTACGTTGGTGATACAGATAAAGCCAACTTCAGTCCTGCTTTGCCTCCATTCCCACAGATAACAACTACCTTGAAGCTGATGTGCATCACCCTGATGCAGGTATTTTATTGTTGGATAACTTAAGAGCAGTAAATTGTGCAAATCTTAATCCTACAGTTTGACGAATTTTTACATATGTATGCATGCTAAGTTGTTTCGATCATGTCCAGCTCTTTGCAACACCATGGACTGTAGCCCACCAGGCTCCTCTGGGATTCTCTGGACAAGAATACTGGAGTGGCTTGCCATGTCCTTCTCCAGAGAATCTTCCTGACCCAGGAATCAAGTCTGCATCTCTTATGTCTCCTACACTGGCAATTGGGTTCTTTACCACTAGCGCCACCTGGGAAGCCCTTACGTATGTATGCTTCCAAAATAAGATACAAATCAATAACTTGTTCAGGACCTTCCCTGGTGGCTCAGATGGTAAAGCGTCTGTCTACAATGCAGGAGACCCGGGTTCGATCCCTGGGTTGGGAAGATCCCCTGGAGAAGGAAATGGCAATCCACTCCAGGACTATTGCCTGGAAAATCCCATGGACAGAAGAGCCTAGTAGCCTACAGTCCATGGGGTCGCAAAGAGTCAGACACGACTGAGTGACTTCACTTCACTTCACTTCACTTCAGGGGCTCCTTTGCCTCACATTTCAAAAAGAAATTGATGCAGTTGCCAACATTTTAAAACTCTGGAGATTTAATGTAAAAATCCAAATTTCTATCTTCTCTTGAAATTTTGGAAAATCTGGCTACACCAAGCTCAGATTCTGACTGGAGAGAGTGTAGATCTGCCCACTTCACGCGAGGCGTGAGCTCCCCATTTACCTACTGCATCCATCAGGTCCTATGTTGTATCCAGCCCACTTCATTCATTTACGTAACCTAACCTGTGACTCATACCCCGAAACGTGCCACTCTATATTTTTAAAATGCTGCCAACCTAAGAAGGCTGAGAACAATTGCCTTAGCCATCCTAAAGAAAGCAGAGGTGGAGAAAAAGTGTCCTCCTCTCCAATGTGCAAGGTGGTTTGGGAAGCTGCTGACCATGCATGCCATTGAGTAAAAAGGAACCTGATTCTGCAGATCTTTGTTACTCAAAGTCTGATCCTTGGACCAGCAGCATCAGCAGCATCTGGGAACATGTTAGAAATGTAAAATCTCAATTCCCTCCTCAGACCTACTACATTAGTTTGCTAGGGTTGCCATAACAAAGTCCCACTGGGCACTAACAAAGTAAACTGGGTGGCTTAAACAATGGAAATTTATTTCTCACGGTTCTGGAGGCTTGAAGTCCAACATCAAGGTGTCAGCAGGGTCCGTTTCTTCTACAGTCTCTCTCTTCGGGGTCTCCGGGTATCTTCACATGGCCTTTCCTCTGTGTCTATCTGTCTTGTCTTCTTACAAGTCGTATTAGATCTGAGACCACTTCAGTGACCTCATTTCACTTTAATCACCTCTTTAAAGACCGAATCTCCAAATACAGTCACATTTGAGATGATGGGGTTAGGATCTCAGCATATAAAATTGGAGGAGATGCAGTTCAGCCTATAACACCTACTAAATCAGTATTTACATTTGAAAAAGATCCCCAGCACACATTAAAGTTGGAAAAGTACTGCCAGGGCCTGCTTCCCAGGGGATAAAATACCAGTGGGTCTGTCTGGGGGTGGAGGCAGGGAAAGGGGAAGAAGCCAGCGTGATGAACTTTCTATTCTACCGGTCTGGTAGGATGACAGTATTATGAAGGGATTCCCTCTTCTTGAAGTTGTAAGGGATTAATTCCCACTTGAGGGGGAGTCCCTGCTTCTCACTGAGGCGCAGAGAGCCTTTGCACTTTGGAGAATGTCAGGTCATTTCACCTGGTCATTACCTGCAGGCTTTCTCTATCAAGGTGTTAGGGGAAGCACACTGATTGAAACCGGCCACCCTGGCCAGGCACCATAGTAACCATTTGCATAAGCTGTTTTACAACAGGAGGTCCTGCTAAGGAACATGGAACTAATAAGCCTCCACCAACCGGAAGAGTTCAGGAAAGGTCAAAAGGAGATACCACCTGTCTGACCACCTCCCAGAATCCTTCTCTCTGGCATCCATCTTGGCTGAACAAGGTGTGCACCACCAGGAAGGACTCTGAGTCAGAATGATTGGCTAAAGACAACCTGGAAACTAATCTCATCACCATAAAACCGGAGACTGCCAGCCATGTGACAAAGCAGTTCTCCTGGGTTCCCTTACCCTACTGCTCTCCACCCAGGTGCCCTTTCCCAATAAAATCTCTTGCTTTGTCAGCATATGTCTCCTCAGACAATTCATTTCCGAGTGTTAGACAATAGCCCAGTTTTGGGCCCTGGAAGGGGTCCCCCTTCCTGCCAGAAAGGTACAGGCGTGGCTTTGGGATTTCCTGGAAGGGAGACCAGAAGATATCACACTACATTCTTCCCCACTCTGTACAAACTCATTTATCACCTCTGTCATAGGCCTGATGCTATGGTGACAGTTGCTATGGAGATTCTCCTATGCATGGTTGAAGCTAATCCTGACCCCTGCTGTCAATCAACACCGTATAAACTAGAGGTTTTCAAGCTGTGTCCCATAAAACTATAAGGTGCTTCCAGGGATTCACAAACATTTTATTCAAATCTCAATTTAAAAGAATTTAAATTTATTTTTTAAATTACAAAGATATATATGCTTGGAAGTGGGGGAATCAAGCAGTATACAGTACGGAATATATGCTACAAAGTGAAATTCCCAAATGCCCATCTGGTTGACAGGGAGGCCTGGCGCGCTGTGATTCATGGGGTTGCAAAGAGTCAGACACAACTGAGCGACTGAACTGAACTGAAAGTAGGTTGTTTAAGGCTAATTCCTTCTACAGATAATATTACAAAATTCTGGACCCCTCCCCCCCAAAAAAAAACTCATATTTGATGGCACTGAAGAGCATCCAGACAGTAAAGGGTGGGAACCACTCTGGGTGAGACCCACATTTGTATAGCTCTACCACTAAGGCAGTCAGTCTCAAACTAAAAGTTGTTAAAATATAGATTGCTAGACTCCACCTTGAGTTTCTAATTCACTAGGTCTGGGATGCCGCCCTAAATATTGCATTTCATCCATTCCCTATGTGATGCTAATTACTGGTTGAAGGACCACACTAAGAGAACCACAGTCAGCTCACACAGGGTAGAGGTCACTGAAAGACTAAAATCACAGGCTTAGTGGCCTGATGATTCTGAGAAGGAGTTTGCAAATAGAGTGGCTGGAAATTGAGGTGAAAATTCTGAAAAGGAGAGTCACAGAGTAGGAAGTCCCGAAATGTGTATAAAATTTCCTCAAATCCTTGACTGACTCTTGAATTGTACATGTCCAAGTCGGACATGACTGAGTGACTTCACTTTCACTTTTCACTTTCATGCATTGGAGAGGAAATGGCAACCCACTCCAGTGTTCTTGCCTGGAGAATCCCAGGGACGGGGGAGCCTGGTGGGCTGCTGTCTATGGGGCCGCACAGAGTCAGACACGACTGAAGTGACTTAGCAGCAGCAGCAGCAGCAAGTGAGACTCAAAGGAATCCAGGGGAAAACTACAGTTGATGGCTGGAAGAGATGGAGCAGAGACTTCAACCACTGCCCATCCCAGGGGTGATGGTTTCTTACCAAGTTATGGGGCTTTGGCAAACAACTCAAGCTTTCAACTGAAACCATGGAAGGGCCACACTCTCAGAGTAAAGACTACATCTCTGACTGTGTTGACCAAGAAGGCCATGAAACATGAAACAAGTTTATTTGGGGTCTTAGGAATTACAATTCAGGAGAAACTAATTCAAGTAAAACTGAAAGAATATTCCAGAGTAGAGGAGGCAGGGGCTTGTAAAGGGAAAAGCCACAGAGCTGTCAAAAATGCTCATGCCAAAAAAAAAAAAAAAAGCCATTTAATGGCAACAGAAAATAATGATATTTAGTTGTTTGGAAAAGTCACCTTTTATGGCAATAAAAATTACCCAAGTCCTAAATATGTTTTGTGTAGTAAATTTTGCACCTGATTTTTACAGACCCTGCCAAGCAGCAATGCCATTTTGAGACTAAATACAGTGGAACATGAAAACAAAGATTTACGATTCATTCCATGGAAAATGAACAGCTTAATGTTTTCATAAAAACATATGCAAAAAAGTCTGGTGATGAAAACGAATGTACAGTGCCACAGATAAACAACACATTGCACATGAAGTCTTGAGAAGAACACACTATTAAGGAAAACTTAGGAAACCCCGAGCTGTTAATTAATAAGACCTATTAGTAATCGGGCAATAAGAACACAGAAAGAACAACCTACTGGGGAAGAGCGGAAGCACTGCTGATCATTCTGCCCAGAGAGAAGTTTGCAAATGCACAAATCACAATAGAAATGCAAGTTCCCTGACGGCAAGGCTCTGGTCTCCCTTATTCACAGAGTAAATACGGTTGTTCCTCAGATTGCTTGGGGAATTGGTTCCAGGACACCCAGTCAGTCAGTTCGGTCACTCAGTCATGTCTGACTCTGTGCAACCCCAGGGACTACAGCACACCAGGCTTCCCTGTCCATCACCAACTCCCAGAACTTGCTCAACTCATGTCCATTGAGTCAGTGATGCCATCCAACCATCTCATCCTCTGTCATCCCCTTCTCCTCCCACCTTCAGTCTCTCCCAGCATCAGGGTCTTTTCAGCTCTTCTCATCAGGTGGCCAAAGTATTGGAGTTTCAGCTTCAGCATCAGTCCTTCCAATGAATATTCAGGACTGATTTCCTTCAGGAGTGACCGGTTGGATCTCCTTGCAGTCCAAGGGACTCTCAAGAGTCTTCTCCAACACCACAGTTCAAAGGCATCAATTCTTTGGCATTCAGCTTTCTTTATAGTCCAGCTCTCACATCCATACATAGCTTTGATTAGACGGACCTTTGTTGGCAAAGTAAGGTTTCTGCTTTTTAATAGGCTATCTAGGTTGGATCCCTTATGGCAGAAAGTGAAGACGAACTAAAAAGCCTCTTGATGAAAGTGAAAGAGGAGAGTGCAAAAGTTGGCTTAAATCTCAACATTCAGAAAACGAAGATCATGGCATCTGGTCCCATCACTTCATGGGAAATAGATGGGGAAACAGTGGAAACAGTATCAGACTTTATTTTGGGGGGCTCCAAAGTCACTGCAGATGGTGATTGCAGCTGTGAAATTAAAAGACGCTTACTCCTTGGAAGGAAAGTTATGACCAACCTGCTGCTGCTGCTGCTAAGTCGCTTCAGTCGTGTCTGACTCTGTGCGACCCCATAGACGGCAGTCCACCAGGCTCCCCTGTCCCTGGGATTCTCCAGGCAAGAACACTGGAGTGGGTTGCCATTTCCTTCTCCAATGCATGAAAGTGAAAAGTGAAAGTGAAGTCACTCAGTCACGTTTGACTCTTAGCTAGATAGCCTATTAAAAAGCAGAGCCAACAAAGGTCCGTCTAGTCAAGGCTATGGTTTTTCCAGTGGTCATGTATGGAAGTGAGAGTTGGACTGTGAAGAAAGCTGAATGCCAAAGAATTGATGCCTTTGAACTGTGGTGTTGGAGAAGACTCTTGAGAGTCCCTTGGACTGCAAGGAGATCCAACCGGTCACTCCTGAAGGAAATCAGTCCTGAATATTCATTGGAAGGACTGATGCTGAAGCTGAAACTCCAATACTTTGGCCACCTGATGAGAAGAGCTGAAAAGACCCTGATGCTGGGAGAGACTGAAGGTGGGAGGAGAAGGGGATGACAGAGGATGAGATGGTTGGATGGCATCACTGACTCAATGGACATGAGTTGAGCAAGTTCTGGGAGTTGGTGATGGACAGGGAAGCCTGGTGTGCTGTAGTCCCTGGGGTTGCACAGAGTCAGACATGACTGAGTGACCGAACTGACTGACTGGGTGTCCTGGAACCAATTCCCCAAGCAATCTGAGGAACAACCGTATTTACTCTGTGAATAAGGGAGACCAGAGCCTTGCCGTCAGGGAACTTGCATTTCTATTGTGATTTGTGCATTTGCAAACTTCTCTCTGGGCAGAATGATCAGCAGTGCTTCCGCTCTTCCCCAGTAGGTTGTTCTTTCTGTGTTCTTATTGCCCGATTACTAATAGGTCTTATTAATTAACAGCTCGGGGTTTCCTAAGTTTTCCTTAATAGTGTGTTCTTCTCAAGACTTCATGTGCAATGTGTTGTTTATCTGTGGCACTGTACATTCGTTTTCATCACCAGACTTTTTTGCATATGTTTTTATGAAAACATTAAGCTGTTCATTTTCCATGGAATGAATCGTAAATCTTTGTTTTCATATTCCACTGTATTTAGTCTCAAAATGGCATTGCTGCTTGGCAGGGTCTGTAAAAATCAGGTGCAAAATTTACTACACAAAACATATTTAGGACTTGGGTAATTTTTATTGCCATAAAAGGTGACTTTTCCAAACAACTAAATATCATTATTTTCTGTTGCCATTAAATGGCTTTTTTTTTTTCTTTTGGCATGAGCATTTTTGACAGCTCTGTGGCTTTTCCCTTTACAAGCCCCTGCCTCCTCTACTCTGGAATATTCTTTCAGTTTTACTTGAATTAGTTTCTCCTGAATTGTAATTCCTAAGACCCCAAATAAACTTGTTTCATGTTTCATGGCCTTCTTGGTCAACACAGTCAGAGATGTAGTCTTTACTCTGAGAGTGTGGCCCTTCCATGGTTTCAGTTGAAAGCTTGAGTTGTTTGCCAAAGCCCCATAACTTGGTAAGAAACCATCACCCCTGGGATGGGCAGTGGTTGAAGTCTCTGCTCCATCTCTTCCAGCCATCAACTGTAGTTTTCCCCTGGATTCCTTTGAGTCTCACTTGCTGCTGCTGCTGCTGCTAAGTCACTTCAGTCGTGTCTGACTCTGTGCGGCCCCATAGACAGCAGCCCACCAGGCTCCCCCGTCCCTGGGATTCTCCAGGCAAGAACACTGGAGTGGGTTGCCATTTCCTCTCCAATGCATGAAAGTGAAAAGTGAAAGTGAAGTCACTCAGTCATGTCCGACTTGGACATGTACAATTCAAGAGTCAGTCAAGGATTTGAGGAAATTTTATACACATTTCGGGACTTCCTACTCTGTGACTCTCCTTTTCAGAATTTTCACCTCAATTTCCAGCCACTCTATTTGCAAACTCCTTCTCAGAATCATCAGGCCACTAAGCCTGTGATTTTAGTCTTTCAGTGACCTCTACCCTGTGTGAGCTGACTGTGGTTCTCTTAGTGTGGTCCTTCAACCAGTAATTAGCATCACATAGGGAATGGATGAAATGCAATATTTAGGGCGGCATCCCAGACCTAGTGAATTAGAAACTCAAGGTGGAGTCTAGCAATCTATATTTTAACAACTTTTAGTTTGAGACTGACTGCCTTAGTGGTAGAGCTATACAAATGTGGGTCTCATCCAGAGTGGTTCCCACCCTTTACTGTCTGGATGCTCTTCAGTGCCATCAAATATGAGTTTTTTTTTGGGGGGGAGGGGTCCAGAATTTTGTAATATTATCTGTAGAAGGAATTAGCCTTAAACAACCTACTTTCAGTTCAGTTCAGTCGCTCAGTTGTGTCTGACTCTTTGCAACCCCATGAATCACAGCGCGCCAGGCCTCCCTGTCAACCAGATGGGCATTTGGGAATTTCACTTTGTAGCATATATTCCGTACTGTATACTGCTTGATTCCCCCACTTCCAAGCATATATATCTTTGTAATTTAAAAAATAAATTTAAATTCTTTTAAATTGAGATTTGAATAAAATGTTTGTGAATCCCTGGAAGCACCTTATAGTTTTATGGGACACAGCTTGAAAACCTCTAGTTTATACGGTGTTGATTGACAGCAGGGGTCAGGATTAGCTTCAACCATGCATAGGAGAATCTCCATAGCAACTGTCACCATAGCATCAGGCCTATGACAGAGGTGATAAATGAGTTTGTACAGAGTGGGGAAGAATGTAGTGTGATATCTTCTGGTCTCCCTTCCAGGAAATCCCAAAGCCACGCCTGTACCTTTCTGGCAGGAAGGGGGACCCCTTCCAGGGCCCAAAACTGGGCTATTGTCTAACACTCGGAAATGAATTGTCTGAGGAGACATATGCTGACAAAGCAAGAGATTTTATTGGGAAAGGGCACCTGGGTGGAGAGCAGTAGGGTAAGGGAACCCAGGAGAACTGCTTTGTCACATGGCTGGCAGTCTCCGGTTTTATGGTGATGAGATTAGTTTCCAGGTTGTCTTTAGCCAATCATTCTGACTCAGAGTCCTTCCTGGTGGTGCACACCTTGTTCAGCCAAGATGGATGCCAGAGAGAAGGATTCTGGGAGGTGGTCAGACAGGTGGTATCTCCTTTTGACCTTTCCTGAACTCTTCCGGTTGGTGGAGGCTTATTAGTTCCATGTTCCTTAGCAGGACCTCCTGTTGTAAAACAGCTTATGCAAATGGTTACTATGGTGCCTGGCCAGGGTGGCCGGTTTCAATCAGTGTGCTTCCCCTAACACCTTGATAGAGAAAGCCTGCAGGTAATGACCAGGTGAAATGACCTGACATTCTCCAAAGTGCAAAGGCTCTCTGCGCCTCAGTGAGAAGCAGGGACTCCCCCTCAAGTGGGAATTAATCCCTTACAACTTCAAGAAGAGGGAATCCCTTCATAATACTGTCATCCTACCAGACCGGTAGAATAGAAAGTTCATCACGCTGGCTTCTTCCCCTTTCCCTGCCTCCACCCCCAGACAGACCCACTGGTATTTTATCCCCTGGGAAGCAGGCCCTGGCAGTACTTTTCCAACTTTAATGTGTGCTGGGGATCTTTTTCAAATGTAAATACTGATTTAGTAGGTGTTATAGGCTGAACTGCATCTCCTCCAATTTTATATGCTGAGATCCTAACCCCATCATCTCAAATGTGACTGTATTTGGAGATTCGGTCTTTAAAGAGGTGATTAAAGTGAAATGAGGTCACTGAAGTGGTCTCAGATCTAATACGACTTGTAAGAAGACAAGACAGATAGACACAGAGGAAAGGCCATGTGAAGATACCCGGAGACCCCGAAGAGAGAGACTGTAGAAGAAACGGACCCTGCTGACACCTTGATGTTGGACTTCAAGCCTCCAGAACCGTGAGAAATAAATTTCCATTGTTTAAGCCACCCAGTTTACTTTGTTAGTGCCCAGTGGGACTTTGTTATGGCAACCCTAGCAAACTAATGTAGTAGGTCTGAGGAGGGAATTGAGATTTTACATTTCTAACATGTTCCCAGATGCTGCTGATGCTGCTGGTCCAAGGATCAGACTTTGAGTAACAAAGATCTGCAGAATCAGGTTCCTTTTTACTCAGTGGCATGCATGGTCAGCAGCTTCCCAAACCACCTTGCACATTGGAGAGGAGGACACTTTTTCTCCACCTCTGCTTTCTTTAGGATGGCTAAGGCAATTGTTCTCAGCCTTCTTAGGTTGGCAGCATTTTAAAAATATAGAGTGGCACGTTTCGGGGTATGAGTCACAGGTTAGGTTACGTAAATGAATGAAGTGGGCTGGATACAACATAGGACCTGATGGATGCAGTAGGTAAATGGGGAGCTCACGCCTCGCGTGAAGTGGGCAGATCTACACTCTCTCCAGTCAGAATCTGAGCTTGGTGTAGCCAGATTTTCCAAAATTTCAAGAGAAGATAGAAATTTGGATTTTTACATTAAATCTCCAGAGTTTTAAAATGTTGGCAACTGCATCAATTTCTTTTTGAAATGTGAGGCAAAGGAGCCCCTGAAGTGAAGTGAAGTGAAGTGAAGTCACTCAGTCGTGTCTGACTCTTTGCGACCCCATGGACTGTAGGCTACTAGGCTCTTCTGTCCATGGGATTTTCCAGGCAATAGTCCTGGAGTGGATTGCCATTTCCTTCTCCAGGGGATCTTCCCAACCCAGGGATCGAACCCGGGTCTCCTGCATTGTAGACAGACGCTTTACCATCTGAGCCACCAGGGAAGGTCCTGAACAAGTTATTGATTTGTATCTTATTTTGGAAGCATACATACGTAAGGGCTTCCCAGGTGGCGCTAGTGGTAAAGAACCCAATTGCCAGTGTAGGAGACATAAGAGATGCAGACTTGATTCCTGGGTCAGGAAGATTCCCTGGAGAAGGACATGGCAAGCCACTCCAGTATTCTTGTCCAGAGAATCCCAGAGGAGCCTGGTGGGCTACAGTCCATGGTGTTGCAAAGAGCTGGACATGATCGAAACAACTTAGCATGCATACATATGTAAAAATTCGTCAAACTGTAGGATTAAGATTTGCACAATTTACTGCTCTTAAGTTATCCAACAATAAAATACCTGCATCAGGGTGATGCACATCAGCTTCAAGGTAGTTGTTATCTGTGGGAATGGAGGCAAAGCAGGACTGAAGTTGGCTTTATCTGTATCACCAACGTAATGTTTCTCTCAAGAGGAGAACTGAAGCATAGATGGGAAAATAATAACAGTTGTCTCATCTCAGTGGTATCTAGATTTTCTGCTTCATTATTTTCTGTATGTTTGGACTATTTCACCATTAAACATCTTAAATATTTAAAAAAAAAAAAAAAAAAAAAACCACAAACCCTGAGAATACCAATATTACATGAGCTAGCCCAAACCCCTTGGAGGTTACTGAAACATATCCTTTTGGTCTTCCTCTGGGACCATATTGTTGTTTAGGCAGGAATGTCCCAGATCTGCCTTGTCCCAGATCTTTTGCATGCTTCAGCAAACACCTGCTCCCTCCCTGCCAAGGGTGTGACGTGATATCACCCCATCCACTCACCCCATATAACCTTCATCACCAGAGGTGGTGTTCTCAGTGCAGGCTCAGTTGTAGCAAAAATAAAATACAAACATCAACCTAAACCTGTAGACATTGTGTTGAGTTCCCAGTTCTGAGCCACCAGAGAACAGGCTTCTCTGATCCTGAAAGCAGTACAGCCTAGTGGTTAAGCTCACTGGGTAGAAACCTGGCTCTTCCACGTAGTAGGTAGTTACATATCCTTGGGCATGGTAGTCAGTCTTTGCCTCAATTTCCTCATCTGTAAGGTGGGAATGATAACAGTATATACCTATTTAGGTTTATGTTAAGATTTAAGTTGGCTGGGTGACTGGTGCCTAACTGTTCAATAAAAGCTAACTCTCATAACTGTTAGTATTATTATGTACCTCCACTGTAAACATCTTTAATATGTCATGGACCAAGTCTGAGGTGAGGCCATGATGTTAATAAATTGGTATCTGACCACTGAGTCCCAAAGGGAAAATATTTTCAACTCCGCTTCAAGTAGCAAATTTGATCAAGCTTTGTCATGCATAGGAAAGCAGGACCACAGAGGCTCCAGGCTGGTTCATTTATTGCTTGCCTCCAGCCTTAGGGCTGGGGCACCTACCCCTCCCTGTGGATGGTGGTGTTGCCAGGGCAACAGGGCTTGTTGATGCATGGGGTTGCTGTTTGGGGTTGGTTGCTCAAGGTAATCCTCGCAGAAACAGCATCCTACTGGTGGCTCAGTGACCCCAAAAAAGGGCTTCAGCAGAGACTAATATCACTGCAAAGGGTGTACATAGATGCAAGAAAACGCATTCCCTAAAGGGACACAGTTTTAACGACTTCTCAGCTGGTGCTTCTTTGCCCTCTTCACCCACAAGCATTAAGCTTCTCTGTTTGAAATTCACCCACAAACTTCTCTGTTTGAAACTCTAGTTCTCCCAGGTGGCATTCTCCAGAGGGGCCGTTTTCTCTGGTAACTCACAGAGACTCTGGCTACGGGAATGTGGTGGGGAGGAGCTAATTAATTGCCTTTGAGAGTGTATTTCTAATGAGGGCCTTTCCTTGTACTTCAGGAGCCACACGCTTTAAGTGTTTCTGCTGAATCCAGTTGAGAAGGCCCACAGACCCATATGGTTAGAGAGTCGGACACGATTGAAGCGACTTAGCACGCACACACACACACAGATCTCCTGAGCCCTCTTGCCTTTCCATTAGCCTGAGACTCCCACGGCCAACACCGTGGTCTGTCCTCCAAAACCTGGGCGATACTCCAGCCTTTCCCCTCGCCTGAATCAATTACTCACCTCAGGTCTGTTGCATTTAGGTCTCTGACATCCGTCTGCTCGTCACCGTCCCCATTCAGGCCCTTATACTCTTCCCTGGATCACTGTAGTCACGTCTCTCTAGTCCACCTGCCCCTGAGCAATGCTCCCCAACCCTGCTGCCAAAGCATTCTTTCCAAAATGTAAATCTGATGCTGGCTTTCAGCTTTAAATCTTTAATGCTGCCCTTCTCCCCACCTACACACTGCTTCCAGAGTAAATGTTCCCAGTACTGTTAGAATTCTTTGTCAAGAAAAATCCAGAAAGCTAGACTTTGGTGAGGATTTTCCCCATCCCTTTTTTAATTTGTAGAGTTATAGCATTTTACGCATCAAAAAATTACAAAACATTGCAATAAGTCTTCTACCCACTTCAGCCCTCAATTCCGTATCTGAGGAAGACACCCCTGATACAGTTTATTCTGTGGTTTCTCAAACACATACACACCTTTTTTTTTTTTTTTTAATACAGATGACAGCCAATTTTTTTTTATATGTTGGTTTAATATTTTTACCAACAGGAAAGCGTGGCGTGCTGCAGTCCTTGGGGTCACAAAGAGTCAGACAGGACTGAGCAACTGAACTGAACTGAGTATTTTTAAACTCTGAGGGTCAAACAAGACCATATGTATCCATGGGTTGTAAGTCATATAGACATGTGCTTATGATCTACTTTACTTCAAGTGCCCTGGAGACAGGGTTGGAGCTTTGCCTTGGCACCCTCCTCTACAACATGGCATGATGCCTAGCATACAGTTGACACTCAATAAGTACAATGCACTGGCCATCCACTGAAACATTTATTAAGCACCATTCTGTCCCTACTGCTGGGTCTGTCACAGAATTCCAAGTGAACTGTGATGTGGGCAACCTCTGAGGGAATACATGGGAACGGTCAAGTCCAAGACCTCAGCTGGCTATAGGTTCAGAACCTGTCCACCTCCTATTTTTCCTGGTTACCTGGGTCCACAACAAATGGACAGAAATGGCAGATGCCTCCTGACCTTGCCCTCAGACTCACCCCAATGGGGTGTGGGCTTGTGCCCAGCCCAGCCCTCCACGGAGTGCTGACACCACCATTCCCAAGCTGGCTCTTGTTCGCAGGAGTGGCGTGTCTACTTCTTGCCTTCCACCAGGTCAAGGCAAGCTGGGACTGGAAGGAAACCACACAGGCCGTTTGCTGACTCTTCCTGAGGCGCTGGGCTGGGCTGGGCTGGGCTGGCTGCTGATGAGTCAGGCCTTTTCAAGCTTCTTCATGTTGGGAGAAGACTCGCTGCTCAGGTGGTTTGGGGTCTTCTCCTAGGTTAGGTCCTCTCTGATCGCTTGCCTGTGGTCCAGGTCACATCCAGCTGGTCACCATGCATGATGGTTGCAGGAGAGGGTGACATTTTCGGTTCATGATAAGGTGGACCTCACTGATGATACATAACAAACTCATCATATGGCCCTCCCCATCTCCTGAGACTGCGATTTCCAATTGTTCCCACAGGGACACAGGACAAGTGGTTTTCATATGCAGGGTGCTACTGCTGGAGTATTTGGGTTGGCGAAAAAGTTTGGGTTTTGCCATAACAGCTTACGGAAAAACCCGAATGAACTTTTTGGCCAACTCAATACTTTTTTTTCCTCCACTCAAAAGACCATTCTGGAATGCAAAAGTGGGTGGGGTGGGAATGTGATCTTGTTCTAAAATTCACCTTGCCTTGATTCTAACTGCAGTGCAGTAGGAATCTTACTCCTAAAACTCAGGGTGAGGGGGGTGACACATCATATGCTTTCTTTTTCTTTATTTCAAGTTAGCTGAGGCTTGGGAGACCTCATTCTCTAGGCTGGAAAGAAAATAATATTGGTGGTAATGGGGTGGGGCAGGCTCTTCCCTTCTCTTGGGATGCGTGAAAATCCATCACATGGGAGGGTACATGGTGCCTGGAAAATGGGTGCTGTGTCCACTTTTCTGAGACCAAGTCTTCTGCTGATGTCCCCAGGGTGTTCCTTTAGAGGACCCTTACAGAAGCTTCCTTTCCATGCTTGGGAATCTCGGCTAAGGCTGGGGATCTTAAGCCAATGCTTAAGTCTGCAAGAGACACTGCAAAACCTCCCCACAGAAGTCCTGCCAACCTGCCACCTGCCACAGACACCCTGGGCAGCACATTCTGGTCTGCCAGGCTTGAAGCCCACTCATCTCCAGTCCCGCCCAGGCTCCAGGCTTCCAGAAAACATAAGCCAGCTTGTCTGCACAAACAACTTCTGGTTTCAGCCTCCAAACCAAACCTCCTGGAGGCAAGGCTGGTTTCTTGCTTGGAAGAAGAAATAGAAGACAGGAAATACAAATCCCATGCTAACAGCTCAATATATTATTCTGCCACCAAATTTATATTAATCATTCACAAATCTCAGTACATCAGAAAACTCTGTACCTCTCACAGGTTACTTGTGCCACATATCACTGCTTATGTGACTCCACTGTTGCTCTGCTCTAAAGTAAAGCCAAAAACAGAAGCATTTTCTGTCTTCACCCCTGCTTTCTTTCTTCCATTCACTGACTGTCCTTAGAACAAAACTAAAAAGCCTTCTCTCTGAGGATGCAATTTCCAGCCAAGAAGATTATCTAAACGGGTGTTGCCAAGTGCCCCATGAACCGTACCAAACCTGGTCAATGATGAAAATGCAAGCATCACCTTATTATGATAATTGGGCTATGTTGATTAAAGTGGAAGCAACATTAAGGCCATTTCTATTACTAAACCTATCTTCTCCACTTAATTAGCACTTTCTTAAAAACATCTTTAGTTTCTTACAGTTTATCTGACTGGGGACAGAGTCACTGAACCAGAGTTGAATGGCATCTGGTTTGAGAGGACTGAGTCTATAATATGGTGATTGGTTTTTAAAAGATTGCTGCCTTCATGTATTATATAACATTTGGGCAGGCATGTGTCCAAGCACTTGAAGTAGCAAATGGGGAACATTAAGGTTTGAGTTCTTCAGGATGTTTATTCCAGCTGTGTATTAACTAGGACCTCAGCGTCCGGCCTTGGACTGTTTCTGTGGCTGATACAACTGAGCCTCTGCTGGAAGTAATGGCCAGTGTCCAGGGCAGAACTACATTCGTCCAGAGGTTGCCTGGAATGAACTGATGTTAGATGCCACACATATCTAAAGAAGTAGAAATGCAAGCAAAACCTACAAATTGTTTTGACCAATCAGATAGACAGTGATTAAAACTACTGATAATATATACAATTTTAATATGTACACTCAGTCATGTCTGACTCTTTGCGACCCCATGGACTGTAGCCCGCCAGGCTCCTCTGTCCACAGGATTTCCCAGGCAAGAATATTGGAATGGGTTGCCATTTCCTTCTTCAAATATGTACAAAGTGTTGGTGAGCTTGTAAGCAAAGAGTAGGTTCATAAATAGGAGAAAATAGGACTTACTTCCCTGGTGGTCCATAGGCTAAGACTCCACACTCCCAATGCATGGGGCCCAGATATGATCCTTGGTTAGAGAACTAGATCCTATATACTGCAACAAAGAGTCTCATGACGCAACTAGATAGTGCATGCCGCAACTAAGACTCAGCACAGCCAAATAAATAATAAAAAATTTAAAAATAAGTATTTTTTTAAAAGAGAAGAGATAACAGATCAACCTTTCCAGTGAATATTTTGAATTTTTAAATCTTCAAGACCTTTCTCCTGGTGGTTGTGTTAATAAAAATTTACCATACAGGGACTTCCCTGGTGGTTCGTGGTTAAGAATCTGCCTTGCAATGCCAGGGATGCTGTTTAGGGAACTAAAACCCCACATTTCTGTTGAGCAGCTAAGCTCCTGCCCCACAGCTAGAGAGTCTGTGCCCACAATGAAGATCCCGCATACTACAACTAAGACCCGACACGGCAGCCAAATACATAAAAACAAAACAAAATAAAACTTACCTTACAAATATATGCCAACGTATGCCAAAGGAAAGGAAAACGTACAAGGATGTTTCCTGCATAATTGGTCACAACAGCAACAAACTGGTGACCAATTAAAACGTCTTTATTAGAGGGTCTGGTTATAAACCTTAAAGGATACATAAAAAGGTTAAACATACAAAGGAACTATCTGACCATTTAAAAGAACATAGTCAATCTTGCTTGCCGAACTGGAAAAAAAAAAAAAAAAAACACCTAAATTTTAAGATATATTATTAAACAAAAAAGCAAGGTGCATTTAAAATACTGACATATATTTTGGGCAAAATATTGTTATTTTTCTAAGTATACATATAATCTAAAAAAAAAGAGTACCTGGGAAGTGATACACCAGTTTTTCTCCTTTCTACTCTTTGATATTAATTTTTTTTTAAAGAACAGGCTGTCCCAGGGACTTCTCTGGTGGTCCAGTGGCTAGGACACCACGCTCCCAATGCAGGGGGCCTGGTTCAATCCCAGAGGGACCCAGATCTCACATACAGCAACTAAGATCTGGCATGATGCAACTAAGACCCAGTGCAGCCAAGTAAGTAAGTTGAAAAAAAGAATGAGGCTGTATGTATATAAAACCTGAAAGATTATCTGTGAGTGATTCTATTTCCCCAGTGTGGCCACAGCAACATTCCCATTCTATGTGTATTTCACAGACAGTTCAGCCGCTCAGTCATGTCTGACTCTTTGCGACCCCATGGACTGCAGCACGTCAGGCTTCCCTGTCCATCACCAACAGTTGACCAACATTTATACTTTAGTATATGTTTTCTCCACCTTGACAACATTACTCACAATTATAATATTACATTTATTTGGATGATTCATAAAACAATGTGTATCTTCCTCAAAAGTGTAAAACTCCCTAAGGACAAGGACTTTGTCTGGTTTGCCCCAAGTGTAGCCCCAGTTCCTAATAAAGTGGGTAACATAATTGGTAACTTAAGTATTCATTGAGTGAATAGATAAATGAATAATGTCCTTGGAAAAGTAAACAATAATTTAGTAGGAGTGTTTTGGGGTGTGGGGGCCACTCACACCAGCCCTCTTTTTTCTAATTAATTCCCAGTCCAGTGGGTTAGCTCTGATAGTCATCCTCATGCTACATGACCCCACCCCCTGATAACTGACCGGAAAGGGGTGGACATATGACCCAAACTGGGCCAATCAGAGTGTTTTTCCTGGGTACTAGGATCTAGACTACAGATGCAACCAGTCTCAAGTGTCTGAAATTAAGGGACTGGTAGACATTTGGGTAGTAGGGGACTCCTGCTATGTGGGTAAAGTAGCAAAGAAAAGCAGTCTGCAGATCAAGAAGAATAAAACAGATGCACCCATAAGCAGAGATAAGAGATGGAGGAAAGTATCATGTTCTCAAAGATTTGCTGCCTCCTGGTTCAGCTCTAAGTCCAAACGTCCATGGATGAGATAGCACTGTACCTTGGAAACTGAGCCCCTTCTTTTTTCAGCTGGCTCAGCTCAAACATTCATACTTGTAAACCAACTGAGTCTCAACTGAAACATGAGCTATTTATATATTAGGGAGTAAAATTAATCAAAGTGATCATAGTAATCTGCCTGGGGCAACACCTTGTAGATGCCAGTCAGAATCCCAGCCAGATTCACCTGGGTGGGAAAACCCAGCCAGCTAAGTCTTCCTCAACCTGCTATAGTCTATCAGGTAAGAAATGAACCAACTATGGGGATACCTTCTGTATGAGACAGAGGGGGCAGGACATTACTGAAGCCAGACTTGACTTTTGAGAGTCTTGGATCTTTCACCTGAAATAGGCAAGTGGATTCAAACAGGATAAAGAACAGTAATTTCTAGCATTTCTCAATAGAGAACTGGAAGAAAAAAAAAAAAAAGCGGTCAAACCAAAACCAGACTCATAATTTTGGTTATTTGTGGCTTCAGGTTATTTTAAGAAACTGCCTTTGAATTCCCCAACGGATTTTTTCTTTCCTGTTCTTTTTTTGTCATCCAGTGGACAAGTCAGGGTTTGCTGGCTTCTGGAAAATCCAGGGGATTTTGAAAAAGAACATCTGTGGTGGTTTATGGTTAAAATGGAACTATGTTCACTGATCTTTTATACCAAGAGGATGCTGGCAAGTCCCTACCAGGCAGGAATATACTTAAAGGCATGCTCAGTAGTTGAGATAGACCATCCACACCCTCATCCCTGAAGGTCTTAAAGTACCATGTGCTAGTTTGGGGACCAGATGTCCCATCAGTGTTAGGGATGTAGTCTGGAGTTACGGAATAATTTTTTTTTTTTTTTCTATTGTGAATCTAATTGTGTCCTTGGCTTCTTTGGACATGCAAGTTAGCAGATTTCTCTCTGGTATTCCAGGGCAGTGGTTGTTTGCTAAGGCTGGAACTTGACTTGGTTCTGTCAAATAATTCTGCAGCATAAGGACGCTCACCCTCAGAGTCAAGGCTGAGACAGGAGGCTGAGGCTCTCAATGGCATCTTGTACAAAAGCTGGCTGAGATTTTGCTGATGAACTTACTGTGTTGGGAGTCAAATAAAGGTGCTTTCCACCACCTCGTGGTTTGGCAAGCAGGAGGGGCCTGTTATTACGGCTGTAATTAGTGAACAATAGGGCTAAGCAGACAGGGCAATTCTGGTGTCTCATCCTGCTCCCATTCCCCAGAAACCTAGGGGAGGAGAAGTCTGGCCAGTAATTTACTCCCCTCTGGAGAAAGCAGAAGTTGATCTCACTGTCTACTCCAGATTCAGGAGGGACCATTCTCAAGACATTCCCCAAACAGTTGTTTATTAGGGCTGATTTGAAAGAGAGAGAGAAAAGAAGAAGGAGAATTAAGAGAGATGCATATACACCCTGGACTGCTTATAGTCTATAAACTGGCAGGTTATTGGTACCAGGCCCACCTGCCTGTTCCTGCCAGAGGTCAGCCAGGGACAGAAAGGAATACAGAGCAAGGCCAGCTGCTTTGTCTTAAAGGTGCTAAAACCACTTTGACCAGGAGGGGGCTCCAAATCTCACTAAAATGTGCACATCTCTGGGTCAGTTCAGTTCAGTTCAGTCGCTCAGCCGTGTCTGACTCTTTGAGACCCCATGGATTGCAGCAGCCCAGGCCTCCCTGTCCATCGCCAGCTCCTGGAGTCATAGACCGATAAGACCTCACTTTATCTACCAACCTAGAGCGTGCATGGGACCAGAATACCACCAGAAACCCAGAGATGGGAAGTGACCTCAAAGCCACAAGATTGGGATATGGTTGAGGAGGACCAGAACCCAGGATGGGTAACTCTTTGCAGCGTGTAGGCATCACTTTCATCAGCAGCATCGACAAATATCCAATTTTAAAATACAAGCATTCATTGAATGCCTGGCATGTATAAAGCTCTCTGCTGGGTTGGGGGTGTATGTGGCAGGTGGCTGGGGTGCTGTTGTCAGGGTGGGGAGGGAAAAGGTGGTGCCACAGTCCAAGTCCATGGTTCTCAGACCCTCACCTGCTTCTTACTAGTTTAGAATGCACAACCTAAGCACAGCAAAATTTGAAAAAAAAATTAAAAGATGTAAATAAGTGTTCAATACAGTAGTGGCTGAACTGTCAAAGGGCAATTTTCGATTAGTAGCCAAATGAATGTTTGGTAATTTAACTGTTTTCACCGTTTTCCTGTATGTTGTCATCTTTGAGGTGGTTATAAAGATTACACGGGAGAGAAGGTGGAGTGGGAGCTGATCGGATTTGCATGTACACAAAGGGACTTTGGAGACACACATGGTCCCTGACCTTAAGAGACAGGAGAGGGGGTTCTAGAATAGGCAGGAGAAGGGGTTCTAAGGAGACTGTGATGCTTGTGTGAATGGAGAATTAGAGTGGAGAATGGAATGGAATCAAAGGAGAGCAGCATTCTGAATCTGCAGGCATTTGTGATGCTCTAAATGATCTTCTTGCATGTGAATAGGCTTATAAGAGTGGTGAAGGACAAGGATGGGAGGTCTGGTACTCCCTAGCTGTGTGGCATTGGGCAGCTTGCTTAGTTTCTCTTGGCCTCAGTTTGTGCCTCTGCAAAATTAAGGAATAAGTAAACTCTCTGATCCCTTCCAGTTGGAAAATTCTTTGGTTCTAAGCATCCTCCCTGGTGGCTCAGAGGTTAAAGACTAAATGATCTTCTTGCATGTGAATAGGCTTATAAGAGTGGTGAAGGACAAGGATGGGAGGTCTGGTACTCCCTAGCTGTGTGGCATTGGGCAGCTTGCTTAGTTTCTCTTGGCCTCAGTTTGTGCCTCTGCAAAATTAAGGAATAAGTAAACTCTCTGATCCCTTCCAGTTGGAAAATTCTTTGGTTCTAAGCATCCTCCCTGGTGGCTCAGAGGTTAAAGCGTCTGCCTCCAATGTGGGAGACCTGGGTTCCATTCCTGGGTTGGGAAGATCCCCTGGAGAAGGAAATGGCAACCCCCTCCAGTATTCTTGCCTGGAGAATCCCATGGACGGAGGAGCTGGGTGGGCTGCAGTCCACGGGGTCGCAAAGAGTTGGACACGACTGAGTGACTTTACTTAAGCATCCTCTAGTTTTCTGTTTCTGAAAAATCAGACTTTCAGGTATCAGTCAGTTTGTATCTTTATTCTAGGTCCTCTTTCCCTTATTTATCCTAAACTTAAAAAAAAATGACATTATACTTTGTCATTAGAACTCATATAATGTCCTTGAATTGGAGTCATCCTCAATTCATGGATAGAGGTGGCAAAATAGGGGTTTAGTTGGTCCTCTCCAGCACTACTAACTCCTTGAGCAGATGTCTTCAACACAGACCACCCAGTGTACCTACTATGTGCCAGGGATGCTGGACATTGAACAAATGAGACGCCGTCTTGTCTCCAAGGGGCCTTCAGCTAGTGTCAGTCATTGCTGGAAAAGTGCCAGGCACGTGCGAGGCACTCAGTAAACATGTGTTGAGCAGAAAGGCATGCCTAAGGCACTGTTGCGAAAGAAGTCTGCATAAGCTTGACATGTACCCAGGGAAGAAGGGAGAGTCTGTACCATTTTAAAGTCTCTTGGCTCTATAGCCCCAGGAGAGGGAGATTTTCTCCCATAGGTATTGATAACTTCTATGCAACTAATCCCCAGAGATCTTGGCACCATGGGGCTGGGTGGGGGCTGGTGCTCAGTTGCTCCCTCCAACTGAGGTAATTGGGAGCACAGGGAGAAGTGGGGAGTCCTCAAGTTGTGCTTTAAGACCCTGAATTTAGGAGATGTCAGGTTGTCAGGGTTTCTTAAACCAGAAGAAGGCCATCACCTTGTAGCCAAGCACCCTCCCTCTCTCCCCTAGATCTCTTATCCTCAGGTCCACGTTCAAATCCTGATCCAGAAGGAGGAGGGTGAGCAGGAAACTACCAGTGCCTCTTGGGGGAGTGCTCGGACTCACAAGGGGACCCAGGACAGCCAACCCTCTCCTTTTTTTCCCCTCCAGCAGCAGAACACCCCTCAGCAGGGGCTTCTCGGCTTCACTAGCACTTCCAGAACACCTCGCAGTCCACAGAGGAAGAGTGGCTGAGTGCTGTTAAGAATCTTTTGACCGGGAACCCACGGGTTGTCTAGATTTTCTACCAGCAGCCCTCCCAGTTTCCTAGAGCCCAGCCCTTTCCTTGCAGAGCTCAGCACTGAGGGTCTATCCAGGCCTCCCTCCCCCTCCCACAAGGAATAGGACTTGCTCAAGGCAGTGATGCCTGGTCTCCTTCTTTCCACAGCACTGGGCATCACTTTCAGATCTTCTTCTCCCAGGACGCCTGCCCAGCATCCACAGTGATTTTTCTATCATCCTCTCTGATACAGAAGCCCATTGCCTGGTGTCAAGATCTCTCACGGTCTGGAGCCCCTACACCCACCCTTCTCCTTGTTTCCTCCTCCTGTGTCTCACCCACTTCCAGGTGGACACTATCCTCCTGGCCCTCTGTGTGTCACCCGCAGGTTCAGGCTTCAGTGTCCTCACTCCACCTTTTCTTCCCCCCCGATCATTCATTCAACAGATTCTCGCACAGGGACTACTAGTGTGGATAAGGTGAAGGTTTGCTACATGAGGAGTGCAAAGAAGTAGGAGATAACTTACCGTCAGTCCTGTGCACCAGGCACTCTTGGAAGAGATGAATGTGTTACGGACAAACACGCACAAGTTGAACAGCTTGGGGCAAGTGCAACCGGCCTGGAGGACTTCAGAAGAGGCAGAGTATTCCAAGGTATTCTAAACTCTGCCCATAGAGAGTTTAGAGACCATACAGAGTCCCTACAACACGGACAGTTTCCTCTAAGAAGTTCTCCTGGATTATTCCAGGCCTCCATTTTCTGGAATCCTAAAGGGCATTTCAAATAGAAGGGGAAAAAAGTGGAAGCAGAAACAAATTTTGCTTTCTTTAGCTCCAAAAATCACTGTGGACAGTGACTACAGCCACGAGAGTAAAAGATGCTTGCTTCTTGGAAGGAAAGCTATGATAAACTTAGACAGCATAATAAAAAGTAGAGACATCACTCTGACAAAGGTCCGTGTAGTCAAAGCTATGGTTTTCCTAGTAGTCATGTACGGATGTGAGAATTGGACCTTAAAGAAGGCTGAGCACCAAAGAATTGATGCTTTTGATCAGTGGTACTGGAGAAGTCTCTTGAGAGTCTCCTGGAAGCAAGGAGATGAAACCAGTCAATCCTAAAGGAAATCAACCCTGAATACTCATTGGAAGGGCTGATGCTGAGGCTGAAGTTCCGATACCTTGGCCACCTAATGCAAAGAGCTGACTCATCGGAAAAGACTAGGAAAAGACTGATGCTAGGAAAAGACTGAAGATAAAAGGAGAAGGGGTAGCAGAGGATGAGATGTTTAGATAGCATCACTGACTCAGTGGACATGAATCTGAGCAAACTCCAGGAGATAGGGGAGGACAGAGGAGCCTGGCATGCTGCAGTCCATGGAGTCACAAAGAGTCGGACATGACTCAGCAACTGAACAGCAACAATAACGGACATTCCCAGGTGGCTCAGAGGTCAGAATCTGCCTGCCAAGCAGGAGATGCAGGTTTGATCCCTAAGTCAGGAAGATCCCCTAGAGAAGGAAATGGCAACCCAGTATCCCAGTATTCTTGCTGGGATAATCCCATGGACAGAGAAGCTTGGCAGGCTACAGTCTGTGGGATCATAAAGAGTCAGACACAACTGAGCATGCAGTGGACATTTTATTACATACTGTCTTAACGATGTCCCTGTTTCTCAAGTTTTCTTCTCTTTGAGGGAAGGGACAAGCATTTGTCAATTGGATTCAGTTTTCAGTTCCACAAACATCACTTGAATTCTCTCACTCTCTCTCTTTTGTTTATTAATGCCCTGTAAAGGAGCACAGAATAAGTGCTCAATCAAGCCTAAACTTCTAGAATTTTAGAGAAGAAATTTAAAAAATATTTTTTTAAATGTCAATATCCATACATGCTAATTATGAAAAACAAAACAAAACAAAAAAAAATTAAAGGCAGGAGTGTTATCTTCTTGTAACCTCACTGGTAAATGATATCACAGATTGGTTATCCAGGCTCAGATCGATAAGCGACTCAGGCAGCGGATCGATCACATTTCCGGGGAGAATTTTACCCTTTGTGACCCGCTGGGGGGCAGGTGGTTTTTCAAAACAGGCTCTGGCTTGAAAGATTTAATGCCTCTTGCTTCCCCAGTCCTGACTCCAGCTCGGAGGGCCTGAGCGAAAACAGTGGGGTAATAAACTGCTTTTCATGAAAGAGCTCTGGGGGATAGGAGTGGGAGGGGGCCGTAAAGGTGGGGGCCGAAAGGCACAAATCCGCTCCCAGACCGAAAGCCAGGGCGGGGGCGCGCTCGGTTCATTCCCCCTCGCCCCTCCTCCCTCCGAAGCCACCCGAGTTTCTGTGCCTGGCGAAGTCGCCCAGCGCCGCGCCAGGCCGCTGGCCGCGCTCTCTGCGCGGTGGGGGCGCGCGGGCCCGCTCCGGCCTCTCCGGCCGGGCTGCAGCCCCCCTCCCCGTCGCCCCGAGCCCCTCCCCCGGGCCCGGAGCCCCTCCCCGCGCGCTTCCCCTCTCTCCCCTCCCTTCCCTTCTCTGCCTGCCCGGCCCTGCCTCCGCCTCCTGCGCCCGCAGCCTCCGTCAGCGCCGAGCCCCCCGGAGCCGGAGCGCAGAGAAGGGGCGCCGCCGGCCCCTCCCCAGCGCGCTGACAGCGGGCTCCGGGGCCCCCGCCCCGTCCCCTCGCCGGCGGGACACACCCCCGCCCCTCCTCTGCTCCGCCAGTTCCCGCCGGACCCACCGGGCGGCGGAGAGAGCGGGCGGGCGAGCCGGAGAGCTGCGGCGGCGCGGGAGGGAAGGGGAGCGCGGCAGGCCCACGGGGAGCCGCCCGGGCGCACGGAGCCCGCGTGCCCTCTGAACAGCCCCCGCCCAGCGGCTGTACCTGTGGGCTTGGGGAGCCCGGGCAGCGGCGCGCCGGCCCGAGGTAGCTGGGGAGACCCGGGGACCCGGGAAGCGGGACAAGGAGCCGGGGCCGGACCGGGATGAGAAGGTGACGCCGCCGGGGGGCGCCACTCGCTTTGTGGGGGGAAGATGCTCGCCTACTGCGTGCAAGATGCCACCGTGGTGGACGTGGAGAAACGGAGGAACCCCTCCAAGCACTATGTGAGTACGCCCCCCACGACCCCTGCGGGAGGCTGGCCAGGAACCCCCTGAGGGCCCCCGGGTGGCCCCTCAGCCCTCTCCGTGGTAAGTCCCGGAGCTGAGCGCCTACAGGGCAGCCTTTGGCGGTGGAGTCTCTTCGCCGGGCTGTGATCTCCAGGGAAGCCTTTTCTGACCCTCCACTGCTCCCCTCCACTCCCCCGCCCCACGCCCGTTTTCTTTTTTTGGCATTGGAATTGGCAAGTGGCTGCCCTTGTCTGCTACAACGGTGAAGTCATCTGTCCGCCTGAGCTTTGATGGATGGTGGGGGGAACGTTCTTCAAACCCTTGCTGGGAAGCTCCGTTGGGAAAGAGCATCTTCCCGGCCCTCCCTGGGGGCTCGGGTCGCTCAGGCGCACGCAGACCGAGATGCTTTTGGAGGTTTACCCTGGGGACGGACGCCTCGCACGAGCCTCCTACTTGTGCCCTGGTCTCTGTCTCCCCAGGCTTGGGTCTGGGGGCCCGAGAGAAGCCGCCGCGCCCCTGCCCTACCTCCACCCTCAGCCCTGAGCTTTGATTTCCTTCTTAAAGCCCTCGTGTCGCTCGGTGTGAGGAAAATTGTGGCTTTTCCTTTTATCCCTCCTCTGGACGTGACCCTTAACCGGGGTTCATTTCCTTTTAAGTGATGCTCCGTCTCCGACACGAGGAGGGAAATGTTTGCTGTGGTCGCCGAGGAGCGGCCGGCTGCCCCTCCCCCTGCCTTCCCAGACTTAATGAGAAGGGGCTAAGGTTGACCGAGCCGAGCTGGGGGCCAGTAGGACGCGATGCCCTTTCATCTCAGCCCATCCCGTCTTCCCATCCTTCCCACCTTAGGAACTGAATGGTGTCCTTGGCTCCCGAGGCCGCCAGTCCTAGCGGCTTTGCTCCTGTTCTTGAGACAGAAGAGACAGACAGCAAGGACTGCATCTTATTTGCAAATTAGGCATTTAAAGGAGCATTTAGAATGCTCAAAGCATTAATTTTCACAATTAAAACAGGCTGTGGGTTGCTGCCCTAGACAGCACATTGATCTCTGCCTTTTATTTCCTTGTTGGAAGGGGACTGGATTTGTGCTAATGTCAGCCTCAGGCCACTCTTTCTGTCTTTATCCCCAATAGCTCTGATCTTCGGGTTTCTTTTTAGTGAAATAAATGAGCTTGGGCTCAGGTTGGGGAGGAGGTAAACCAAGGAGTCTGGTTCCTGAGGGGTCGGAAAGGTGGGTGCTGGTGGGAGGGTTCATCCTTTTGTGTCACTGGCCCAGCAGGCACCTCCCCCTGCCCTTTTGAGAAAGCTGTCTTTGGAGGATTGGGGTTCCCGTGTGGTCGCCCTCCTCTGAGGCAGATGTCCATTGGCATATCCCAGCCCTTATTATGAAGTCAACTTGCCTAACTTCTTTTCTAGTCCTCAGGTAAGGTAGGCACTGCTTTCAACAGATGGCACTCTCTGTGGATCTTAGGTGAAACATCAAACCTTAGCTTTGAGCACTGATGTCCAAGGTTACAGATGTAGAACACACTAGCCCGGAGCATTGCTAAAGGGACTAGGGGCCTGCTGCGAACAGTGTTGAGAGGTGGTTAGTGCTGAGGCTTTGAGTGAGAGGCTCTCGTTCAAAGCCTGGCTCAGACACAGAGTAGCTATGCAACTTTGGTCAACTTACTGAACCTCCATGTACCTCAGTTTCCTCATTTTTCAAATGAGGATAATAGTAGTATCTACTTCATAGGATCGTCTGGAGAATTAAATGAGGTCATCCATGCAAAGCACTTAGTGCGGTCCTGGCACATAAGGCACTCATTAGATGGTAGCTTATGATTGGCATGATTCTGACTAAGAAAGCACTTTTGAAAAGCAGCTATTAATGGTCTGGCAAGAAGGAAGAAAGATTTGAGGTTTTAAGATTGCTAATAACTTGTTCTCTGTGAAAAATACAAAAAAAAAAGTCCTGTCCAATTCCACTGACATGCTCATTTCCTCCCTTTTCATGGACAGTGTTTTCTGGGACGTGTCCGCTTCCCTTGTTAAGAATCAATGATGCTATGTGTGGGCCGGGAGTGATGTCACTGAGCAGACGGGGGCATACAGAGCCCTGAACGCAGGTTGTGGAAAACAGCTAAAGGAGGCACTGTTGTGTGTTACGGAACTGTGGAGTTGGCAGGGACCTGAGGACTCGTGGGACTCCACCCCACATTTTACAGATGAGGAAGCTGAGAACCGGTTGGGGTGGAGTTGCTTGTGGCACAGCGAGTCACAGCACCTGGGTCTAACTGGCCTTCTGCCCGCCACGTGGGTTGGGTTCATCTAAGTGCCCTGGAAGCCTGGTTGGGGTTGATGAGGAAAGCAAATATCTGGTCATAGCAAGAGGTTCCTGCACGTGTGGGGCATTAATGCATCAGAAGAAGGGGCTGTTAGTAGAATGTGTCAGCGGGGCCAACAGGGCAGGAGGAGCCAGGCGGGGAGGCAGCGGCTCTGAAGCCTAGGGTCGCCTCCTCCCTTGGCCTCTGCAAGGCCGACACCGCACACCAGAAGGTCAAGTGTTCCGGCCAAGGCACTTTGGTGTGGGTAGCTGGCAGGACACACTGCGCCCATGTCATATATGTCCTGGAAGCCCTTCTGCACTGTAGAGCTCTTCCCGCCTCTCCTGGTGAGGTGATGGTGAATTCTGAGTCTGCGGTTTGGCAAATTGCAGAGCCGAGCGGCTTTATGGGATATGCACGTTAGCCTGAGCTAGCTGATGAGAGGCCTGGGGCCCAAGCAGGAGGGGCTCTGCTGGCTCCAGAATGCTGGGAACACACTGCAGAGGTCTTCTCAGGACAGGCTTGTCTCTGGGATGGGTGTGGAGCCGCCTAGATACCAGGGGTCTTGTGTTTTGGCCTGTTTATGAAAGGGCAGGCAGGTGACCTGCATCATTTGGGTGGTACTGTCAGCCCTTGGCTTCCTTCCTCTCTGCCAGGGCCTTGCTCGGGCCGCTGGGAGGGGGGAGTGTTTGGGGGAGGCAGGCAGCTGCTGCTTAGACCAGGCTCCTTGCCTGGAGTTCGGCTCCTCTCTCAGCTGTTATGAGCTGTCCCTGGAGAGACCTTAGGTAAACTGGCTTTGGCCTCAGACCACTTGTCTTTCAAATGGTCCTAATGACGCTGGATGCAAACTGCAGTTACCTTTGACAACTTTCCATAAGGATGTGAGCTCCGGTTCACATTCTTTGCACCCACACGCATGTGTAGGTGTAAGGCAAGTCATATGGTGTTAGAGAGGAGCTAGTGCATCTAAAGCAAACAAGAAATTATTTGTTTGGATTCGAGAGGCGTTGTGCTTTCGCAGTCATTTCCTCTCCTGATTGTTTATTTCAGGCAAATACCAGTCGTGAATGTTCTGATCCTCTACAGGACTCTTTGGGGAATGCAAATGATAGCCAGTGTGAGCAGTTCCTGTCGTCGGTGCCAGATGCTCAATGTGCAGGATTTCATGTGATTCCTACAGTCCATGCAAAGTCTTTGATTTCTTTTTAAGATGGGTGAGCTGAGACATGGAGAGGTGAGAAGTTGCTCAGGGTCTCCCAGTTAGAGATATGGGTCAACTCAGGTCACTTCACCTCCAGAGGAAGATACGAACCTCCAGTGAGGCCCAACTCCTCCACTGGAATTGGTTGTGGAGACCAGGCTCAAGTTTACAGGACAACGAGAGAGCAATGCCAGGTGGCGTTTGAGGACTGACTCATTAACTAGGACGTTCACCTGGTGCCCCAGAGGAGGGCATGTGACAGGCAATGGGGGGAGGTCACTGTGAGGCAGGGGATTAGAGCAAACCCAAGATGATGTCTGCTCTCCAATGATGCCTGAGCTGATAAATGAAGGATCCACCCTGGAGAAATAATACATTCTCCTGTGTGTTTAGAGCATTGCAGATTTGGGGCTTGGTCCTCGGAGCTATGTTTTTAGGAATTGGGCATAGACCCATTCATTTCTCTGCCTTTCATTTTTTTTCCTTAAGCCCTTAGACTGTGGATCCAGCCCCACAGGATGTGTGGCTGTAGTATGGACAGGGTCTTCTCAGGCCAGTCCTACTGTGGAATTACTGGTGTTGGGCAGATCAGGGTTTGAATCTTGGCTCTGACTCTTCCTGGGTGAGCAGCCTGGAGCCAGCCACTCTGGGTCTCAGTTTCCTGACCTGTAACCTTACAAGGATTTTGGAAAATTGATCTGAGATAATCTGGGGGCAAAGCTTCTACTTTTAGTGCCTTACCTAGTGGCGCTAGTGGCAAAGAGCCCGCCTGTCAGTGCAAGAGACAGAGGAGACGCGGGTTTACTCCCTGGGTCGGGAAGATCCCCCGGAGGAGGACGTGACAGTCCACTCCAGCGTTCTGGCCTGGAGAGTCCCATGGACAGAGGAGCCTAGCAAGCTTCAGCCCATGGGGTCACAAAGAGCTGGACAGGACTGAAGCAAGTACCTGGCACCCATCATGGGTACTCAACATACTAGCTTCTGCCTGGTGCTCCTTATCACCGAAACCCTTGAGTCCATTTACAATCTGATAGGCAAAGCTGTGAGAGAAGGGAAGACTGAGGCTAAAAAGGAAGGCCAGCTGTTCACAGTCTGATGAGAAAGTGGGCTACATGCCCCGTGGAAAACACCCAACTTACAAGAGAAACAGATAAACAAGGAGCAGCTGTTCAGACCTGGAGGGCTTCCTGGAGTGTTGGGAAGGAACATGTGTTGAGGGAGCGGAGTAGAGAGGTGCTGCAGGTGAGGGCAAGGTCATAAAGGAGCCCAGCCCCAAAGACAGTGCCACACTCTTCCCTGCTTTCTTTTGGGCTCCCCAGGTGGCTCAGAGGGTAAAGAATCTGCCTGCAATGCAGGAGACATGGGTTCTATCCCCGAGTCAGGAAGATCCCCTAGAGGAGGGCATGGCAACCCACTCCAGTATTCTTGCCTGGGAAATCTTATGGACAGAGGAGCCTGGTAGGCTGCAGTTGATAGAGGTGCAGAGTTGGACACCACTGAAGCGATAGAGCGCATGTTTTCTTTCTGTCTGTCTGTCTGTCTGTCTCTCTCTCTCTCATACACACACACACATAAGAAGTTTTTTTCTGTTGCTCCAAGGAGGGAAGTGATCTAGGGGTGATTCACAGGTCTGACAAGGATTCCTGCTCATGGAACAACCGACCACATCCTTCAAGGCTGATGGAAGAAGGAACACAGTCAGTCATTTATCATGGTTCTCTTTAGAGCCAGCCGAGCGAGGGCTTGGGGGGGACAAATTAGGATTGGAATCACCATGTGTGGTGGCAGGCAGAGGGGAGGCAAAGGGAAGGGAAAAATAAACCTATTTGATGTCATTGGAGACTGGTTCCAGCTCCAGAAATATAAGCGCCAGCTGCTGCATTTTCCAAAGAGATATTCCGAGGCCAGCATGAGTTAATCGTCGTTGGAGGCAGTGAATTAGAGGAGTGTTGTTAGGACTTCTGACTTTGGGGTTTGCACCGCGGTCCCTGGAAATTGCCTTCTAATTTCCTCAGCCTGAGTCACTGACCAGACTATTTTTTGGCCAGAAAAAGCCTAACAGGCAACTCTGTTCTCTTTTGCCTCTTTATTAAATGAAATAAAACAAGTAATAGAGTTATACATACGGTAGTCACACTTACTCCTCTTGAGTTCTGAGAATCCAGGAACAGGATCATGGGTTAGGACAGGGATCCCGGGAACAGGAAGGACAAGGGGTGTGTGTGGGAAATGAGGTGGAGACTCTGACTCTGGAAACGGTTTCTGAGTCAGGGCCAGAGGTGTTCTCTGCCGTGGCTATTGCCAACAATAACGGAAGAGTCCAGGAGGGTGATCAGCATTTCAGGAGGCGATTCCCAGGGCTGTGTGTGACTTCTCGCCTGGGCCAGGTTGCTTCGGCTGCTGTTCTGAGTAGTGGAGTCAGGACGGCAGGAAGGGAGGGTGGCATGCTGGGCCACAAGGAGACCCCCAGGAGCCTCCAGGCGGCTCACGTTAGCAGCAGGTGCTGAGCAGAATCCAGTGCGGACGTCGAGATGCAGTGAGAAGGAGGAGAACCAGTATATGAGTGCCTGCTATGTGCCAGGCAGTGCAGAAGAGACCTTTCAGAGGGGGTTTCATTTTAACATCATAACCTCCCCATGAAGTAGGTCAGTGTTTTTATCCCCACTTTACAGGAGTAGAAACTGAGGCCCATAGAGTTTATGTGGCTCTCACTCAGATTAATTCAGTGTCAGGGCTGGGATCCTTACTCTGGCATCTGACACTGGAGTCTGTGAGCTTGTCACTTTCTTCCCCCATTAAAGCCAGGTCAAATGTGAGGGCTATGAAAGGAACCAAGGCGTCTGGGCCACACCTCCTGAGAGAGATGTAAGATGTGTGTCTGGAAGGCTGTATTGTTGGAGAGTCCCTGGGCTCTGCTATCCCCAGGCCAGAATCCTGTCTCTACCACTTACTGCCCTGGGATTTGGTGCAAGTTCCTTCTTTCTCTGTGCCTCAGTTTCCTCACCTGTTAGAAACAAACCAAACCAAACAAACAAACAAAAGTGAGGGGGAAATAGGACCTAGCTCGAAGGGCTGTAGTGAAGAGGAAATGAGTCAATAATGTAAAGAGCTTAGAACAGTAGCTGGCACATATTAAGCGCTCCATAGGCATTTGTACTAATATTAAGACCCCCTTCCCTGGCTCAGATGGTAAAGAATCTGCCCGCAATGTGGGAGACCTGGGTTCAATTCCTGGGTTGGGAATATCCCCTAGAGAAGGAAATGGCAACCTTTTCCAGTATTCTTGCCTGGAGAATTCCATGGACAGAGGAGCCTGGTGGGCTACAGTCTATGGGGTTGCAAAGAGTGGAACACAACTGGGCTAGAGTCTGTGAGGTTGCAAAGAGTGGGCACGACTGGCCTAGAGTCTGTGGGGTTGCAAAGAGTGGGACACGACTGGGCTAGAGTCTGTGGGGTTGCAAAGAGTGGGACACGACTGGGCTAGAGTCTGTGGGGTTGCAAAGAGTCCCACTTTCCAAGCTTCAGGAGTTCTCTGTCAACTGGAATTTCTCAGGGAAGACTGACTGGCGAAGGCCAGCTTCGTAATGGGCCTCAAGGAGTAACTGGGGATTGGGTGGGAACGAATAGGATTTAGATGGGAAAAGGAGGGGAAGGCATCCCAAGAAAGGGAAAACCAAAGGTGCTGGAGGTGGAACGTGCAAGGAAAACACGGGCAAAACCCAAGCCGGGAAGGCTAGGGAGGAAGGGCAGCCAGCTCTTGAGAGCCTCACATGCCCGTCCAGAGGCTTCACCTCCCCAACTTCCATTCCTCCCAAGGATTGCAGGGGACAGGACCTGCTTGTCACTGTGTGGTCCTCCTGGTGAGCCCCAGAACTGGCTCTAGGGTTGTTGTTGCAGCCATGACGGGAACAGAGTTACCTATGTAGGGATGGGAACCATTTCTGTGTGTTGGGGACTCTACAGTTGGCAGGCCAGAGCCTGGCCCTTCTCTGTTTATAGCTCTTACTTGGAAAGGTCAGGCTGCCTCATAAAAGTTGATTGCACCCCAGAGTTCTTGGGAAATGAGGGTGGTGGAGGGGCAGCAAGAAGTGAGGTGTTGACTGCTTTGGGCCTCATCCGTGGAGGGCCCTGCCTCCAGGGCCTTATGTCACGCCGAGGTCATTTCCATCTCCAGTCCCCAGCACTGCCACTCAAGCACCCCAGTGGCAAGAGAGGAGACCCTTGTTCTCGCAGGGTCTGGGGGCTAATGCTGAACAGCTTGCTGGGAGCCAAGGATGTCTCCAAAGTCTCAGCATCACCTGAAACTTTCAGGCCAGCGTTGTCTTCTATCTCAGCATCTCTCTCAACCGGTTTTAGTTAGAAAGACAGTGCTTCAAACTACCTCTTGGTTTATTTAACCCTCACCCCATTGTCAGATGTTCCAGTAAGCCTGATTCTTTAGGGAAAATGTAATAATAACAGCTAACATTTCTAAATGGTTTTTACGTGCTGAGTTTTACATGGAAACTCTCAAAACAGCGTGCTGAAACGTGTAGTTACTAATGACATCGGCTTCATGCAGGTCAGGATGCCGATGTCCAGAGAGCTTAAATTGAATTGCCAAACACCATGCAGCTAAGAAGCTGACCCAGGCCTGCTGGCTCCAAAACTGACCTTGTCCCCACAGCAGCCTCACAGCCCTCAATCTCTCGTTGCATCTGAGAAGATCAGACCCCAAGGAGATTCCACCGGAGGCCTGGCTGGTTGGCTCCTTAAGATGGGAGACCTTCCACATGTCACCTTCCCCACTCAATCTCCATTTGCCCATCTATAAAATGGGCTCATTGCTTCCTTTCTGGCCTGCTGCCTTGTAGAGGGGAGGGTAGATATGAAAGCTGCTTTGGAAAATGCTGAGCCTAGCAAAAATAGCTGTGTGAAGGGGTCCTAGAACCCTCTGTCTGGCTTCTTCATCATTTGGGAAGGTGATGCTTTACCAAAAGGAGTTCTTCCTGATTCAAGCGAATTTCTAGACAAGGTCCCTCTGCCATACTTATGCCCCAAGAAGCCTGTCCAATTCAGTTCAGTTGTGTGCAACTCTTTGTGACCCCATGAATCGCAGCACACCAGGCCTCCTTGTCCATCACCAACTCCCAGAGTTCACTCAAACTCACGTCCATTGAGTCAGTGATGCCATCCAGCCATCTCATCCTCTGTCATCCCCTTCTCTTCCTGCCCCCAATCCCTCCCAGCATCAGAGTCTTTTCCAATGAGTCAACTCTTTGCATGAGATAGCCGAAGTACTGGAGTTTCAGCTTTAGCGTCCTTCCTTCCAAAGAACACCCAGGACTGATCTCCTTTAGAATGGACTGGCTGGATCTCCTTGCAGTCCAAGGGACTCTCAGGAGTCTTCTCCAACACCACAGTTCAAAAGCATCAGTTCTTTTGCACTCAGCTTTCTTCACAGTCCAACTCTCACATCCATACCTGACTACTGGAAAAACCATAGCCTTGACTAGATGGACCTTTGTTGCCAAAGTAATATCTCTGCTTTTTAATATGATGTCTAGGTTGGTCATAACTTTTCTTCCAAGGAGTGTCTTTTAATTTCATGGCTGCAGTCACCATTTGCAGTGATTTTGGAGCCCAAAAAAATAAAGTCTGACACTGTTTCCACTGTTTCCCCATCTTTTTGCCATGAAGTGATGGGACCAGATGCCATGATCTTAGTTTTCTGAATGTTGAGCTTTAAGCCAACTTTTTCACTCTCCTCTCTTTCACTTTCATCAAGAGGCTGTTTAGTTCCTCTTCACTTTCTGCCATAAGGATGGTGTCATCTGCATATCTGAGGTTATTGATATTTCTCGCGGCAATCTTGATTCCAGTTTGTGCTTCTTCCAGCCCAGCATTTCTCATGAGGTACTCTGCATACAAGTTAAATAAGCAGGGTGACAATATACAGCCTATTTGGAACCAGTCTGTTGTTCCATGTCCAGTTCTGACTGTTGCTTCCTGACCTGCATATAGGTTTCTCAAGAGGCAAGTGAGGTGGTCTGGTATTCCCATCTCTTTCAGAATTTTCCACAGTTTATTGTGATCCACACAGTTGTAGCCAGGGTCAGTTCAGGACCACTCTAGGCCCTTAGTGAAGATGTTCTCTAGAAAGCCACCTCTGGGAACTTTGCTTGTCTCCAAATCGGTCATTTCTGTGAATGGGAAATACAGAGCTATTTCCAGTGCCATCTCTGCCTGCTGTCTCCTGAGGGGAGGAGGTGACATCCAGGGGGCTGAGCTAGTGATGTGGAAGCAGCTGTGCTTTCTGCCCTCCACTCAGCGGCCCTCTCCAGCCTTTGCTGTCATTTCCTTTGCTTGATGAGGAAGCCGCCCTCCCTGAGCCTGGGTGGAAGTGCGTGGGTGGGGTGGGGGCCCGGATCCCTTCCTCACTGTGTATCAGTGCTGCATAAATTATGCAGCGGGGGCCTGTGGGGGCCCTCCTGTCTATCTCTGGGATCCCTGGAGTGTAAACTTCAGACCTGGCGGAAATTGATCACTCCAGGGGGTTGAGGGGGGGGCGTGCTGCCCAATGCTGATAGTGAACATCAGGGCGGAGCAGGTGGGGTAAGGGGTGGAGTGGGTGTGCATTTTAAGCCCTGTTGTATTCATAAAGAGGCTGACTCGGAAAGTTGAGGTCACACTGTTAGTTGAGCACAGGGCGAGGTATGTGGGCCCCTCGCCCTAGGTGATGCCTAGGTCACACTGTCACTGTGACTTACGTGTGGGTCCCTCTCCCAGAGGGACCCGGGTGCTGCCCCAGGGTAACGGGGCTTCTCCCGGCTCAGCACAGGGTCTTCCTGGGGAGTAGTATTCCTCGCGGAGAGGGCTCGCCTTGCGGCTTTGCCCATCTGAGGGTTCTGAGCACTGAGGGATTGTCTCTGGCATTTGAAGCGGCTGCGCTGTGAACTCTTTCATGGTAGGCCCCATTCTGACCCAGCTTTATTCCGTTTCCTCATGGCCCAGACCCAAAGGGCTATTTTAGGGGCCTTGCCTGTGTGGGAGAATTTCTCTTTGTAACAAGAGGGAGGGAGGCCTGGCATGGCGCTGGCAGTGGGGCTCCGAGAGAAGGCAGTTCTTTCCTGCATTCTGCCCCGTGGGCAGCGCTCAGCCGGCTCTTAGCACAGGGCCCTGGCACCCAGGAGGGGCCCAGCCGCTTGTCCGTGAGGGCAGGGCTTCCAAAGGTGGCTTCCCAGGGATTTCTGCTTGCCTAAGCCTGGGCAGCTTGGCTAACTGACCCTTTTCTCGCAGAGCTAAGGCCTGTAATAGGCAATGTCTGGACTTGGGTCTCAAGCGGGGGTTACTTATTGACTTTAGCCATCACTCACTGGCAGTTGGAGAAAAGCAGCCTCATTTTTCCCATGATCACTGGACGTGGTGGCTCCCAGGTAGGGGAAGTGGGGAAGTTGAGTCAGGGGATGTGTGAGTAGAGCCCTTGTAGGTACAAGCATGGGGCTGGGCCTTCTTATCTGCTGTCTTCTTTAGTCCCCATCGCAACCCCGAGCATCATCCCTGCGGTATAGACAAGGAAGCAAGGGCTCAGGGAGGGGCAGCCCCTCACCTTGCATCACGTGGCCCTGAACAGTGAGAGCCAGGGTTTGAACCCAGATGTCTGAAAGAGCCCGTGCAGGTTTGGGTCCCACAGGGCACCGTGCAGGTTTGATGGCTCACCCATCCCCGCCACACAGAGGTTAGGTAGCTGGCTGGCAGTATTTGTCTTTTGTCCTTGCCCCCAGCTGGAGACATCCACACATATCAAAAACTAGCTGCACTGGGTCTTTCTCTGCCCACTCTGGTCTTCATCAGACTCTGGTCTCCGTGGCTGTATTTCTCCCTCTGCTGCACACACCCTTGGGAATCCCAGCCATGATCTGTGGTTCTGTTGGGGTACAGACACCTGAGAGCACTGCCCTGGGCTTAAGAAGGGAAGTGAACCCAAAGGGTTATGTACAGCAGGCCTTCCCTTGGAAGGCTGGAGCCCTGAAGCTTTATAGTGGTTTTGTCTCTCAAGAGCTTCCCGAGAGGCTGGGGGCCTAGGGAACACATCATGTGGGTCCCTGATAAAACTTCAAGGGTCTGGACTAAACCCTGGTTATCTGCCCACCCTGACCTTCCCCCCAAGCCCCTCCATTGACACATGATGTGGTTGGAGCTGGCATTTGGGATAAGATAACAAGCCTCTTGCTACCCAGAATGGACCCCTAGCAAGGTCTGGCCGCTATTTTGGGATTCAAAGTTTTATTCCCCCTGGACTCTTTTGCAGAGCTCTTTTGAAAGCCTGCTCCTTCAGAAGCTCCAGCTGCAGGGGGCTGTCCATCTCCTGGAGGATGGGGGCTAGCATGGCACTGTGGCTGGCAGCAGGGAGTGGTTTACTTCCCCGGCACTTTCAGCCTGATGCTTGTTCTGGCTAAACTAGGCCCTGGCAACTGGACAGCGCTGGAGAGGGCTTCAGGTGTCAGCATTTGGAAGCTGAGGACATGAGGATGGGAGCAGAGCACCAATGCGTCTGCGCCATGGGCTCAGCTCTGAAACTCTTACTGCCTTGTTACACTTGTTCACTTTTCTTCTCTGCCGTGGGCCTCAGCTTTCTCACCTGTAAAATGTGAATCCGTTCAGTTCAGTTCAGTCGCTCAGTCATGTCTGACTCTTTGGGGCCCCGTGGACTGCAGCACTCCCGGCTGCCACTCTGCATAATGTTGGGCGCATGATAGTCTTCAATAAATGGCAGCTGTTGTTATTATTATCTTGGTCATCCTTCACGGTTCTTTTTTGTCTGTTGGTTGGTTGGGTTTTTTGTTTTGTTTTCTAGTTTTTTTCCTTTTTTTTTTTGTTTTTTTTTGGTTGTACTGGGTCTTCATTCCTGTGTGTGGGATTTCTCTTGTTGCGGTGAGCAGGGGCTGTTCTTTGTTATGAAGCACAGGTTCTAGGCCCTCGGGCGTCCGTAGTCGTGGCATGCAAGCTCAGTAGTTACAGTTTTCAGGCTCTAGAGTACAGGCTCCATACTTATGGTGCTTAGTTGCTCCAAGGCATGTCGAGTCTTCCCAGACCAGGGATCGAACCCGTGTCCCCTGCGCTGGCAGGTGGCTTCCTAGCCAGTGTACCTCCAGGCAAGTCCTCATGCTTCATGGTTTTGCTTAGCTTCTGTCACCTCTCGGAAGCTGCTTTGACTTCTCATCTTGCAGTGTCTCCTGTCTGTGAATTTTTGTAATGTTTATTGTTTTTAACCTCTCCCGTAACTCTCACCAAGAATGACCTCGGGTTGCTCAGTTTGGGGCAAGCCTGTGTGTGTCTTGACTGATTAAAAAGCTTGTTGAGGGATGGACTCTGATCTGATGCCTATTTATCTTCATTTATTCATTCATTTTAATATTAATTCATTCATTCCGTTACTCAATCAACATTTGAATGTTCAGTGTGTGCCGGGCACTGGGAACATAGCAGGACTGCTAAAAATCCCTGCCCTTTTGGAGCGCACATTCTGCTAGGGGGTAGGGAAACAACAAGCAAACGAAAAATCGGGGAAATCTGGAGTGTGGTTCAGTTCAGTTCAGTCGCTCAGTCGTGTCCGACTCTTTGCGACCCCAAGAATCGCAGCACGCCAGGCCTCCCTGTTCATCACCATCTCCCGGAGTTCACTCAGACTCATGTCCATCGAGTCCGTGATGCCATCCAGCCATCTCATCCTCGGTCGTCCCCTTCTCCTCCTGCCCTCAATCCCTCCCAGCATCAGAATCTTCTCCAATGAGTGTGGTAGATGGGGGATAAACGTTGTAGAGAAAACTGAGCGAGAGGAGGGAGACGGAATGGCAGCCGTGGTGTGAGTTGCTGTGTTAGCTCTTAGAGCTTGGCCAGGGAGAGCCCCTGTGTATAGTGACTTTTGAATAAGATCTGAAGGAGGAGGACAAGTGAGGCCCACAGATGTTTGGAGGGGAAGTGGTTGATGGAGAGGGAGCAGCAAGTGCTGAGACCCTGAGGTAAGACCACGCCTGGCCCTTTCAGGGAGGAGCAGGGGGCTGGTATGGCCCAGGGGCGTGAGCAATGGGGAGAGCAGTGGGCAGTGAGGTCAAACAGGTAAAGGATCCAGTTTGGGTCCAGACCGAGCCAGGGTGCTCTGCTCAGCAGCAAGGCTTCTTGACTTGCTAAAGATGGAAATTGGCCAAAAATACCTACTATGTGCAAGGCACCACCATGCTGAAAGCAGTTTCTCCGACTGGGAGCCCAAGGGTGGCAAGCTCTTACAAAGGCAGCAGCCCCCATATCCTCCCGTCTTTAACACCCCCTCCCTAATGCTAGTAGAGGGTCTGGATCACGGTAGGTCCTCAAACAGTGAGATAAATCTGTAGATGAAGGCTTTATTCTGTTAAACCCCCTTCCTCCTACCCCACTCCTTTTTTTTTTTTTTCTTTTAAAGAACCACAGCTTTTAACTTACATTTGTAGCAATTGGTTATTTGAAATGTCAAGTATATATTCCTGTTCTTGCCTGGGAAATCCCATGGACGGAGGAGCCTGGCAGTCTACAGTCCATGGGGTTGCAAAAAGTCGGACACAACTTAGTGACTAAGCATGCATCTTTATAATATTCTAAGTGTAGTCAGATCCTCAGGCCAGTCCCCAAAACCTTTCTCATCCATGGAGTAGGTGGAATTATAGCACCAAGAACCAGATGTCTCTAGTTCACCTGTATCACGGGCTAGCTTAGTCCATGTGTAATATCCAGGGAAGCTGTCCTCCACTGTTCAGTGAGAAGGAAACTTTCAGGCTAATTGATGATGATGGTGATGATGATGATAATAATAATCATACTACTAATAATATTTGGAGCATGAATTTTGTGCCAGTCATCCTGCTAAACACTTTGCTCATTGAATCCTTACAATGAGAAAAGCACTTGATGAGAAAAGCACTCTTACGGTCCTTACTTTATTGATGAGAAAACAGAGACACAGAGAGAGGTTAATTTACCAGTGGTCATAAGCTAGGAGAAGGCAGGCCTGCGGTTCTGAACCAGGCAATGGGGATACAAGCCTCTTGTATCTTATGTCCTGGCCTTCCAGGGAATCCTGCCAGCCAGTCTTGCCACCGCCTAGATTGTCCATAGGCCTTAGATACCAAGAATAGAAGTCAGGGAACTGAGACCACTGGTGGCAGGCAGGAGTGGCCCCCTTTGTCCCTGAAACAGGAAAAACCATTTGTTCCTGGAACCTGACACTTCAGGGGGTGGGTTTGCTGTGTGCCGTTGTCTTCCTGGGCCATTTACAAGTCCAGCACTTGGGGCTGGGGAGGGGGGCGGGGTGGAGTGGGGAGCACTGTGTCGGTTGGTGGAGCCCAGATTAGAGCGTCTGGCAAGATGTCTCTGACACCTAGGCCATTCAGCTCTCAGCAAAGCCCAGCAGGTGGCCAGGGCCGTTGCTTTAGCTGGGAGGGGGCACCTCCCCATCTGCCCTGCCGGCTTATTGTTAGAATGAGCTGGGCCCTAACTAGTCCTTCCTCTCTTCCCAGGCCCCAAAATAAACAGCAGCTGTTGGCTGCATCGTCTCTGTCGCTGCCCGTCTGGCAACAGCCCCTGGCTCTCGTTCGGCCCTGCCTCTTTTGGGTTTAATGGCGTGGGGCGTTGGGGACTTGGCAGAGCCTGCCTTGGGGGCCAACTGGTGTGCCCTGGCATGCCCTCTCCCAGGCAGTGCTGACCTGTTGGCCGCATGCTGGCACTGTCCCCTCCTGCCCTTCAGGTGCTCATGGTGATCACAGAACTCAGGCTCCAGACTGACATCAGTTCTGCTCCTGGCTCTCCTGCTTAGCTGCTGACTTTGGGCAGGTAGCCTAGCTCTGAACCTCAGTTTCCTTCTCTGTGAAAATCTGGGCTGCCCAGTGGCTCAGTGGTAAAGAATCCGCTTGCAATGCAGATGATGTGGGTTCAGTCCCTGGGTTGGGAAGATCCCCTGGAGAAGGAAATGGCAACCCACTCCAGTGTTCTTGCCGGGGAAATCCCGTGGACAGAGGAGCCCAGCGGGCTACCGTCCATAGTGTCACAAGAGAGTTAGATGTGACTTAGTGACTAAACAACAAGGACACAGATCTGGACATGGGTTCTGTATCCTGGCATCCTGTGAAGATTTAGACGGTACAGGCTGTCTGGCTTCTGCCATTGGAACCAGACTGGCTGAGTCCTCTGTTTAGCACAAAGGAAATTTGTGCCTTCAAGGGAGGTCCTGGAGCCCTCCCCACCAAAGTTTTTCATCTGGACAACATGGGTAATAAACGCCTCTCCCGGGCTGGTGGTGAGGAGTAAATGAGCAGTGCCAAGCACAGAGTAAGAGCTCAATGAATGCAATAATGTGTGCTCCCTTTGACAGATAAGACAGAACACCTCCTAAAAGAGTCATTTGCAGGCACACATTCGAGAACTGAGAGAATGGCTCCTCTCCTAAGGGTTGGATCCGCGCGGCTGTGCCATTCACTTGGCTTTGTTTCTAGCCTGTGTTCAGAACTTCCACTTGAAAGGCTGAGGGTGGGGAGCGGGGGTGATGGCAGAACTGGTTATAAAGCAGGATGCAGGCATAAGCAAGGAAAGCTGGGATTTCTGTTCTACTTGGCAGTGGCTCTGCTGATGTAATATAAGAAATGGAAAGAAGACCGAGTCCGAGGCCATGACCTGCCTTCAATTGGTGGGGCAGGGCCCCCTGGGGTTGACCAGTTATCTCTGCTGATGTGTGAGCCCCAAGATGTTCTTTCATGTGATCTCTACAACCTCCCTGTGGGCCAGCTCGCCTTGGCTCCATACTCTGGGAAACTCTTGTGTTTTTGACTCTTCCTTGCAATCTATCCTCCCTTGTGGAAAGATTGTATTGGGAGCCCCAATTAAAGCATCCAGAGTTATCATTCTCAAAAAGGAAAAAAAAAATGTACTTAACCTCAGTTGTGTTTGACTTCAGTGCTACATGCCACTGTGGGCACATGAAGCCCCCAGAAAAGAGACCCTCACTCAGCATGGAGCATTTGCCCTGTCTTCCTGGAAACCTGATCTTTAAAAAGGAGGCTGAGTGTGCTGTCTTGTCTCCTCTGTGCTGTTCTTGTCCCAGGAGAGAGGTCAGTGGCAGTTTCATTCCCAACATTTGGGATAACACTTTCTGATAGACTGTGACAAGAATGAGGCTGCACTTTTGAAAGGAACGTAGCAAAGCAGTTTAGAGCAGGACCCTGGAACCAGATTGCCTAAATCCAAGCTACCCCTCTTCCACCTTAGACAAGTCACTTAACTCCTCTGTTCTTCCGTCTCCTCTTCCATAAAATGGGGATAATAACAGAGCCATCCTCATAGGATTATTGGGAGGATTAAATGAGATAATGATAATAAAGGTACTTAAAACAGAGCCTGGGGCAGAGTTAGTGCTGCCTGAGGGTCCCTGTTGTCAGCTGAACAGGGCAGGTGTACGCAGCTCCCCATCATCCAGGCCTGACAGATATATATAGAGAAGCCTTGAGAAGCCACCTGGTATGTGTGATAGAGGCATCTGGGTTGGGGGTCATGGCATGTTCTAGAGGAGGGGGTTATCCAGTGCTGATTCCATCATTTCCTAGCCCAACTACCAGCGAGCTGCTCACCCCTCCAGCTCAGTTTCCTCAGCTGTCTGTGCCCAGGGTCACTCTGAGAACCCGAGACCAGGGAAAGCATCTTGGGGCCACTCTCCTTCCTGGTGGCCATTTAAACAGCCTGGGGGTTTGGCATGGGGACTGGGGTGGTTGGGGGGCGGTCAGTGGACTCCAGCCTGACCTTGCTGACCAGGAACCTTGCATCACACTCCTCCCACACCTCTCTCTCATGAGCAGCTCCTGGGAGGAGGGGGTTATTGCAGCAGGGTGGCCCCCACAGAGGGTGGCGGTGCCTCCTGCTGGTACCAGCGGTGTCCCAGGTTGTCAAGCTCCCCACAAACGGTCTTGCTGGCTCTGAGGGGCCTGCTAGGAAGGGCTGCAGGTCTTCTGACTGTTTCACAGGTAGGAGAGGCTCGGAGAGGCGCTGTAAGTGTGGAGGACACCGTCAGTGCCCGTCCCCCATACCCTGAGTTCCCCTGCGGTGGTTTCCAGCATGCTGGCAACTCCCCACTCCAGCTTCCCCCTGTCTCCTCTCCCCACCTCACCTCTCTGGGGGAGGGCTTCCTCCAGCCAGGGCACCACAGGAGCCTGCTCCACCCAAGCAGCTGCAGCTGAGGGAGGCCAGGGGAGAGAGTGGAGGCAAGTTGTCATCCCATCATTCCATCATCCCTGGGAGTTGATATCTCAGCTGCTTGCTCTCCACTGGGACAATTTGGAGGTGATTTCTAGCCAGAGGCCCAGAGGATCCCCAGCAGGACTGAGCCCCAGATGCCCACAGCAGTGACATGCCCATTAAGTTCCCTGGTGGCTCAGAGGTTAAAAGCATCTGCCTGGAATGCGGGAGACCCGGGTTCGATCCCTGGGCCGGGAAGATCCCCTGGAGAAGGAAATGGCAACCCACTCCAGTACTCTTGCCTGGAGAATCCCATGGAGGGAGGAGCCTGGTAGGCTACAGTCCATGGGGTTGCAGAGAGTCGGACATGACTGAGCGACTTCACACATAGAAGACTGCTTCTTGGCAAGAAAGCTATGACAAACCTAGACAGTGTTTTAAAAAGCAAAGATATCCCTTTGCTGACAAAGGTCTGTATAGTCAAGGCTATGGTCTTTCCAGTAGTCATGTACAGATGTGAGTTGGACCATAAAGATGGCAGAGTGCCAAAGAATTGATGCTTTCCAATTATGGTGCTGGAGAAGACTCTTGAGACTCCCTTGGACTGCGGGGAGATCAAACTAGGCAATCCTAAAGGAAATCAACCCTGAATACTCATTGGTAGGACTGATGCTGAAGCTCCAGCACTCTGGCCACCAGATGCAAACAGCCGACTCATTGGAAAAGACCCTGATGCTGGGAAAGATTGAAGGCAGAAGGAAAAGAGGGTGGTGGGATGAGATGGTTGGATGGCATCACCAATTCAATGGACATGAACTTGGCAAACTCTGGGAGATGGTGCGGAACAGGGAGGCCTGATATCTGCAGCCCATGGGGTTGCAGAGAGTTGGACACAACTTGGCGACTACACAACCACAACAATCAGCCTCTATTCTTTTCTGGTCTCACTTTCCCTACTCCCTCACTTGGGGGTTCCAGGAATCATCTCCCTGGTAAACAGCCTGTACCCAAGGCCTGTCTCAGGGTCTGCTTTGGGATGAACCCAAACTGTGATAGCTGGCTTCCTCCGGCTGGCAAGTGGTGGAGCTGGAGTGAGAACCTCTGAGACTCAGTTCCCCAGGCCGTGCTGTCTTTCTGGAGGTTCCTGGGGTTCTTTTTATAGAAGAGTCGGAAAAGATCCTTGTGTGATCCAGGGTTTTTTTTTTTAAGCTAATAAGAGGCAGTGAGTGACCATGGGCAGGGCTGAAGAATTCTTGATCAATACAGAAGCTTCTGCGGACCTCATCAAAGAAGGAGCCCAGTCAACACAAACCAGACCGAGAGAAGCAGGGCCTTAGAAACGTGGGAATCTGACCTTCTATAAACTTGTCTCAGGACAGAAGTAAACAAACAAGGGACTTATGGATAAACAGAAATCTAGTGCCTTTGTCTGTCATAGGTCAGGCCGGGAGCATAGGTTAGCAGTGTGTGTCTGAGGAAGTAAGGATGAGAGTTTCTGGCCTCTGTGCTCAGGTACAAGGTGACATATGCGGGCAAGACACTGTTGTTTTTATTGCTGTAATCTAGCTTCTTGTAAGGGGAAGGCAATGGCACCCCACCCCAGTACTCTTGCCTGGAAAATCTAATGGACGGAGTAGTCTGGTGGGCTGCAGTCCATGGGGTCGCTAACAGTCGGACAGACTGAGCGACTTCACTTTCACTTTTCTCTTTCATGCATTGGAGAAGGAAATGGCAACCCACTCCAGTATTCTTGCCTGGAGAATCCCAGGGATGGGGGANCGACTTCACTTTCACTTTTCTCTTTCATGCATTGGAGAAGGAAATGGCAACCCACTCCAGTATTCTTGCCTGGAGAATCCCAGGGATGGGGGAGCCTGGTGGGCTGCCGTCTATGGGGTCACACAGAGTCGGACACGACTGAAGTGACTTAGCAGCAGCAGCAGCTTCTTGTAACAGTGTTGGAAATTGTGGTGAGACTTGGTATCCTTTGAGTTGGTGAAAGCATCTTTAAGAAGATAGAGAAAAAGGAATGTGTATGAGTGAATGTGGAATGCATGTATATGTGGGGATGTGTTAGGTGTGTGTGTGTTTTCGTTGGTGTGAGGTGGGGGGTGTATTTGGGGATATCTTGTGTGTGTGTGTGTGTGTGTATGTTACAGGTGTTTGGGGATATGTCTGGGTGATGTATTTATATCTCTGTGTTTGGGAGTGTGCGTTTATGTGTGTATGTTTTGGATGTGGTCTGTTTATGTGTGTGTATGTGTATGCGGAATACAAGCTGTTGGGTCATTGTTCATCAGGCATATTCCTGGGGCCATCTTGTATCCTTGAAAGTTCCTTATGATCAGGCTAAAGGGTCCAGAAATACTTAGATTTTAGTATAAAATGGTTTCATAGATTCTCACGTGTATTTACCATAACTATCTTTTCTCCCGTGCCTCTTCTGAGTTTGGCAGACCTCATTTCACTCTCACAAAAGAAAGATAGAATTACTCCCATCTTACAGTAGGGAGACCAGGAATGGGGACAGTTAAGTCATTGACTCAAGGTGAACAGCGCTAGTTAAGTGGTAGAACGGGGATCCGACCAACCTCTCAGCTTCTGCCTGCCCCTGCCCCCTCCACCCACGTGGAGTGAACTGCTGGGTGGAATTCTGCTGTACTTTGCACACACAGAAAGGGCCCTCCTCTCCAACTAGGGCACTTGCTTCAGGAACATGACTTTTGGCTTCAAAGGAGGCTCTGGAGGAAGGCTGTGAGGCAGGGCCGCCTGAACCAGACTGGTGTAGACATGCCAGCGGGCCTGATCCCAGAGAGCCTGATCCCAGGAAGGACTTGTTGTGACCCTGAGCGGGGTGGAGATGGAGGAGAGACTGAGGAAGCGAGGGAGGAATTGAGAAGGGGTGGGGAGGAAGCTGCAAGGGTCCTTGGGTTCATCCCCGGGCCTCAAGGAGAGGGTAGGCACACATTTTTGCTGAGTAAGGGACCTTGTACTGGGCTTTACCCTTCAAGAGCAAATGTCCATCTCCTGTTTTACAGTGAGCCAGTCACGTGTCGAGGTGTGTGCGGCTGGGGCAGTGTGGAAATGTCTGAGTTATCTGTTGTGTGATCTAACCTCTAATAAGGTGACATGCAGAGAAACAGGCTTCCCTAGCCTGGATTCCTGGAAGGAAGAGAGGGTGGCCATTTCGTCAGTGTGCACTCTTGACAGACAGAATCAGTGGGGCCCCTGGGCTTGCCTGGCCGCTCCCACCCATAAGAGCTCACGCCAGACCAGTGGGAAATCCCACAGAAGTTGAGGTCCCAGATATGTGTCTTGGGACTCAGATACCCTTGGGTTCCCCGAGCTGCTGGGAGAGGACTCCCTGGTACCCAGCCAGCTCAGCAACTCCTCAGGAGCCAACAGTTCCTGCCAGCGTTCCTGAGAACCATAAAGAGCCACTTCTGCCTCACCCACGTGCCCTGACCATCAGCCAGGATATACCCTAGGAAGAAGGTGGATTCAGGCAAGGCAGCCTCAGAAGCCCCAATTTTCAAAAGCCATCCTTTAATAAATTCCCAGCACCAATGCTATTATTATTAGGTGTTCAACTATTATGGTGTTAACCCTGTGGACTTGTTTGACTCTCTGCTGATATGGCATCACTGACTCAACGTACATGTCTGAGCAAACTCTGGGAGACAGTGAAGGACAGGGAAGCCTGGCGTGCTATAGTCCATGGGCTTGCAGAGTTGGACATGACTTAGTGCCCGAACAGCAACGACAATTGCTGGTGTGAATTAGGGCGGAGGGGCAGCGTGCAGCAGTTAGAGGCGCAGCAGAGTCCTCCACAAGCCACGTGACTGGGCAAGTTGTTTTAATCTCCTTGAGCTTCAGGGGTAATAAAAACAGCACAGACTCAGAGCTGATGACTGGCTTCGAAGCATTATTAATGATAAAAACACAGGAAACAGTGGGAGCAGGGCATCCTCGTGTTACGGCTGCAGGTAGTCCACACTGATGCTCTTAGCCCCTCCCCCCCTTTTTGGGGCACAGCTTTTTGAGATATAATTCTCGTACCATACAGTCAACCCAGTTAAAGTATACAGGTCAGTGGTTTGGGTGTGTTTATATTGATAGATGTGACACAGTCAATTTTGGAACACTTTTTATTAGCCCAAGAAGACCTCTAACCTCCTCCCTCTCACTGGTCCCCAGCCCTTGGAAATTCATTTCCCTTCTGTCCTTATGGATTTGCCTATTCTGGACATTTTATATAAATAGAATCAACAACTATGTGGACTTTTGTGACTGACTTTCTTTCACTGATAGAAGGTTTTCCAAGTTCATCCACCATCAGCCCTTTTGATGGCTTATGGGAGAAGCTTGATTCTTTTTTTGTGCTGACCCAGGAGCCCAGGGCACAGAGCCTCACCACGGCCTTGGCAGATGGCCTGTGGCCTGAAGCGCAGGCTCTCCTGGAGCGTCTCCTCTCCCTACCTCTTCTCTGCTGCTCTCCTGTTTTGAAGCTGGTGGAGGCTGGATCTTGTAGGAAAATGTTGAACGTGCCTAGAGTTTATTTCCATTACTTCCTCTGGCCTAGTCAGCCGTGTGGGGGCAGGGTGGAAACTGTGCAAAGTCTTTGCTTATCTGTCCCGGGGGACTCTCTTTCCGGGAGGGGATGGGGAGAGAGACAACGCAGCATCTTTATTTGTTTTTAATGTTGACTAACTTCCCAGCCCCCTTACCACATTCTGGTGAAAGTCCCTGGGTTCCTGGTCAGGCTCTCCTCCCTTGAGATACAGGGTCATGGGACTTATCTCTTGGGGCAGCTGACGGGGAAGTCGCCAAGCATTTTGGAGTCCTCTGCTTGTGGACTCAAAGACAGCATTTGTTTGTCCTGTAGCTAGAGCTGGTCCAGTGCAAAACTGGAAATCCGTTAGGAGGCATTTGGCTGCAAGTAACTAAATCCCATCTAAAACTATCGTCAGCTATATAGAGATTTATCATCTTACTCTTAAGGCAGTTCAGAAGTAGATAGCAAAAAAATTATAATTTAAAAAACTATAGGATTAATAAACGTTTAGGTCATTTTCAACTTTTTTATTTTTGCCATTTTATATAGTAGTTCCCTAAACATCCATGTGTGTGTGTGTGTGTGTCTGTGTGTGTGTATTTGGGAACTTAGGCTACTATTTTTGTAGGATACATTGTCAAAGCAACATTGATAGGAAAGAGTGTCTGGGATTTAGGACAGGTAGGTCAGCCCACCTTTAATCCATTTTTCTATTCCTTCGGTATCTAATTTCATACAATGAGAACTGACATTTCCAATGAAGACCCTTGTGGATCCCTGATGTTTGTGGAATCAGTTCAGAAACATGGTATTATCTTACATCTCCGTCCACAATTTATGGCCGAGCATCAGGCTAAAGTAATGTTTAAAAGCAAAAGGCACAATGCAAAAGGCTTTTTGGTCAACCCAAGTATTTGGTATATTCTGTACTGAGTACCCTACTTAGCAGTTTTGTTCAAAAAATTATGTGATTCCCTGTTGAAAAGCACAGGGGGAAATGTCTTAACAATACCAAGTGTTGTTTAGACTGTGAGGAAGTGGGGAGTCTCAGATGTTGCTGGTGGAAGCAGAGTCCTACCATGTGCCTGGAGAGGAACAAAACTGGAATACTCTGCGAACTAAGGCTACCACTTGGAATAACACAAAATCACCGGAGAAGAGGATGGATAAATAAATATGCTATATTCATATGATGGAATTCTGTGCAGTTAATGTGAATAAGATTTATAAGTGTCAACCTGGAATAATCCCCAGGACAATACTGAGTGAAAAAGCAAGCAACAGAAATTATATCTTGCACCATTTATGTAAATATTATTTATCTAAATTTCATACCATTACTATAAATTAAAAATTATTCTCAAGAAAATAGTGCATTATACATGTTTACATATGTTTGTGGAAAAAGTATAAAAACACAGATCAGAAGGAAACACACAAAAAAATTAATGACACTGGCCACTTCTAGATGGGGAGAGAGAAATGGGGCTGGGAGGAAGACAAGGTATTTAAACTTTATCCATAATGTGTCCCTCTAATTTAAAAAATGTTAAAATTTTAGCCTTTATTTATTTTGATTGCTGCCTAGAAGGATTTGTTATATGTTACATGTATTCTTCATTTTTTCATTCTTTCATTCAGCAAAGGTTTGTTAAATGCCTACTATGTGCCAGGCATTGTTCTAGGTTCAAGACTATACAGCACACAAAAGCAGAGAAAAATCCCTGTCCTAGGGAGTTTATATTCCAGTGAAATGTAAAACAAAAAAGTTCAAAATAAAAAATTATAATACAATTCCCAAGTTAAAAAGATAAGTTAATAAAAAGTTAAAATTTTTTAACGTTTAAATGTATTCCTTCTTTGTTTATTTAATGGTTTTTCAAATTTACCATAAAGCAATAATTCATATTAAAAAATTCATTTTGTATTTATTAAGGAAAAATATTAAACTCAGAATCAGGTACCTTGGTCACTGGTATAGAAGTTGGGTCTAAATCAGAATTTAAAAGGGCAAGAAAGATAGGGGCATCTTCACATAGCTTTGATTCCAGCACAGAATTTGGTTGAGTGACTCTTGAAATTGCAAAAGTAGCAATTACAAAAAGTAGCCCAGAGCCCACCACACTGGGTGAGCCCTGCCTGGGAGTAGAGCTTATCTGTTCAGTGCCTTGGGTGGGATGTAGCACATATTAGAGCACTGAGCATGGAATGAATGCTTTGTGGTGATACAGGAGCAGGTGTGCACAGGAGCGTGTGCGCATCTGTGTGCCCATGAGCACATGTGTATGTCTAGCGGATTGCTTGCTCTCTGCCCTGCGCTGTGGAGTGCTTTCTGAGTTCTCTGTCGGCTAATCCTCACAACCCTGGCAGGTAGACGTGTTATCGCGTCACCATCTTACCGTGGAGTCAGCTGAAACAATGGAAACAGTAACAGACTTTATTTTCTTGGGCTCCAAAATCACTGCAGATGGTGACTGCAGCCATGAAATTAAAAGATGCTTGCTCCTTGGAAGAAAAGCTACAACCAACCCAGACAGTATGATAAAAAGCATAGACATAACTTGACTGATAAAGGTCCGTCTAGTCAAAGCTGTGGTTTTTCCAGTAGTCATGTTTGGATGTGAGAGTTGGACCATAAAGAAAGCTGAGCGCTGAAGAACTGATGCTTTTGAACTGTGGTGTTGGAGAAGACTCTTGAGAGTCCCTTGGACAGCAAGGAGATCCAACCAGTCAATCCTAAAGGAAATCAGTCCTTAATGGTGACTCCATTACCATCTGCCATAAGGGTGGTGTCATCTGCATATCTGAGGTTATTGATATTTTTCCCAGCAATCTTAATTCCAGCCTGTGCTTTCTCCAGCCCAGTGTTTATTGTGATGTACTCTGCATATAAGTTAAATAAGCAGGGTGACAATATACAGCCTTGATGTACTCCTTTCCTGATTTGGAACCAGTCTGCTGTTCTATGTCCAAAGAGGAAAGAGTCTTAGCCACGGTGGTAGAGTCAGTGATTGGTGGGCTGGGAATCAGAGCCAGGTGCCCTGGCCTCTGGAGCTGGTGCTCTCATTCCTTAGGCTAAGAGGGTGGCAGGGAGTGGCGGGGGGGAGAAATTCTGGGGAAGGCAACGACAGAGTAGCCGATAGATGATGGGGAGCCCTGAGGAGACTGGTTGTGGGACCTTGGGGCATGAGGAGAGACTGGGGCCCAGGGCTGGAGCACCATGCTTGGGTGTTCAGACTTCCCTGCGAGCACAAGAAGCCCCTGGAGGTGTTGCCTGACATGACCCAGGGTGTGTTTAAAGACATAACTGCACACGTGTGAAGGATGGATTGGACTTCAGGGACTAGAGGAAAGACCGGGAGGGGATGGCAGTGTGATGCAGCCACAGCTGATGAGTGGGTCAGGCTCTCAAGCCAACAAGGAGGATTGAACATCCGTTAAATTGCTCTTCCAGTTCAGTGGTGAGGGTACTTTGTACATGATTCTGTGCAGCATCAGAACCACTGAACTAGAGTAAAAGAAACAAAAGGCAGATCCATAGCCCTCGCTGGACTGTAACATAAGAGGTTGGAAGTAGCTGCAGTCCATCCTCAGAGCTGACTCCATTCTGCTTTAAGGTTAAGCCTTGATAACCTGCAATCCCTTTCAGTTCAGTTCAGTCACTCAGTTGTGTCTGACTCTTTGCAGCCCCATGGACTGCAGCACTCCAGTGCTGCAGCACTGCAGCCTTCCCTGTCCATCACCAACCCCCTAAGCTTGCTCAGACTCATGTCCATTGAGTTGGTGATGCCATCCAACCACCTCATCCTCTGTCATCCCCTTCTCCTCCCGCCTTCAATCTTTCTCAGCATCAGGGTCTTTTCCAATAAGTGAGTTCTTTGCATCAGGTGGCCAAAGTATTGGAGTTTCAGCTTTAGCATCAGTCCCTCCAATGAATATTAAGGACTGATTTCCTTCAGGATGGACTGGTTGGGTCTCCTTGCTGTCTAAGGGACTCTCAAGAGTCTTCTCCAACACCACAGTTCAAAAGCATCAGTTCTTCAGCGCTCAGCTTTCTTTATGGTCCAACTCTCACATCCATACA